>JAQAHW010000028.1:5177500-5502500 GCA_027580185.1 Tuta absoluta
ATAACCAGAAATGTATGCCAAATCGAAATTCGTTGGAATCGAAGTGTAGCACTGACCTAGACTAGTGCTGTTATTTCTTCATCGACTGATGAAAATAAAGAATATTATTATTTTTGCGTTATTTTGTAACAGCTTGTATGTATGTATGTATGTATGTATGTATATATGTGTACTCCTTGAACAACAAAAAAGTAAATACTGGCAGGTAAAGCCCGGACATTAGATACAATAAAAAAATAAAAAATGACTGATTTGCTTTTCTTATTTTAAAAATAGAAGTGAACAATAGTTATTTATACAACAAGAGGGTAAAGGTCATTTTTGCTTCGAGTGCTAATTTTGAATCCCGAGGTAGCGAAGGATACTAAAATTTAGAATCACGAGCATAGCGAGTGATTCAAAAGTAGTATCCTGAGCTCAGTGAGAGATTCAACAGCACGAGATGTGAATGAATTTGCTCTCGTGTTGTACACACAACTTTTCACCTCTACCAGTGAGAAAATTCTGTTAATGTCAAGTTTGGGAAATTGGCTGTACAGCTCGAATGCCTCAGACAAAACAAAAATTCCAGTCATTTTTTTTTTCAAGGTTCGTTCAGAAATATTACGTTATACTTATGTACCAATATTCAGCAATGTCAAATATTTGATAGAACAAAACGCTTACAAAAAGAAATAAATAACTGGCTGAAATAGATTTCAGAACGCACCGCTGCCATTGTCACCTGATATAATGAGATGTTAGAAATTAAGGAAGAACTCGAAGAACTAAAGACGACCCGCGCTCGGGTCGCCCTACGACGGCAGTTATCGAACAAATGATAAAAAAAGTTGAAAAAATTGCTTTGACAGACCGTCGTGTTACAGTTCGTTTTATAGCTGAAGAACTAAAAATTTCGATAGGAAGTATCCATACTATTATACATGAACATTTGGGCATGGAAAAAGTATCAGCGCGGTGTGTGCCTAGAATGCTTACAGACGAGCAGAAACAAACAAGACTGAGGATTTCTCAAATCAATTTGGAATTGTTACAACAAGATCGTGTACGATTTTTGGCTCGCTTCGTAACTATGGATGAAACATGGCTTCATCATTACGATCCTGAGACAAAACAACAGTCCATCATGACTTGGAAGTGGCCGCCATCTCCAACACCCAAGAAGTTTAAGGCAATTCCATCCGACGGTAAGATTATGGCCATGGGCTCTCTTTTCTGGGATAGCCAGGGGGTGATAATGATTGAATATCTTGATCATGGAGCCACTATTACTGGGGCCTTATACGCAGAACAAATAAAAAAATTGCGTCAAGAAATACGCGAATATCGCCGCGGCAAACTCGCTAAAGTTGTGTTGTTTCACCAAAATAACGCCCCCGCACACAAGTCCCGAGTTGCGATGACTGCTATCCAAGATTCTGGATTTTAATTGATGGAACATCCTCCATACTCATCAGACCTTGCACCTAGTGACTTCTACTTTGATGAGGAAGTGATCGCCGCCGTACATGATTTCATGGGATCAAGATGAAGATTTTTTTAAGAATCTTAGGTTTAGAAAAACGATATACCAAGTAAACCTCAAAGGTGAATATGTCGAAAAATAAAATAATAATAAATAAAATATTACTGCTTCATACTCATTAATCTCATTATCACTTTTTATTGAACACCCATCGTACGCCGATTTTCTTGTAAGTTTAACCGCCATATGCCTCATTACCGCCTAATTTTGACAGATAAGTACCGCGTAAAATACGTTACATTAAAGACAATTTAAGAGGCGATCTTATTATATCCTTGTCGAAGCCTGTTTAACTGAAAGTGACAGTGCTATTTTTTGTTAGAGATAAAAAAAGTAACATGGAGAACCATATTATGGTCAATTGATCGATCAGGAAAAAACTTTGTGAAAGTACTGATTGGAAAGTAGACGCATTGGGAAATCGACGGTTTGGGAAAAACAAGTTAACTGTTTGGTAAAATAGACGCTTTGTGAGGGGAATGGGAGTTTTTCTGTTGACAGTTCTGTTGATAGTTCTGAATGTCAAACCAGAGGGCGCTGTGCTAAACTGAAATTTTGACGTTTCAATATGGCTGGCGGCAACCATAGTTTTGTCACAGGTTCCGTTTCTCGTTGCGTTCGTTACAAATTAATTGTAAGTTTGATTCATAGTGTAACTTATATTTTGATTTACTACAAAATAAACCTAGCGCCTTGCTATTATATTGAGTGTCTTTCGTGTAAGTAAACAAATAACCAAAAATAAATTGAGAACAATTCAATAAACACAAAATAAAGAATAATTAATAAAGTGCTACAGTTTTTGTGTAAAGAAATGTTATTTCAATTAAGCTCAGCGCCCTCTACATGACACTCGAGAATCCCTAGAAAATTTCCCATTGAGACTACTAAAGATCTATTCTATGTTACTCCCAATAAAACATTAAAACATTTTGAGACAATTAATAATAAAATACAATTTAAAGTAAATTATTAATCTTGCACTGTATTCTCATCGATCTGGGGCACCGGAGTCCTTCTGTGCACCCCGTCTACATCGTAATGGTTGTTTTTCGTGAATAAATACTTCGCCAATCTGTAAACAATGAAATTAGTCGTTGGGTAGCTAACTAGCTAACTAGTAATGCCGTGTGATCCCGGCTTAGAATGGCATCACCCCATTTCTTACCTATGGGTGTCGTGAGAGGCGACTAAGGGACTCGAGGGTTGAATGCGTGTTGCAATTTTAGGCGATAGGCTGACAACCTGCCAGTAGTGATACACAGTTATCTGATTGACCCTCAAACTTTTGTCAGACGTGGCGTTAATATCCGTTTAACGGCCGTTAACGCTCTGCCTACCCCGCAAGGAATATAGGCGTTATGTATGTATGTATGTAGCTAGTAGCTTTTATTTGAAAACATGCAAAATTTTCAAGCGCGGGCAAGATTGAAGATTTTGCAAGTTTTCAACAATTTTATAAGTGGGAGTGTTTTAAAATTTGGTATTCAGCTAGTACCTATCAGTTACAATTTTGTGCAGGAGGCCGTCAACTTGTCAAACTTATCCGACCCCATTCATGTGCACACGTCAGATAAAATTTCTCGACCTCTCGACTGAGATAAAATTTAGCCAAACGTCAGTTTGACAGGTGCATAGTGTTATCTAGTGTTTTGGTGATATATTTCTGTTGTTTATCGTGTTGCACTTGCACTATAAATTATACTTTTTTATGTTTATATTTACGAAAATAAGAACAGACAAAGCATCAAATCTTTGGAAATCGCTAAAATGATGACATCTAACTGTGTTTCGTTCATTCACTTCGCCAAACCCCCGTTCAGAGGAGTGTTAGTTTAAATTTTAAGCTAAGGTTATCTTATCCGGAGCACTTTAGTTTTAGGACGTAACTTTCATTTCTTATTTTTTTTTAGGTTTTCGTCGTTATTATTGTGTGGTAAGATGAATTTAATAATGTTTCGGCAGTGAAGAACAATTTTGTGAAAGTGAGAAATAAAGTATATTGTTAGATTCGTGTTGATATTCCCGTGTAAAGTTCTGTGAGCATTGGAAAGCGAGCGTCACTATCGCGTTTTCATGAGTAGAGTAGATATAAGGTTAGGACTAGGGAAGAGTACTAACTGACGACGAGGCTGTATGGTTTTAAGACCTTTGCCTGTCTTATTAATTATTTATTTATTTTTATTTATTTGACTTTATGCACAAAAATATACACGGGCGGACTTAACGCCAAAGGCGCTATCTCCCAGTCTACCTTCGGGCATGTGGAAAGGGTCAAAGCAGGTGCATTAAACAAAAACAAAAAAAAAGTAAGGCTTGTCCTAATAAATAAAATAAAATAAAAACGTAGATCGTTACCTGTCGCGATCAATCTCATCTTGGAAAGACTGAATAATCTTCCAGTGTAGCGGCACTTGACTCAGAATTTCCGCTTTAGACCTCCTTAGTGGTTTGCGTCGCGGTCCTGTCTTCTTTATGCCCGGCAGGTTCAGCCAGGATCTCATGTAGTCGTTTACCTTAAAAAAAAACAATTAATGAGGAACGAAACTTTGTTATTTATTTTTCCATTGTAATGCCATCTTCACTCAACTGTACTTTTATTACCATTGTTATTTTTTATACTTTAAACGATCTAACCGACACTGATGTCGCCAATTTGATTGTCAGATGTTAAAGGAGGTCAATTTCATATTGACCTCCTGTACAAAATTTCCGATCAGCTGATTTGAGTTACTATGGATTTATACATACATTAACAGCCGCAACAGTCCACTGCTGGACACGAGCCTCCCCGGATTGGGGGGTATTATATTAACTCATAACTCATTTATTGATAATACTCGTAATAGTATTACATGTCCAATGTTTAGATTACATTATTATACATTACCTAGACTAGAGTCAAGAGCAAACCCATGATTAATAAAAAAAAACTTTAGTAGTAATAATTATTAAAAATTATTCACCTTTATAATGTACACATTCTACAAAAAACAATAATTGCTTTTAGTCAATAAATGAGTTATCCGTACTAATATTATATATCTGAGAATTTGCGTGTGTGTGTGTGTGTATGTGTGTGTGTGTATGTTTGTTACCTTTTCACGCTCAAACGGCTTGACCGATTAGGATGAAATTTGGAACACAAGTAGAGTATAACCCGGCATAACACATAGGCCACTTTTACCGCGTAAAAACAACTATACCCACGGGAAAATGAGTGGCAGCGGGTGAAACCGGCTGGGCGGAAATCTAGTGAGTCAATAAATGAGTTACCACACTCACTACGCTTGGCAGGCGGATTTGTGAGCGCAGTGCAAGATTTTGTATCAGCAGTGAACGCTGCAGCCTATTCCCTGGATTAATTTATCAGTTATTCGCTTTTTACGACGCCTACGGGTGGAATTGGGGTGATGCTAGTCTAAGCCGGCATCACACGGCGGATGCTACGGATACTCAAAATATTTTCGTCATATTTCAACGTATGTTCCTTGTGGAAAGTTGTTCCTTTTCGAATACCAAATTTGAAAACACTTCCAGTGTTTGTATACAATAAAATAAAAAACTTGCAAAACGGGTATTAGTTGCAAAACTAACCCGGTAGATGGTGCCACGCGTTACTGGCATTAAATTACTCTTGCAAAATTGGCGGGCAAGGAACGAGCTGCGGTGGCCTAGCACGCCCAGCAGCGCTAACACGCGCACCGCGACTGCGATATATCTCTACGCTACTGACGTCAGAGCGAGTTTTTTCTATAGGTGCTAATATGCGCCCCGCGAGAGGGCCGCGAGTGCGAAACAAGTCTAGACCATAGACAATTTATCTACATTTGACGTTTCGCTGTAGAGTTAGAAGCGCGAGATAAGTCTTCCCAAGCTTAACACGCGCACCGCGACTGCGACATATGTCTACGCTGCTGACGTCAGAGCGAGTTTTGTCTTTAGGTGCTAATATGCGTCCCGCGAGAGGGCCGCGAGTGCGAAATATGTCTAGACTATAGACAACTTATCAATATTTGGTAAGATGCGCACCTATTTTAGTCTACGTTTGACGTTTCGCTGTAGACTTAGCCCAGATGAAAGAGGCGTCGCCACTAGTTATGCGAAAGTCGCAGATTCAAATCCTGCCCGCGCTTGAAAATATTTTTTTTAAAATTATTCCTACGTACATTTTGCTATCGGACATTAGTAAAACTTTATAAGTATGTTGTCGTTTACCTGGTTCACAGGCAGGACTGGTGCCTGGTCCGGTTTGTAAGTTGGCACGAACGCACTCGTAACCGAAATTAAAAATAAAACGAAAAATGCCGCCATTTTGTATTCAAGCATATTTGCGATTTTAGTCTGTGGTTTTAGCAGTAAACCGGAAAACTATCGCGTCTATGTGAGTAATAAATATTTAATTTTATGTTAATGTAAAGTTATATGTACCTACCTAGGTACCTGCCTACTCAAAACAAAGTTTTACGATATTGATTTTGGCAATAAATCTAAATATTTTTATTGTTTAATAAGCAGGTAGTTTCGAAATTTTACTAAAGTACCACCGTTCCAATAAGTCGTATTTGACAGCTGTCAGATTCGTGATCATACTATGGCAGAGGGTCCGTTTTCCTTTTAGTATGGAGATGACACCTGTCTAATACGACTTATTGGAACTGCGGTACTTTAGTGACCGATAGTAAAATCTCAAGACGGGCTGTTGGTATGGAACAACTTTCCCCAAGAAAACAAAGGTTGGAATATGAGAAAAATATATTGAGTTTCCAAAGCCGCTGATCGGCATTTTTATGGGAAGCCCAAATTTCTTTTTATATTTCAACCTATGATCCTTGGGAAAAGTTGTTCCTTATCATCAGCCTGTTCTGAGTTTTTAATATCAGTACATACATATATCACGACTATATCCCTTGCGGGGTAGGCACAGCGCAAACGACCGTAAAAAACGGTCATTTACGCCACGTCTGACAAACATTGAGGGTCATTCAGATAATATGTATCGTTATAGTGAGTCAGTCTATCGCCTAAAATTGCAACACACATTTAACCCTCCCTTAGTCACCTCTTACGACACCCTCGGGAAAGAAATGGGGTGATGCTATTCAAAGCCGACATGACACGGCAATATCAGTTACTAGTATAATTGCACCCGTGTTTCACCCTATATAGATGGGTGGGTATTTTTAGAACATTGTTCTATTTTCATTGAACATTGTTCGTGTGGAAAAAGAACCCTTAAAGCCTCTGTGTAAATGTCATAGCAACCTATGAAAAACTAGTTCACATTTTGCTTACGCCACTTCTATAAATAAATAAAATTATAACAATCCTATATCCTGGACAATTCACACAGCGCCATCTAGATTCTAGCCCCAAACTAAGCAAAGCTATGGAAACCACATAGATGTTATTAATACAAATATACTCTGACACCAGGGTTCATCGTGTCGTTGGACGACTCAGTGTCCCACACGAAAAGAGAGAGAGAGACATAACAAAAGTGTCTTGTGGGGATCGAACCCACGATCCTTTTTCTTTTTCCACACAGTCTCTAATCACGTTGTTGCTGTGTAGACTATTATATCAAAACTGAGTGATAATAAAATTATGTAAAAAAAACTTTTAAAACAAGCTTTTATTTAAGTGCTCTGAAAAGATGAAAATAAAATTTTGAATGACATTAACCACATTCATTTATGACTTTACAGAAATGAAAATATAATAAAAGCTTGTCGCGATGCCTAGAAGAAACTACCTAATTACAGTTAGGTGCGTACCTTATTACAAAATTTCAATCACAAATTGAAAGTTTCGCGACAAGCTTTTATTATATTTTCATTTCTGTAAAGTTCAAAATTTTATTTTCATCTTTTCAGAGCACTTAAATAAAAGCTTGTTTTAAAAGTTTTTTTTAACATAATTTTATTTTATATTTTTTAGTTTATGTTACGATAGTTATTGATCAATACGAAAGTCTTTCTATAAAACGGAGAGACCTTCAATAGAAAAACTTAAGGCACGGGGAAAACTAACATTAGGATAAAGTATAATTATCTCTTTTATATTCTATAGAAGTAGGTTGGTACCTACTCCTCCGGCATCCCTAATAGAAGAATCAGCTTGTAATATGTCTTAGTCTTTTCATTTCATTGATGGCGTCATTATTACATGGCCGAGTCCCAGTTAATTTCGAACAGTCTAATTCTTCTATCAGGAGGCCTTCTATTGACGTGACCCTAATTCATGGTGGGCCTACCAACTGCCTATCATGAACGAATTCGTATACAAAATTGCAAGTCCCAGCAGTTGAATATTGAGGAGTTCCATAGTTCGAAGACAACCCTGGATGTAGCGTCTAATTCATGGTGGGCCTACCAACTGCCTATAATAAACGAATTCGTATACAAAATTGCAAGTCCCAGCAGTTGAATATTGAGGAGTTCCATAGTTCGAAGACAACCCTGGATGTAGCGTCTAATTCATGTTGGGCCTACCAACTGCCTATAATAAACGAATTCATATACAAAATTGCAAGTCCCAGCAGTTGAATATTGAGGAGTTCCATAGTTCGAAGACAACCCTGGATGTAGCGTCTTATTCATGGTAGGCCTACCAACTGCCTATAATAAACGAATTCGTATACAAAATTGCAAGTCCCAGCAGTTGAATATTGAGGAGTTCCATAGTTCGAAGACAACCCTGGATGTAGCGTCTAATTCATGGTGGGCCTACCAACTGCCTATAATAAACGAATTCGTATACAAAATTTTGTGTTCCAGCTATAAACCGCTGAGGAGATCTCTCGTACGGAGCCGATCCTGGCAGCAGCATCAGGTCAAATTTATGATTCACATGCATTGTCATCGGTTCTGGACCAACATGCAAAATTTCAACTCAATCGGATACCGAGAAGTGGTTCAAATTAAACTTGCAAGATTTGCACCGAACTGTGATATGCCGAGTTGTATATCATCACGTTTTGATATGAGGTGAAGATAAGTTTCTCTCTCCTATTTTAGGTCACGTAGTTAAGTAGTATATAAGCGTTAAGGTTCTAGTAATAAAGTATTCAGTGTTACAATATTGAAGTGTTTTAATAGTTCACCCAGTGACCTCCAGCGAGCCTCTGCATGGCAACCGTGACAGCTGATACGGACGCGAACCAGCAAGAAGTCTGTGAGTTTTCTTAACTCCTATAACGTTGGGGTGTTTTAGAGGAGCATATTTTTTTTATATATATTTTGCTGCTGATGCGTATCCAGTGAAGAGGACGCATTTCTTCGACTATATGTTTTTATGTTTGGCGGCGTTTGATTTTATAATGGGAACGCAGCAGTCAAAGGACAATGTTATAGTCAGTCAAACACCAAACATGGCAGCTACGGCGGCGTCAGTTGGAATGGAGCTGTCTGAGATATTGTTGTTAACAATAGTGGTAGCAATAGCCGTTTTTGTGCTGCTCAAAGCATTTAAATATTTTAATGGGCACCTTCTGGAGGAATTGGATCGGCGTGCTGCGCGTCGTACTATTCGCTCCCAACCGGAAAGCGTGTAGGTTTGGGATCTACGTGTCACCTACAATTCTCCGTTCAGGACCGTGAGTGTGTGTGTAACTGTTATTAATGTTTCAGTGAATTAGTGTACTTTTAAGTTAAACCAATAATGTATTGCGGATGGCTAGTTTACAAGGACTTTTAGATGATTTAAAAGAAGTTCGTGATAGTATAATTAGGTTGTCAAAAGATAAACGGGTAACTTCGCAGGGTCAGTCTAAGTTCTTAAAGGCAAAATCAATTAAGGAGAATTTTGATAGTTTGTTTCTAACTTTAAGTAAAAAAGAAGAAGTGGCTGCTGGGGATTTAAATTTACTTATTCAAATTTCAGACAAATTTAAGGCACAGTTCAGGGAAATAGAGTCCTTAGTCAGCACAATGGCGTCTTTTGACTTAAAAACAGCACTAACTCTGCTTCCAGTCATTGATAACAGTGAATCCCAATTAGGCCAACTTATAGACGGGCTAGAATTTTATAAAAGCACTCTTAAACCTGAGGAACACAAAACATTAGTTGATTTTGTGCTAAGAACTAGGTTATCAAGTAGAGCTAAGATAAAATTGAGTAAAACGTATGCTAAAGTTGATGATCTAATAAAAGATATTAAAAAATACTTATTGCCTAAAAAGTCGTATACAGCAATTATAGCGCGGTTACAGCAATGTAGACAGGGCAACAGAAGTATTACGTCATTCGGTGATGAGGTTGAAAAACTGATGACTGATTTAACGTTGGCCCAGGCTGATGGAAATGAAGAAATAGAAAAGGTCCTAAGTCCACTCAATGAAAAAACAGCGATCAAGCGTTTTGCTGATGGTTTAAATAGTCAGCGAATTGGGACGATTGTTTCTTCGAGGGGTTTGAGTTGTCTTAGGGAGGCAATTATGGTAGCGTTAGAGGAGGATGACGTAATCGCGGGTCCGTCAACTGGTTGCATGAGTTTTGTAGCTGGGGCAAGGCACTGGCCACAAAATAATTATCATCGCGGTAATAATTATACACGGAACAGTAGTAGGGGTAGCGGCGCGAAAATACCTAATGGGCGTTATGTATCTAGTCAGCAAGGTCAGGGCCGCGCACATTACTCGGACAGAGGTCGTAGTCAGCAAAATAAGCGTAATCAATCTTATCGGCCATTCACGCATAATAGAGTAGTGAACTGTGCGGAAGCACAAATTACGTGCCCGAATGAAGATGAGTCACAGAGCACGTTTTTTCGAGACCACGAGAAATGATATAGAGATACTTAGTTATGGCAAAGGTAATCACGTAGTTTTTGATAGCTATGATAAGCGGTTATCTTTATTAGTGGACACGGGTGCCAATATTTCAGTTTTAAAGTTAGAATGGTTATCATCATCGTTTGGTAGATTAAAAATAGTGCCAGATAAGCTTAAAATTAAGGGAGTATGTGGAGATTTGGTTTCCGTTGGTTATGTTTATTTAGATTTATGTCTAGATGGTTATAGGTTTTCCCATAAATTTTATGTTTTTGAAGGGTTGCAGTGTAAAAAAGATGGAATCCTGGGGGAAGAATTTCTTTTAAAGTACAAGAGCTCTGTAGATTATGAGAAAAAGGTAGTTAGTTTTCACCATAGCTCAGGTATAAAATTATTTACGCAGTTGTTTCTAGGTCAAGAAAACACAGTGACTATTCCGGGTAGGTGTGAAATTATTAAGTACGTATCGACAGGGTTGAAAGGTGTTTTTGTTATTCAGTCCGAGGTGGTTTCGCCAGGGATATTTGTAGCAGCTGCAGTTGTAGAGGGTGATGGCAGTTCGATTCCAGTGAGATTTTTGAATACGCGGGAAGAAAATGTATCGTTACGGAGTTTTAGTCCAAAAGTAAAGAGTTTATCACAGTATGATGTATGTAGTTTTGATACAGAGTATAGGTTATCTGTTGATAGAGTTAAAGAGTTGTTTGAGCTGCTTAAGTTAGGGTCTTATCTGGAAGAAGATGAGCGAGATTCCATTGAGAAAATATGTGCTAAGTATGCGGATGTTTTTCACATGCCGGGAGATAAATTGTCAGTGACGAATTTATTTGAATATGATATAAAGTTGCAAAATGATGCAACTCCTGTTTATGTAAAGCCATATAGGATACCTCGAGCACAGAAAGAGGAGTTGTCGAGGCAGGTTGGGAAACTGTTGAAAGATGACATAATAGAAGAATGTTCTAGTGAGTGGTCATCTCCTTTGTTACTTTTACCTAAGAAGTTAGACAGTAGTAATGAAAAAAAGTGGAGGATCGTGGTTGATTACAGGCTTTTGAATAAGAAAATAGTGGACGAGAAATTCCCATTGCCGAACATTCAGGAGATAATTGATTCGTTGTCAGGGTGTTTGTATTTTTCTCATTTGGATTTAAGTTCTGGTTATTATCAATTAGGGTTGTCTCCGAGTTGTAGGAAATACACAGCTTTTACAGCAGATAAGCAATACCAGCTAAAGAGGTTACCGATGGGGTTGAAGACTAGTCCAAGTGTATTTTCCAAGCTTATGTCAGTGGCGTTATCGGGATTAAATTACGAAGTTTGTTTTTTGTATTTGGATGATGTAATTGTGTTTGGGAAAAGTCTGCATCAACATAATGTTAATCTAATAAAGGTACTAGATAGGTTTAGGAAAGTCAATTTGAAGTTAAATCCGTGTAAATGTCAGTTTTTACAGAAGGAAATTAACTACTTGGGTCACGTAATAACACCGAGTGGAGTATTGCCAGACGAAGGCAAAATTGTGGTATTACGTAATTATCCTGTTCCTAAAAATGTGGACGAAGTTCGACGTTTTGTAGCTTTTGCAAATTTTTATAGAAAATTTGTAAAAGATTTTGCCCGTGTCGTATTTCCATTGCATAGGTTATGTAGGAAGGATGTAGAATTTCAGTGGTCGGAGGAGTGTGCAAAAGCGTTTGAAACTCTAAAGCTAGCACTCAGTTCACAACCAGTACTTGAGTATCCAAATTTTTCAGAAGAGAACGTCTTCCGGTTACAAACAGATGCTAGTGGAGTAAGTTTGGGAGCCGTTTTATCAAATGGCAATAACAAACCTGTAGCTTATGCTAGTAGACAGTTGAATAAGTCCGAAATGAATTATCCAACAATACATAAGGAGTTGTTAGCTGTAGTATGGGCTGTGAAGCATTTTCGTCCTTATTTATACGGTAGGAAGTTTAGAGTTTTAACAGACCATAGACCATTAGTACATTTATTTAGTATGACGGATCCAAATAGTCGATTGACAAAGTTTAGACTTGCTTTAGAAGAATTTGATTTTGAGATAGAGTATGTGAAGGGATCAGAAAATGTAACAGCGGATGCATTGTCACGTATTGTTATAACATCGGAAGACTTAAAGGGCTTAAATTCAAATTTTGTGGGAGTTTTAACGCGTTCTATGAAACGGCGTTTGGAAAATACCGGATACGACAGAGCAGTTTGTAAGGAGTTTGATAATTCGCTTTTAGGGTCCGGCCGGCCTAAAGTAGTGGATATTGTTAAAAAGACTCCAAAGGACGTGGAACTAGTAATTTGTTCGAACAAATATTTAAAGTCTATTAAAGTTGTACAACCTTTAAGGGATATTAGTATTTGTAACTCTACATTTTACATAAATCAGGATTCTTTACAAACAGAGGTGCGCCGAGACGCAATGTTCGGGGAGCTGATAAAAGTATGTAAAAATAATAATATAGTAGAGTTAGTATTGATTAAAAATGAGCTCAACAAGAATTATATTAAAATATTAACAAGAGAAGCTTCTAAAAATAATTTGTTTCCACGCTTATGTATTGTAAGTGGTGTTGAGAGGATAACTGACAAGGAAATGATACGGGTGATTCTGAATGATTATCACTTGTTACCTTCTAGTGGTCATGTTGGAATTACTAAAATGGTAAAAAATATAAGGAAAAAATACTACTGGGATAATATGTACAAAGACGTTGCAAGTTATGTAAACCATTGTGCTGATTGCCAAAAACAAAAGTTCACAAGTAGGAATATTAAGGAAGAAATGTGTATAACTTCCACAGCAACCTCTTCCTTTGAGAAAATATTTTTAGATACTGTGGGACCGTTGGAGGTAGATCATAATGGCAATAAGTATATACTTACCTTACAGTGTGAATTGACGAAGTTTGTTGAAGCATTTCCTATTCCAAATAAATCAGCGGATACGGTAGCCAGGGCTTTAGTTGAAAATTTCATCATGAGATATGGAGTTCCGAATATAATTGCAACTGATTGTGGAACAGAATTTATAAATTCCGTTTTAGAAGATGTTTGTAAATTGTTGTCTATTAAGAAAATTAATTCAACACCATATCATCATGAAAGTATAGGGTCTTTGGAAAATTGGCATAAACATTTAGGTTATTATCTAAGAATTCAAACCAAGCAGTCATCAAACTGGAGTTCTTGGATACCGTATTGGTGTTTCGCTTATAACACGTCAGTTCACACGAGTACCAAATATTCTCCATATGAGTTAGTTTTTGGTAAGACCTGTAATTTGCCGAATAATTTATTAAAGACAGTAGAACCGTTATATGTTTATGATAATTATCCTTTAGAATTAAAATATAGATTACAGAAAGCACAGAAAGACGCTAGAGATAATTTGTTAAAGTCAAAAGAAATTAGGAAAATTAGTTATGATAAGGAATTAAATAAGATAAATTATTGTAAAGGAGATTTGATTTTAATTAAAAATGAAAATTATAATAAATTAAATGATTTATATTTAGGTCCATATGTTGTAATCAAAGATTTAGGTGAAAATGTAAAAGTAGTTAAGAATAATAAAGATTATTTAGTGCATAAGAATAGAACTAAAAAATTTAATAGGTAAATGTTTACTGTTAAATGCTATTTTATATTTTCATATTTAGTTAATATTTAAATGTGTTTTTATGGGGGAATTCTTTTCAGGGGAGGGACGCCTATCCTTTTCAGGGGAGGTGTGATATGCCGAGTTGTATATCATCACGTTTTGATATGAGGTGAAGATAAGTTTCTCTCTCCTATTTTAGGTCACGTAGTTAAGTAGTATATAAGCGTTAAGGTTCTAGTAATAAAGTATTCAGTGTTACAATATTGAAGTGTTTTAATAGTTCACCCAGTGACCTCCAGCGAGCCTCTGCAGAACAAACATTGTTACTTACTTACATACTTACATACACTGCAAGTTATATAAAAGCTTTTAAAAATAGGACCAGTGCCATACATTTATTTATTACGAGTTTTTTTTTGCCGTGTGATGCCGGCTTAGAATAGCATTACCCCATTTCTTGGCCGTGGGAGTCGTAAGAGGCGACTAAAGGACTCGAGGGTGTGTATTGTAATTATAGGCGATGGGCTGACAACCTGTCACTATGGCGATACACAATTTTCCGGATGACCCTCAAATGTTTGTCAGACGTGGCGTAAATGTCCGTTTTTGCGGCCATTTATGCTCTGCCTACCCCACAAGGGATTATAGGCGTGATATGTGTATGTATGTATGTATCTTTGTCTTCTTCTTCTTTAGTGTCGATGACTCAAATATATTTCGACTAGAAATTGATGATGTTTTTGTAGAAATGCAAATAGTCTAAGAGTTTAAGTAAATGAAATATTTAAATCGAAAAAGTGTTGGTTGCAGCCGCGACTTGAACCCGGGACCGTGGAGTACCATCATCACACTTCTCTGCCATACCATCTGAGCTACCGAAGCCACCACCATTAATGTCTTGATGCTCGTCTCAAAGGGGTGGTTTCTTCGCTTTTTTACATACATACACATATCACGCCTATAATCCATTGCGGGGTAGGCAGAGCGCAAATAGCCGCAAAAAAACGGACATTTACTCTACGTCTGACAAATATTTTAGGGTCATTCGGAAAATTGTGTATCGCCATAGTAACAGGTTGTCAGCAATGTCAGCCCATCGCCTAATATTCTTATACACACCCTCGAGTCCCCTTACGATTACGACTCCCAAGGGAAAGAAGTATGCAAAAGTAATAGTACCTGTAATATTAATTATCAAATCATATTTGTTTGATAAAATAAATGTTCTAAATAAGCCGACTACTTATTTCACGGCAGCGCACTTATAGCATGAAAATTCACTACTCCATATCAATTGACAGCAATAAAGACCTGTTCAAGTCAAGGCGGCAATACCTTTAAAAATCTTCTCTTGTTCATATTATGATTAAATCCATACGATTTGACCCCTCTGAAGTATTTATACGTGCGAATTATGTTTGTCCAAGTTGGTCTACGGTGTGCAATCTATAGCAATCTATGGCCCTATAGCTGCGGTATCCACTGGGTACGTGGGTACCGGTATCCCGATGGGTACAATTTGGTAAGCGATTGAGTACCGTGTGATGCCGGCTCTGCCGTGTGATGCCGGCTCTGCCGTGTGATGCCGGCTTAGAATAGCGTCACCCCATATCTTACCCATGGGTGTCGTAAGAGGCGACTATGGGACTCGAGGGTGTGTATTGCAATTTTAGGCGACGGGCTGACAACCTGTCACTATAGTGATACACAGTTATCTGATTGACCCTCAAACTTTTGTCAGACGTGGTGTTAATATCCGTTGAACGGCCGTTAACACTCTGCCTACCCCGTAAGGGATATAGGCGTGATTTATGTATGTATGTATGTATTGAGTACCGCTACCTAGCGTATACCACCGTGATTTGAATAAGTAGGCCTTATTTTATTTAAATCTGTTTTTGTCTTAGACTGAAGCTTATTTCAAACATGTCTTTTTGGTAATGTTAATAAAATTAGTAAAACATAACATTAAGGTACAGTTATGACATTACACACACATACACTTATATTAATATCACGCCTTTAATCCCTTGCGTGGTAGATAGAGCGTAAACGACCGCAAAAAACGGATATTTACGCCTCGTCTGACAAATATTTGAGGGCCATTCAGATAATTGTGTATCGCCATAGTGATAAGTTGTCTGCCATCGCCTAAAACTGCAAAACATCCCCAAGTCTCTTGGTCGCCTAGCCTCTTACGACTCCCACTGGAAAGAAATGGGGTGATGCTTATTCTAAGCCGGCATCACTAAGAGATTGGTAATTTTAAATGAGTTAGTCATGGATACGAAAAGAAGAAGAATAATTGAAAAATACAAATAAGGTGCAGAATGTGAATTTTTTTTGCTTATTTCCTAGTATTGTGAAAAAATTTCAATGTTATAAAGCTTCAAATTAATCCTAAATATTCAGTTTTACACGTATACTTTATTCCGATCAAAACGAATTGTCTATACTAAAATTATGCTCTCATTTAGTAGTAATCTTTATGCGACGATAGTGCTTGTTTTCTTCGGTTTTCACGCTCCGTTGAGGGGCCACCTTGATTTTAACTTTGCCGTTAATATTCTGCATATCCTTTAGTAATGGTTTGATTTTTTCTTCCTCTCTGTCCTTCTCCGGTAATGGTTCGTCGAAGTTATACTTCTCTGCTATTCTGGGCAGCTTGTTATAGTAGTTGACTGTTTGCAACGTGTACCGTTGTCTTATTGGCATGTTCGTTTGGATCTTCCTCGTCGACTTCTTCATTGGATACATGACTACCTCCTCAGTTGGTTTTTGGTAACCTGAAAAGAAGGTGCAAAAAAGAATGGTGAAAGTGATGAGCAGTTTATTAAACCTAATTGGTTCCCACAAGGTTATATTTTTCCCGACTTAAGGCTTAAGGGCCTGCCTCGAACTTTTTAACGTCCCTTTCCCACTTATGGCAAAACCTGTGCGAGAGAACAGAGCGGAATAGCCATATTTAGACAATTTTTCACACATTTTTGAAAATTTCTCGCCAACTAAACAAGTAATCAAAAAACTGTACGATGAGAATCTAGTAATGTACAAGACATATTGTATTTACAAAAATAATGTGTTATGTTCATAAGATTGCTATACACTACCCAAAAAAGCGTAAAATAGAACAAAATTTGAAAAATAAATCTATCGACCAAACTTTCTTTAATCGTGTTTTCCTGCTACAAAAATCTAGATAATATAATGAAAAATCATTATACACAAAAATAAGGTGTTTATCGTGTTCACCAACAAAATTGCGTGCATCCAAAAATATCCATTTTTCTCACAGCCCGCCCTTAATAAATAATTACCATTGCACGTTAAAAACAAAATAACTCCTCAAAATTGTGCAAAAATATTAAGCAGGAAGTTTCCAAATTTCTAAACTCATAGAATCCTTGTTTACGACTATTGCGTTCGGTCACCCTGTATATCTTAGCAACAAAACCAGTTTGCACGGGTAAAACGTCCGCTCGGGGTCGATGTAAGTTTTTGATGTATGAGAGGGTAGTAGCCTGCGTCTGTGTTTCCAGACGCATACAACCCTAATCTCTTCAAAGTAAGAGTGAACAGGCTTCTTCTGGGTGAGCTCGCTCCATCTTAGACTCTGTCTCTATCCTATGACCTAGACTAGAGTCAAGAGCAAACCCATCCTTGATAAAAAATAAAAGTTAGGGAGATCAAATTTTTTATGTCGGTCTTGTGTTTAAATTGTAATTTACTATTCCTTCAGGTAATACTAATGTAGTGAAATGCTGTGTTGTTGACAAACTCAATCGGGGTTAACGACGCGTAATATGTATACCTGTATTTGTTGAGTTGTAATAAAATGAATACTTAAATTAAAAAAAAGGAAAATCGGCAGTAGTCACCACCCGATACCAAAAAAATTAGGATGATGATAAGGAACATAATAGTTTGAAATAAATATAAAAAAGCATTTGAGCCTATAATACGACTAATATGTTTTATGAGGATTTTTATTTAATATTGTAATTAACCAAGCATTATCTTTTTGCTTTGGTTTCGTTTTTCCTAAACTTTAAGTTATTTAAGCTTTATGCCCAATGTGTGTTGTGTGCTACAACAAAATGGTGTCGTGTTTCATTGTAAATGCTTATTTTAGCTTACTCTATTGTCAACCTATTATTGGCTTTCTGTTTTTTTTTTATTAAAAGCTTTTATTTAACTTGCAGTGTATGTAAGTAACAATGTTTGTTCGGTGCAAATCTTGCAAGTTTAATTTGAACCACTTCTCGGTATCCGATTGAGTTGAAAATTTGCATGTTGGTCCAGAACCGATGACAATGCATGTTAATCATAAATTTGACCTGATGCTGCTGCCAGGATCGGCTCCGTACGAGAGATCTCCTCAGCGGTTTATAGCTGGGACACAACATTTTGTATACGAATTCGTTTATTATAGGCAGTTGGTAGGCCCACCATGAATTAGACGCTACATCCAGGGTTGTCTTCGAACTATGGAACTCCTCAATATTCAACTGCTGGGACTTGCAATTTTGTATACGAATTCGTTTATTATAGGCAGTTGGTAGGCCTACCATGAATTAGACGCTACATCCAGGGTTGTCTTCGAACTATGGAACTCCTCAATATTCAACTGCTGGGACTTGCAATTTTGTATACGAATTCGTTTATTATAGGCAGTTGGTAGGCCCACCATGAATTAGACGCTACATCCAGGGTTGTCTTCGAACTATGGAACTCCTCAATATTCAACTGCTGGGACTTGCAATTTTGTATACGAATTCGTTTATTATAGGCAGTTGGTAGGCCTACCATGAATTAGACCCTACATCCAGGGTTGTCTTCGAACTATGGAACTCCTCAATATTCAACTGCTGGGACTTGCAATTTTGAATACGAATTCTTTTATTATAGGCAGTTGGTAGGCCCACCATGAATTAGACGCTACATCCAGGGTTGTCTTCGAACTATGGAACTCCTCAATATTCAACTGCTGGGACTTGCAATTTTGTATACGAATTCGTTTATTATAGGCAGTTGGTAGACCCACCATGAATTAGATGCTACATCCAGGGTTGTCTTCGAACTATGGAACTCCTCAATATTTAACTGCTGGGACTTGCAATTTTGTATACGAATTCGTTCATGATAGGCAGTTGGTAGGCCCACCATGAATTAGGGTCACGTCAATAGAAGGCCTCCTGATAGAAGAATTAGACTGTTCGAAATTAACTGGGACTCGGCCATGTAATAATGACGCCATCAATGAAATGAAAAGACTAAGACATATTACAAGCTAATTCTTCTATTAGGGATGCCGGAGGAGTAGGTACCAACCTACTTCTATCCACACTAATATTATAAATGCGAAAGTAACTCTGTCTGTCTGTCTGTCTGTCTGTCTGTATGTCTGCTACGCTTTCACGGCCAAACCGCTGAACCGATCTTCATAAAACTTGGCACAGAGATTGCTAGCATACCGAGAACGGACATAGGCTACTTTTTATCACCATTCGAGGGTCTGGAGTACAGATGTAGACCACCAGGTGTACCACCAGGAGCCCAGCTAAACTATTAGAGACACAGGCATGGTTCCTAAACAAAAGTTGTTCAGTATGATGGGCCGCTTCTTTTCACAAGGACATTGAGGATCTGGAGTACCTTATGTAGACCACCAGGTGTACCACCAGGAGCCCAGCTAAACTATTAGAGATACAGGCATGGTTCCAAAACAAAAGTTGTTTAGTTTGATGGGCCGCTTCTTTTCACAAGGACATTGAGGATCTGGAGTACCATATGTAGACCACCAGGTGTACCACCAGGAGCCCAGCTAAACTATTAGAGATACAGGCATGGTTCCAAAACAAAAGTTGTTAAGTTTGATAGGCCGCTTCTTTTCACAAGGACATTGAGGATCTGGAGTACCATATGTAGACCACCAGGTGTACCATCAGGAGCTCACCTAAACTATTAGAGATACAGGCATGGTTCCAAAACAAAAGTTGTTCAGTATGATGGGCCGCTTCTTTTCACATGGATATAGAGGATCTAAGTACATTATGTAGACCACCAGGTGTACCATCAGGAGCCCAGCTAAACTATTAGAGATACAGGCATGGTTCCAAACAAAAGTGGTTCAGTATGATGAGCCGCTTCTATTCACAAGGACATTAAGGATCTGGAGTACCTTATGTAGACCACCAGGTGTACCACCAGGAGCCCAGCTAAACTATTAGAGATACCGAAATGGTTCCGAAACGAAAGTTGGCCAGTATGATGGGCTGCTTCTTTTCACAAGGACATAGACGATCTGGAGTACATCATGTAAACCACCAGGTGTACGATCATGAGCCCAGCTAAATTATTAGAGATACAGGCATGGTTCCAAAACAAAAGTTGTTTAGTATGATGGGCCGCTTCTTTTCACAAGGACATTGAGGATCTGGAGTACCATATGTAGACCACCAGGTGTACCATCAGGAGCCCAGCTAAATTATTAGAGATACAGGCATGGTTCCATAACAAAAGTTGTTCAGTATGATGGGCCGCTTCTTTTCACAAGGACATTGAGGATCTGGAGTACCATATGTAGACCACCAGGTGTACCATCAGGAGCCCAGCTAAATTATTAGAGATACAGGCATGGTTCCAAAACAAAAGTTGTTCAGTATGATGAGCCGCTTCTATTCACAAGGACATTAAGGATCTGGAGTACCTTATGTAGACCACCAGGTGTACCATCAGGAGCCCAGCTAAATTATTAGAGATACAGGCATGGTTCCAAAACAAAAGTTGTTCAGTATGATGGACCGCTTCTATTCACAAGGACATTAAGGATCTGGAGTACCATTTGTAGACCACCAGGTGTACCATCAGGAGCCCAGCTAAATTATTAGAGATACAGGCATGGTTCCATAACAAAAGTTGTTCAGTATGATGGGCCGCTTCTTTTCACAAGGACATTGAGGATCTGGAGTACCATATGTAGACCACCAGGTGTACCATCAGGAGCCCAGCTAAATTATTAGAGATACAGGCATGGTTCCACAACAAAAGTTGTTCAGTATGATGGGCCGCTTCTTTTAACAAGGACATTGAAATTCTGAAGTACCTTATGTAGACCACCAGGTGTACCACGAGGAGCCCAGCTAAACTATTAGAGATACAGGCATGGTTCCAAAACAAAAGTTGTTTAGTATGATGGGCCGCTTCTTTTCACAAGGACATTGAGTATATTATAAATGCGAAAGTAACTCTGTCTGTCTGTCTGTCTGCTACGCTTTCACGGCCAAACCGCTGAACCGATCTTCATGAAACTTGGCACAGAGATTGCTAGTATACCGAGAACGGACATAGGCTACTTTTTATCACCATTCGAGGGTCTGGAGTACAGATGTAGACCACCAGGTGTACCACCAGGAGCCCAGCTAAACTATTAGAGACACAGGCATGGTTCCTGTTTAATTTAGCGTTGCTATGCTGGGGTAGGTTAGGTATTGGTGACGGTCTGTGAATACGCCGCGATGCTCGCCCGCACGCATCGCTCTGGGCATATGTTGTCCCTTTCTCGCTCGCGGGTGGCGGCGTGCGCGCGGGCCGCCTGTAGGCGCCAGGCGGTGATTTCTGCACCGCACTCAGTCACTCAAAACCGCTCGGACAAGCGTATTGTGTTTTGTACGGATTTCCCGCCACGAGTTTTGTGATGCCGCGTGTAATGGACGATTCAATTTGAGATCGCGCGTGTTGATGCATCGTATTATTGCGGTTCTCCTGGGTTATACTAGAATACCAGGCTTAGTGATTGTTGGATGTCTCGACGTCTTCCACGTGAGCGTCGCGTTGAATAGGCATCAGGTGGCCATTTTGGCCCGCGTTTGTACGGCCCAAATTCGGGTTGGGTCACGCGTAATGACTAATATCAAAGTGGAATACGAACAGAAGCTGTGAGTGGTTTGACGTGAATAACGCGCCAAGGCTGTAGTGGAATGCTGGGTGTCGATATCTTTTCCACCCAGCCCTGTAAGTACCCACGGAATTCCCCATTTGATCCATTCCCTGAACTTCCTTTCTCCGTTGGGTATTTTATGCATTTGGACCGGCACGTGACTGTAAGTGATAAAACTGTTTATTCGTGTTAATGGTGTGTTCCCTTTAGTCACATTTGTTGTACCATATCATTGTGACTCCTTAGTACGAATTGCGGAATTCGTGGGGTGATATAATTTGGAGGTACTTACTTATAATCTAGTGTTAATACGTGTGACGTAACGCCAGATCGGCAGACGGTATTTACTACCGACTTGAGTTATGTAAGGGTTGGAACGCATCATTTGCCAATTTCAATCAACTTAGTTAATTAAGTTAAATAGATTTAGGTTCACGTTTAATTCATAGTATGCGCTGCTATATTGTGCAACGTATGCTATTTAGCGCTGCGTAACGCAGCCATTGTCTGCCTCCAGTTGAACTCCTGGTATTTTACTAGAAATTTACCTGTGTAAATCGCTTCCACTGCGGGAGTTTGGCTTGGAATTAGACAATTTTTGGTAGCAGAGCGTGGTTCAGAAAACCACTAGATTTAAGATTATTTTAGTATAAGATTTTTAATCTACCTACATAAAAAAAATATATATATTTATTGTGATTGTAGTGTGTGCCCTGTGTAGAATATCCTATCGGTAGGATCAGGGCCAATCAATTAGTGAATTGCTTGTTATTATCGTTGTGTTTACCCTGTGCGGATATCCTAACGGTAGGATCAGGGCCGATTATTGTTTTTTATTGTAAGGTTCGGTGTTACTTTGGGTTGGTACCATGGCTCCCACAATTAGACAGCTTCAGGCGAAAATTAGAGCGCACCTAATGTGGTTCGCGACTAAGCAGGCGATGGTCGGTCGCGGGGACCGAGAGGACGCACTCATCGCTTGTGCGCAACGGATTGACGAACGGGTCGCGGAGGTGTTGGATTGCCTCACTGGATGCGAGGAGTTATTTGATGGGACGCCTGATGAGGAGGTCAAACTTACGGTCCGGGCGAATGTGACCCAGTGCCTGGAGATAGGGCAGGAGATCCAGCAGGCGGCTGCTGTGATCACCAGGCGTAGGGCTGGGGAGCCGGACCCATCCCATGGTCCGCGGGGACCGGGGGTGCAAGTGCCCCTGCCGGCTGTGGCGATTCCGGTCTTCCACGGGGACTACACGGATTGGACCCGATTCCAGGATCTGTTTGACAGTGTGATTCATAACCGCACTGACTTGCAGCCGGCATATAAAATGGCACAATTGATGGCCAAGCTGCAAGGTGAGCCCCATGAGCTGGTAAAGCATCTACCAGTCGATGATGCAAGTTACGAGACGGCTCGCGGTTTGCTGATCGAGAGATACAGCAACAAACGTCTCATGATTGACCAACTCCTGGAACAGTGGCTCACCGTGCCGACCATCATACGAGGGACGGACCTCAGGGCCAAGGTGCTCAACCCTGTCTGCGTTGCAGTGAACGCTCTTGAGAGACAGGGGATGCCGGTGTCAGGCTATGATTATATCCTGGTCCACACGTTGTTGCGCCGCCTGCCGAGCGACATGGCCGCTCGTTTTGAACAGTCACACGGAGGTAAGACATCTGATTACCTCCCGACCTTCGAGGAGCTCAAGTCCTTCCTCGAGGCCGAGTGCAGGCGGGTAGAAGCCCAATTTGGAGAGTCGCCTCACGCGGAGTCTGCGGCCGCTCGCCGCCCGGAACGGCCGGGTGCACAGGCGCGAGACGGTAAGAGTAGGCCTCCCAGGCGATACAATGTCGCTAATTTGGAATCGAGGTGTGCCTACTGCAGAGAGGCGGGGCATCAGGTGACTGCGTGTGAGGAGTTCGCTGCACAGCGGGTGCAGAAACGTCGTGGTGTGGTGCAGCAACGGCGTTGGTGCTTTAGGTGTATGGGGCCGCATCAGGTGCGAGAGTGCCCATCAAGCACCAACTGCAGGTACTGCCAGGGTGCCCACCATCAGCTCCTATGCATGAACCGCAGCGGAGATTACGGAGGCAGAGCTGACGCGGGTCAGCGGACGGAGTCTGCCCTACCTAGACGGGAGCAACGCTCCCCACCCCCTCCAAGGAGGAGTCCTCTTCCACCAGGGTTTCAGGGACGAGGCCAGGGACATCAGCAGGTGATGCCCCCTTCACCACGCGCGAGACAGTCACCACCTCGGCAGCAGGTGCCGGGACAGGGTAGGTGGTCACAGGTCCAAGGTCAGGGGCACCCATCACAAGTACGTGATGCTACGGGCGGGTGCCAATACCAGGGCCAGTACATGCAGTACTCGGCGGGACTGAACAACATGGTGAGGTCTCATGACCCACGCATGCCTCTCCCCTTGGCTGAGCACCCGCGGCTACAGGCGCATCCACGGTACGCGCGCCTGCCGCAGGGTTACTATAGGCTGCCAGCCATGGCGTACAGGACCAGAGGTCCCTATCAGCAGGAGTGGGACCCACTCGAAGGTGTACGGAGAGAGGGGACCCCCCCGCAGGACGCGGACACTCCGCGCTTAGATTCCTGCTAGGTAATCGCCGCCTACACGCCAGCTTCGGCCCTCCGGCCAATTACGGTATTGTTGCCTACGGCAATGATTTGGGTATGGGGATACGGTGGCCGCAGCATACAGGTAAGAGCCTTGTTAGATACAGGGGCTCAGGGTTGTATTGTGTCTAGTAAGCTGGTGAGTAGGCTACGCTTAAATATAAGGCCCACAACGGATGGGGCTGTAGGTATTGGAGGTGTAGATGTGCCTGACGTTCGGGGTCAGGTGAACTTCGAGTTCACATTAGGTAATACAGGTACAGGGGTCAGCTATCATGCCTCAGCAGTGGTGCTGGATGAAGTGGTAGGGAAACTTCCTCAGGTTCGGTTACCGTCAACGGTACGAGGGTTAACCACAGGCTTAGAGTTAGCTGATCCTGAATTTGATACTCCTGGTACGGTGGACGTTCTCCTCGGGTCAGACGTCCTCGGGAGATTCTGGTGTGGCAGAAAACGGGTACTTCAGCAAACTGGTTTAGTGGCCGTTGATACCACAGGGGGGTATGTTATTTTTGGCCCAGTTTGGAGACCTCAGGACCTACCAGAGGGCGATACGGTTCTCTATGGTAGTGTGTTGTCGGAGGTGCTGCAGAGGTTTTGGGAGTCTGAGGAGCCACCCACAGCGGATAGACGGAAGCCAGAGGATGACGAGTGCGAGCTGTTCTATCAGTACAACACTGCACGAAGTTCGTCAGGTAGGTTTGTTACCAGGCTGCCATTTCTCCCAAACCGCCCCTCCTTAGGTAGTTCGCGACAGATCGCGGAACGGAGACTACTGGCTATGGAGAGAAAGATGAAGCGAGATGCAGCACTTCGGCAGAAGTATATCGAATTCATGAGGGAGTACCTAGAGTTAGGCCACATGTCGGTGTCCAGCATAGATTGGAGGTGTGTCGAGCATTACTATATACCACACCTGGCTGTTTTGAAGTCACCGGAGGCGAAGATACGGGTAGTGTTTGACGGTTCTGCTCCTACATCGAATGGTGTGTCTGTGAACCAGTGTCTGCACGCGGGTCCCAAGTTGAACCGGGACATTGTGGACATCCTCACAGATTTTCGGTTGCACCAAGTAGCGTTCGTCGCAGACGTCAAAATGATGTTTCGCCAAACAATTATACACCCGGATGACCGTCGGTACCAGCTGATTTTGTGGCGTGAGAGCCCTGACGAGCCGATGGTCACTTATGAGCTTAACACGGTAACGTATGGTCTGAAGCCAAGTCCGTTTTTGGCAGTACGCACGCTGCGAGAGTTGGCCGCACAGGAAAGGGTAAGATTCCCTCGAGCCGCAGCAGTACTGGATCGCGACGTCTACGTGGATGACATCTGCACGGGTGCAGATAGCGTGCAACAAGCACTGCTACTACGAGACGAGCTGATCGCGATCATGGAATCAGGAGGTTATGAGTTGCGGAAATGGCTGTCCAGCTGTCCAGAGCTCCTGGCCGGGTTGCCAGGTGAGTTCCAGCAGGACCCGCACCTTTTCGAGAACCCGGACAATCCAAATACGTTGAGCATCCTAGGGGTGCAATATAGGCCAACGCATGATGTATTTACGTATCAGATCGAGCCAGACCTTATGCAGAAGACTTGGACGAAGCGTTCGGTATTATCGACGATCGCCAGAACTTTCGATCCTAACGGGTGGATCGCACCGGTGACGTTCATGGCGAAGTGCTTCTTGCAAAGGTTGTGGATAGCAAACTTGGGTTGGGACGACCAGCTCTCCGGAGAGCTGTTGAATGATTGGACCAAGTTTGTGACCACCTTACCAGGGATCGTACGCATCGCCATACCTCGCAAATTGCTCCCATCGGTGGGATGTAAGGCTACCCTACATGGGTTTTGTGATGCCTCGGAGCGAGGGTACGCGGCAGCTGTCTATTTGCGGACAGTCAGTTCAACGGGAACTGTAGACGTGCGTCTAGTTATGGCCAAGAGTAAGGTGGCTCCGGTTAGGACAAGATGGACCATTCCAAAGTTGGAATTGGCGGGAGCAGCGCTTCTCACGCACTTGCTACATCATGTTGCTAGTAATCTACGCGGTACCATCAATTTGGATGAAACGGTGTACGCATGGACCGACAGTAGGATAGTTCTGTGCTGGTTACAGACGTCGGTACATACTCTTGAGGTTTTCGTGGCAAATCGGGTGTCACAGATTAAAGGATCGGAAACTCCGTTGGTATGGAGACACGTACCGGGAGAACAGAACCCAGCGGACTGCGCCTCACGGGGATGTAGGGCCCCTGATTTGGTAGGTCACTCACTGTGGTGGGGACCTCAGTGGCTGACTGAGTCACCTGAGAGATGGCCATACAATGAGTGCGGGTCGCCGCTTGGGCCACCTGATCGAGGTTTGCGAGTGAACGTAGGGCAGATCGTACCTAAGCCTAGTGCGGCTTTCTTGCTGGAACGATACAGCTCCCTCGACAAACTTCTAGGGGTGACAGGTTGGATCAAACGGTTCGTGAACAACTGTAGAAAACCTCAAGCAGAACGGAACTTGGCACCTGTCCTCTCGCCTGCGGAGCGGAATGCGGCTCTAAGTTTATTGGTTAGGGTCGTCCAGGCGGAACATTTTGAGGAAGAGGCCAGGCTGCTCAGGGATGGCCGTGGAAAGCTGAAGGGAGGTCTTGTGCGCCTCAACCCGTTCGTGGACGAGCATGGAATGCTCCGGGTTGGAGGTAGACTTCGGAACGCTAACCTGCCCTTTTCAGCACGGCATCCGCTGTTACTCCCAAAGAAGGGACCTTTGGTAGAACTTATAGTTAGGGATCGTCACCAGAAAAACTCGCATGCGGGCTGCAATGCACTTTTGGCTATTCTGCAGCGCGAGTTTTGGATCTTGTCTGGACGACGTACGGTACGGAGCATTGTATTTCGGTGCTTGCCTTGCTATCGGTTGAAGGCAGCCACAATGCAACCTCAGATGGGAGACCTCCCACCGGACCGGGTGACGGAAGCCTGGACGTTTGCGGGTGTGGGAACGGACTTTGCGGGGCCTTTTATGGTAAAGGCATCACGCCTTCGCAACGCGAAGTCAATCAAGGCGTATTTGTGCGTGTTTGTGTGCCTAGCAACCAAGGCCGTCCACTTGGAACTCGTGGCCGACCTCACTACGGAGGCTTTCTTAGCAGCTTTAGATAGATTTGTGTCGCAAAGAGGGCGACCAGCGCTGATCAGGTCGGACTGTGGTACCAACTTTAAGGGCGCTGATCGATGTATGAAAGAAATTATAACGTTTTTATCGGAAAACGAGGAAGCTATCGGCACGAGCCTCTCCCGTCAGGGCATTAACTGGGTGTTCGATCCACCAGGATGCCCCCACTGGGGTGGTATATTTGAAGCGGTTGTAAAGTCCGCTAAGACGCATTTGATGCGCGTTATAGGTTTAACGATATTAACCTTTGAGGAGCTAGCGACCGTGTTTTGTAAAATTGAGGCCGTTCTCAATTCACGTCCTTTGTGTCCGCTTAGCTCAGATCCGAATGATCTGGAGGCCCTGACACCAGGGCATTTCTTAATTGGCCGACCACTTAACGCCTTGCCAGAGTACCCCTACACAGAGGTCAGTAGCAATCGTTTGACGCGTTATGAGTTGCTGCAGCAAATGTCTCAGAATTTTTGGAAGCGATGGTCGCTTGAGTATTTGCACATTCTGCAGCAACGCCTTAAGTGGACGGACAGAACTGAACCCCCTCGCATCGGAGATCTCGTTCTGGTTAAGGATGCCAACCTGCCGCCACTGCGATGGCGCAGAGGGCGCATTCTCAACTTGTTCCCAGGTAGTGATGGCACTCCTCGAGTCGCGACAGTTCAGGTAGGGGATTCAGTTCTTAAGCGAGCAATAGCAACGCTATCTCGTCTCCCCAGTAGTGAATAGGCCTAAGGGATTCGGCCTAGGGCGGGTGAATGTTTAATTTAGCGTTGCTATGCTGGGGTAGGTTAGGTATTGGTGACGGTCTGTGAATACGCCGCGATGCTCGCCCGCACGCATCGCTCTGGGCATATGTTGTCCCTTTCTCGCTCGCGGGTGGCGGCGTGCGCGCGGGCCGCCTGTAGGCGCCAGGCGGTGATTTCTGCACCGCACTCAGTCACTCAAAACCGCTCGGACAAGCGTATTGTGTTTTGTACGGATTTCCCGCCACGAGTTTTGTGATGCCGCGTGTAATGGACGATTCAATTTGAGATCGCGCGTGTTGATGCATCGTATTATTGCGGTTCTCCTGGGTTATACTAGAATACCAGGCTTAGTGATTGTTGGATGTCTCGACGTCTTCCACGTGAGCGTCGCGTTGAATAGGCATCAGGTGGCCATTTTGGCCCGCGTTTGTACGGCCCAAATTCGGGTTGGGTCACGCGTAATGACTAATATCAAAGTGGAATACGAACAGAAGCTGTGAGTGGTTTGACGTGAATAACGCGCCAAGGCTGTAGTGGAATGCTGGGTGTCGATATCTTTTCCACCCAGCCCTGTAAGTACCCACGGAATTCCCCATTTGATCCATTCCCTGAACTTCCTTTCTCCGTTGGGTATTTTATGCATTTGGACCGGCACGTGACTGTAAGTGATAAAACTGTTTATTCGTGTTAATGGTGTGTTCCCTTTAGTCACATTTGTTGTACCATATCATTGTGACTCCTTAGTACGAATTGCGGAATTCGTGGGGTGATATAATTTGGAGGTACTTACTTATAATCTAGTGTTAATACGTGTGACGTAACGCCAGATCGGCAGACGGTATTTACTACCGACTTGAGTTATGTAAGGGTTGGAACGCATCATTTGCCAATTTCAATCAACTTAGTTAATTAAGTTAAATAGATTTAGGTTCACGTTTAATTCATAGTATGCGCTGCTATATTGTGCAACGTATGCTATTTAGCGCTGCGTAACGCAGCCATTGTCTGCCTCCAGTTGAACTCCTGGTATTTTACTAGAAATTTACCTGTGTAAATCGCTTCCACTGCGGGAGTTTGGCTTGGAATTAGACAAAACAAAAGTTGTTCAGTATGATGGGCCGCTTCTTTTCACAAGGACATTGAGGATCTGGAGTACCTTATGTAGACCACCAGGTGTACCACCAGGAGCCCAGCTAAACTATTAGAGATACAGGCATGGTTCCAAAACGAAAGTTGGCCAGTATGATGGGCTGCTTCTTTTCACATGGATATAGAGGATCTAAGTACATTATGTAGACCACCAGGTGTACCATCAGGAGCCCAGCTAAACTATTAGAGATACAGGCATGGTTCCAAACAAAAGTGGTTCAGTATGATGAGCCGCTTCTATTCACAAGGACATTAAGGATCTGGAGTACCTTATGTAGACCACCAGGTGTACCACCAGGAGCCCAGCTAAACTATTAGAGATACCGAAATGGTTCCAAAACGAAAGATGGCCAGTATGATGGGCTGCTTCTTTTCACAAGGACATAGACGATCTGGAGTACATCATGTAGACCACCAGGTGTACGATCAGGAGCCCAGCTTAATTATTAGAGATACAGGCATGGTTCCAAAACAAAAGTTATTCAGTATGATGGGCCGCTTCTTTTCACAAGGACATTGAGGATCTGGAGTTCCATATGTAGACCACCAGGTGTACCATCAGGAGCCCAGCTAAATTATTAGAGATACAGGCATGGTTCCAAAACAAAAGTTGTTCAGTATGATGGGCCGCTTCTTTTCACAAGGACATTGAGGATCTGGAGTACCATATGTAGACCACCAGGTGTACCATCAGGAGCCCAGCTAAATTATTAGAGATACAGGCATGGTTCCAAAACAAAAGTTGTTCAGTATGATGGGCCGCTTCTTTTCACAAGGACATTAAGGATCTGGAGTACCTTATGTAGACCATCAGGTGTACCACCAGGAGCCCAGCTAAACTATTAGAGATACAGGCATGGTTCCAAAACAAAAGTTGTTTAGTATGATGGGCCGCTTCTTTTCACAAGGACACTAAGGATCTGGAGTACCTTATGTAGACCACCAGGTGTACCACCAGGAGCCCAGCTAAACTATTAGAGATACAGGCATGGTTCCAAAACAAAAGTTGTTCAGTATGATGGGCCGCTTCTTTTAACAAGGACATTGAAATTCTGAAGTACCTTATGTAGACCACCAGGTGTACCATCAGGAGCCCAGCTAAACTATTAGAGATACAGACATGGTTCCAAAACAAAAGTTGTTCAGTATGATGGGCCGCTTCTTTTCACAAGGACATTGAGGATCTGGAGTACCTTGTAGCAATGCGACCTCCGGGCATCGCACTATTTTGTCAACACTGTCCACCACCAACTTCTATCTCATCTTTCACATTTGAAGTTTGAATCGCTGTCGTTCCAAGACGCCATTTTTCCAGGAGATCAGGCAGCCTAAAATAAAGCTGGTGACGGGCTAGTGCCCCCAGTGTTTATTTGTGTACACAGTGTGTTTTATAAGTTACCAGTGTGACCACCACATACAAGCCCTCGAGCTTATCAGTGGTGAAGTGCCCACATAAACTATCTGGAACACTGATTTGAACCCTTAGAGGTAAGTCGTCTGCCTCGGCCTTATTTAGTTCCAGACCTTTGTTAAAATAGTCCGTAAACATTGTAAATAACATTTCTAATCAATATACATTTTCTAGGGTTCTTCCCCCCCACAATAAATCCATTGACCCCAAACAAGAGTTTCATTGTCTGCACTGACGAGTGTCGCGGCGACGTGACAACCTTATGTAGACCACCAGGTGTACCACCAGGAGCCCAGCTAAACTATAGAGATACAGGCATGGTTCCAAAACAAAAGTTGTTTAGTATGATGGGCCGCTTCTTTTCACAAGGACATTGAGTATCTGGAGTACCTTATATAGACCACCAGGTGTACCATCAGGAGCCCACCTAAACTATTAGAGATACAGAAATGGTTCCAAAACGAAAGTTGGCCAGTATGATGGGCTGCTTCTTTTCACAAGGACATAGAGGATCTGAAGTACATTATGTAGACCACCAGGTGTACGATCAGGAGCCCACTTAAACTATTAGAGATACAGGCATGGTTCCAAAACAAAAGTTGTTCAGTCAGTATGATGGGCCGCTTCTTTTCACAAGGACATTGAGGATCTGAAGTACCTTATGTAGACCACCAGGTGTACCATTAGGAGCCCACCTAAACTTGAACCTGTTTCTGAAAAAACTATCTAACGCGGACGAAGTCGCGGGTAAAAGCTAGTAGAATATAAAAGAGATAATTATACTTTATCCTAATGTTAGTTTTCCCCGTGCCTTAAGTTTTTCTATTGAAGGTCTCTCCGTTTTATAGAAAGACTTTCGTATTGATCAATAACTATCGTAACATAAACTAAAAAATATAAAATAAAATTATGTAAAAAAGACTTTTAACACAAGCTTTTATTTAAGTGCTCAGAAAAGATGAAAATAAAAAGTTGAATGACATTAACCACATTCATTTATGACTTTACAGAAATGAAAATATAATAAAAGCTTGTCGCGAAACTTTCAATTTGTGATTGAAATTTTGTAATAAGGTACGCACCTAACTGTAATTAGGTAGTTTCTTCTAGGCATCGCGACAAGCTTTTATTATATTTTCATTTCTGTAAAGTCATAAATAAATGTGGTTAATGTCATTCAACATTTTATTTTCATCTTTTCAGAGCACTTAAATAAAAGCTTGTGTTAAAAGTCTTTTTTACATAATTTTATTGTTTTATGTATCAACAGCTGTTGGTTTTCCAAAATAAATAACATAATTGCGCAGCTGTGGAACGTGCGTGGGGCGTAGGCTTTGGGAGTTTAAAATATTTGTAAGTATATGTTATAGGTAAGGTATTCGATCTATGTCACAAACATCGATGATGATGAGCTATGGAACAAATGTTTTGATCAGACTGTATTTGTTTACGTTCAGATTTAATAAAATCAAAAGCTAGGAGCTAGGTTCGTGAGTATTATCTTTAAAATAAGTAGCGCAATATAATTTATAGAACAAAAATAAAATCAGATTTTTCTTACCTTTTGGTGTTTCGTCATCCCAGCCCCCTATGAATTCTTGTACAACAAAATCATTAGTTATTAATCTATCTCTTGCTATGTTGCCGTAATTGTCTGCATGTGGCGTGGTGCGTGAAATCCTTTTAGGTTCATTTATATTGTGGAAATCGCTCATTCCTGTTGGACTAGACCTACTTGTTACTTTTCTGTTCATGTTACTGTTTTGGTATTGTATTCTATCAATTACGTTTTCAGTTGTTGTTGGAACGTGTTCCTCCAGTATTTGTGCTTCGTTGGGATCTTCTTCATCCATATCAAAAACGTCACCTTTGGGTTTCACCCTAGCCAAGTACTCTTCATACGAATCCTGCTTTTTACTTCTCTTTTTTGATAGTTTCACCTTTTGGTACAGATTATGCGACTCGATGACTTGGCCGACTTTTTCTTTTCGTTTTGATTTTAACGGTTGTATGAGATCAGCTCTGACTGGTTTTGCGTTTTTCTTGAGTCTCGGGTATTTAGGTTTTTCGTTAGGCCCAGCTGGCTCAGTGTTGAATTGCTTCGTTGTGCTAAAAGGTTGAGGGTTGTCTACAGCCACTGCATAGTCTTCATTACGTTGGTTTTGTTTATCTTGATTAGATGACTCCTGTTTAGCATTTGCCCTAGAAAGCGAGTTGAACAACACATCATACGTAAGTGCAATTATTAGGTTCTAATAGGGGGACAGGGGAGGTAAGGTAAGACCGAAGGACCGAGATAAGGACACACAAAAGTAGATTTTTCTAAACTTCATGAGATTGTTGTCAGTTCGGCAATGCTTATAAATGACGTAAGTACCTATGAAAAATAACTGTTTAGGGTGCTTGTTTATGCAAACTTTGTTAAAAGAAAGTTTTATTTTGGTAGTACTAGTGAACCGGAAAGTAACAGCAACAATTGTGAGAAACTGCACATAAAAGCACGTACATTTAAGACGCCGCCGCCGTTTATAAGTTATTTTCTGTCTGGCTGTGAAAAACCTCAACATCGAGTTTTCTAATTAAGCTTACCCAAAATCTTTTATTGAAGTCATTGAGGAACCTGACTCGTACTTTTACCAGCATATTTATATCTTCCTCCATCCGCGAGCTTATCGTTTTGTTCTTCAAGACCACAGCTTTAGCCTTTTTCAAGAAGATCGGCAGAAATTCTTTGCCACGATTTTCGGTGTACCGTATCAAAACTAACCACTAGATCAACGTGTGTTAACCCGGTCAATGAAATAAGCGGCTTCGTTTTGTGGTGCTATCCTAATGTCGCTTACCTAAGGGCGCTTTCATTCACATGATTATTCCTGAAGTCTTCGAGGAGCCTTTCCCGCACCTTCTCCACCAGCTCGTCCAGGTCTACCTCCATTCCTGGACTCCGTTCAGTCTGATCATCTATAGCTCTACCCCTGTGCAACAAAATCGGCACAAATTATTTGAGAACACGCAATAAGAACTTAGCAAATAATAAAAATTAATCTTAGATTTCCAATGCGGCCGGGACTTGAATTCGGGCCTTAATAATAGTTACTTTCTCCCCGTAACAACTAAGCTACCGGAGTTCTGGTAATAGTCATGAAATTAGCAATCTATTGAAATCCTCGTCCAATATACACACGTACAAGCTACAAGTTTTCGATTAATTAAGTCAAACCCCGAACTCCATTTTGGACCACTCTGTAATTAAATGATTTTTTTTGTACTTGTTTATTTGTTCTCTCTTGAGCCTGGGTGCTCTTTGTGGTATTTTTTTGTAGATATGTGCATGGCACCTTAATACAGATAATCCTAGTGGGGGCTATGAGTGTGTTCCTTTAAAAACTCACTGTGGGTTCGCTGTTTCATACTCGTGATTATTAGCTTCTGCTTCCACAAATTCCGACAGGTTGTCATACTCGATCTTTGGTACGGGGTCCTGGTTTTCTGATAACTTCGTTTGTTGGGGTGATTCTTCTGTAGGGGCAACGTAGGCTTTTCCTGCTACTGCTTGCATTTCTGTAGGTGCAACGTAGCCTTCTCTAGCTACTGCTTGCGCTTCTTTAGGGGGTAAGTAGGCTACTGCTGCTACTTCTGGAATTTCTGCTACAACTGGCACTTCTACAGGGGCAACATAGGCTTCTCTTGCTAATACTGGCCTTTCTGAATCCTGCGAAAGAAATGCATTAGAACTTTGGATTCAAAGAGCTATATTATTTTTGTTATTAAATGCTTTAAGAGTTTGAAATCCTTCTATCAGAGACCAGCGGCGTATATCGCTTCCTGTCTACCGAAGGTACTTACCTCTTCTCCAAAGAGTCTACGTATTCTCAGTACGATTTTCTTTGACCTTATCAACAAATATGTCGTATTTTGTATTGTTCTTGCGAAACGGCAAACGCGTATAATGAGTCTATTATTAAACCAGAATCAATGGAGTGTATAATAGCATCACGATCAGTGTAACAGTAACACGGAATCTCATAATAGTCAACATCATCATAGTCGTCATCTTCATCATTCACGTCGCCATTGTTGTCGCCGTTATCATCTTCGTATTATGATACACAGGGTGGCCCGTATAGTCACGACCAAAGACAAAATTTGAATGACTTATACTAAGGGGTATCCGAATCACCCCCATGTATGTTCCGCGATTTTTTGTAGTTTCCGAGTTATACAACTATTAAAGTTGTATAAGAAAATTTCACCGGCTTTTTTTCTTCTTTTCTTATTTTATGACTTTTTTATGGTACCTTTGGTTATTTCTATGACAAAATCTTCATGATTTAGACTCCCAGTTGAAGTCACAAAAAGTCCGAAGTTACAAAAATCGCGGAACATACATGGGGTAATTCAGATACCCCTCAGTATAATGCATTCAAGTTTTGTCTTTGGACGTCACTATTCGAGCCACCCTGTATGATAAAGATGACTTTTACGAGATACCGTGCGTGGAGAATTCGTGATACCATGTGTCGAGTCGAGATGCATTTGTTCTTGGCAATGGCAGGTACGGTTTCAAACCTTCAAATGTGACGCCAAGTCGAGAAGCTGCGGCATAAAGTTCCTGGCCAGTCTTTTCATTGAGTCTGATCTCCCAGGTCTTTTCATTGAGTCTGATCTCCCAGGTCTTTTCATTGAGTCTGATCTCCCAGGTCTTTTCATTGAGTCTGATCTCCCAGCACGGACCACGTCAGAAGACGCAAGGGGCGATAGAGATATGAGCAAACCTGGAATTTACTGAGTTTAAGGCGAGTGTTTTATCTTTTTACGAACAATCTATCAGAATATCCGTTGCCCAAGTTTTTAGTATTATCCTTAAGTAAAATTAGAACCTACAAACTTAATGAAATATTTGCTATATTTAAAGTTAGGGTATGATTTAAGCTGTCACCAATTTAAGAAGTTTTATGTTTCCTTAATAATACAGTTTGCCCCCAAAATAATAGATTTGTCACCAAAATCTAGTCATCAAACAATATAAAATCAGTTCCACGAAAAATTACCTAAAATCACGGAGATATAAGGTCTAGTACCAAATTAATATTGTTGAATGTATTTTAATAGGTTTGTCCTAAGAAGTATTGAAGAAAATTAATTTAAAGTGATCACCAATAAATCATATTTTTGTCCCTAGAAAAATTTCAAAAAGTTAGAAAATTAGGAGTTATCATCATCATCGTTTCACCGAAAACAGTCTACTTACTACTTTACTGGATATATTATGCCTCCCCCAAGGAGCTGAATTCCCACAGATAAAAACAGTATTTCGATAAAATTTCTAGTAGGATTGTAAATCATATAGTTCTCGTAAACAAGGTATTTTCTAGGCAAACGCGAATCATCCTAGTCCTCATCGTCACTTTCCATCAGGTGCGATTGTGGTTAGCGTTAGCCTATACCACAAAAAAAAGGTAATGCACCTTTAGCAATGAAATTGACGCGAATGAAGTAAAGTTGCACCTTGCTGCCCGCGCCACGCATCGTATGATCCTACGACCCATTGCTCAGGTCTGATTTGTAAATTTTTAAAGCGCGCCAATTGGGCTCCGCCTATTTAAATATTTTTTCATTCAAATTGACAATTGATGTATTAAATTGGTAGCGAACAATATTATTTGGATAACTTAATGAAATAAAATGTTACCACTGTATTGGTGACAAAATAGCAGATTAAAGGGAATCGCAGTCTGGGAACGAAAATTGATTTATTTGGTGACAGATCTACCATTTTGAGTACTAACCTATTATATAAGTAACAAAACTATTAATAAGAGAACGAAGTATAAATTCAATCAATGCTTTACAATTTCTTTGGTAATCCATCTTTTATTTTACACATTACATAAGATTAATTTGGTGATGCATACCTGGGGACACATTTGTTTATCTGAGAACGAAAATATTTTGTGACGATAGATCTCATTATTTGGTGATACTATTTGATGACAAATATAAATGTTGGTGACAGAAAATATAGTTCCCTTAATGTTATGGCAATTAATGCCGTTTTTAGGTACTTTTTTCCGCAACTATAAATTGCAGCGAATATTTCATTGAGTTAGCAGGTTCAAATTTTTCTTAACCTCCCCGCTCGTCAAAGCACACATGTGTACATTAATGGCCGCCTACCGTTCGCTCGTCGAAGCACACATGTGTGCTTTAAGTATGGTGTCAAATTTTTCGCGCGTTTTCGGTCCGTCAAAAATGATTCATAGACGAAACTTAACATTTTTGGTGAATGAAACGTGCATAGAACTGTTCAGAATAAAATTTTCATTATACTAGCAACACAAAGTGTAAAGCGTTAGAAAAAAAAAGTAAAATAACAAACTGTCAAAGTTGATCAACCGCTTTCGCCCGTCGGAAATTTTTGGTGGATGATGTTTTTAGTGCTTTTCATATGAAAAAAATATGTATGTATAGATAAATGGAGAAATGTATAATTGCATCACATATTTATTACAGATTGTGCTAAAATAATTGAACTTTATCGGTACATCATATATTTTTCGTAATTATATTATATATTGCGACGTCAGCAAAATTTCTAGACATGCAATTTCCAGGCCCAGAAAATAAAAAACAAAACAACGTAAACATGCCGAAAATTTGTAAATAAACCGGTAATATATTTCCGCACTAGTATTTAGTAGTAGATTGAATGTAAACCGTAAAAATTTTAAATAATTTATATTTTTGCAACCATAGTCCTTGCGAAATTAGTCGCCATTTTTGTTTGCGAAATTTGACACCAGCGAACGGTAGCTGGGAAATGTCAGTTGAAAGTCTGAGAGGGTTAAAGATAATACTAAAAACTTGGGCAACGGATATTTTGATTGATTGTATGTATAAAGAGAAAACTTATTTTTTGTGAAGTGGCGCCACTGTCGAGGTCATTGACGGCTACACTCGCCTTAAGCGAAGATCGATTCAGAACGTTGTGTAAGTACTTAGGAAACTTTCCAGTCATTACAGTCATATCAAAGTGAAGTTTTTCCAGAAAACAGGTGATAGGAAACGACAGAAGCATTATTTATTTACTTATATAATACTAGATTATATCGGGTGAAATTTCACCAGTGACCGATACTGAAAACAGAGGTTGGGCTGGTGATAAGGAACAACTTTCCCCAAGGAACATAGGTCGAAAGATGACAAAGTATTTTGGGATTCCTCAGTAACTCAAATCAGCTGATCGGTAATTTAGTATGGGAGGTCCAATTTTACTTTATTTTGACTCATGTTCCTTGAAAAGAGTTGTTCCTTCTTTATCACCAGTCCATCTAGACGTTTCTCTATCGGTCACTAGTAGGTAGTACTTCACCATCACAATGAAACAATTTTAAACGGATTAAAGGTGTGTTTATTTTGGGCTGTGTCATGCCAGCTTAGAATAACATCACCCCATTTCTTTCCCGTGGGAGTCGTAAGAGGCGACTAAATGACTCGAGTGTGTCGATGGACTGACAACTTGTCACTATGGCGATACACTCTTTTCCAAATAAATAATAATAATAAATAAAAAGCTTTATTTCTCTCAACACAATGTTACAGAGTTTAAACTTTATATTAAACTATTTTGAGTATGTGAAACTTTGTGAGAGACTGGAGTTCGTACTAGGAGGGACTTGTGTTACAAATCACCAGGCTCTCACCCTCTATAGATTTTTACTTTTGGTCTCAAAATATGCTCATTATTCAATATGTACAACTGTTTGTATGTATGTATTCAGCCTACAACTAAAATAAAGAATAAAAAAAGAAAGTAAACCAATTTGGGTGACTAGGTATGAATGTGTGTAAGTGTGTGTGTGTGTGTGTGTTTGTCTTGCATTGCCGTGAATGACTCTTAATGTTTTTTAATTGCGGCCGTTTGCGATCTGCCTACCCCGCAAGGGATTATAGGTGTGATTTGTGTGTGTTTATTTTGGATTTTACAATTCTTACGTTTTTCACCGTTTTTTGCTTGATTATTGTGCCCTGTGATAAAGTATACTTAATGTTTATGTATATTTTTATATTATTTATATAAATAATTTAATTTAATTTATATATGTATGTATATAATTATCAATTACATATGTTAGTGTTCGTCATAGTAGTTTATTATTGCATTTATTTTGCACCTGCCTCGCCCATTTCCAGATGCCCTAAGGTAGACTGGTAGATAATGCCCTCGGCATTAAGTCCGCCCATGTAAATTTATTGCATAAAGTTAAATAAATAAATAAAAAATAAATAATACATATTTCTATGGAAAAGTTCCTTGGTCGACAATGCCTGCAAAGTTTTTTGTACACTCTTCCACCTTTTCTTGTAGGCTGTACTGTTTGACACCAAGACGAATCACTGGATCAAACTGTGCGGCTGTGTGTATTTTCTTTTAGCATTTATGTCAAAAATCTTCACTTGTCTAAATATATGAAAAAATCTATACCATTTCACCCGTCTTAAGTTTTCTTGTGCGCAAATTAGGTCTGTCCAAGTCTGTCACAGTGTGCATTCTATGGCCTTTTTATACAGCGGCGGCATCCGCTGGGTACGCGGGTACCGGTATCCCGTATTGATAAGTATTGAGTACCGCTATCCACGTACTCAGCAGATACCGCTGAGATTTGAACAGGCCTTAAAGCTGGGAGGTAAAAGTATTTCTTTCATATATCATCTTAGGAAAATGAAGCAAACGTTCGGGAGAGAAAAACGGAGGAACCTATATTGAACGTTCAGAAGCGGGGCTAGTTTTTGGCAAAGTTTTCTCTTATTATATACAGAAGACTTTCAATATCAATAAAAATCGTGTTCAGTCGATTTTCACCTGTTCAAATATTACGTCTAAGTGTTTACTAGCCTCTTGTTAGCAGAGTTATCGCCATATTCTTCTCCGCCATGAATTTGCTTGTACTTTAAGGTGCGGTATTAACATTTGTATCGCAAAAATGAAAAAAAATCACGTGACAAAATGGCGACCGCAAAATAAAATGTTTTTAATAAATAATACAGGTAGAGTGTCCTGGAGACAAACCATCTCTGGAGCTGCTTTTGGTGGTCACGACCCTCAGCCTTGAGAAAACGAGGCAGAAGAAGAAGAAGGTACATGTTGCCGATACAAAAATAAGTTATTATTTTGCAAATTTAAAAAGTTACGCTTCTCTACGCCAATAGATGGCATTTAAAATCTGGGGGTTTCGCAAATAGTAACGTTCTAGTAGTAGTGAACTGTTTTCTTCCCTTCTTCCCCGTAATCTTGCTGGCACTGGTAGCGGAAGAGCGTTGTCTTCTGAAGACCGTAGAAAACAGGAAAGGGAAGATGATTGGCCACTTGCTACGACACGACAGCTTCATTAAGAACATTATTGAAGGGAAGGTGGAAGGAAAGAGAGGCAGAGGTAGACCTAGACGCACTTACTTACTCACTTACTCTTAAATTTGAAGAAGAATCTTGCTGGCGTTTCTTTTTCGGACCCGTTGTCCATATTCATTGCTAGCGATATTAAAATACGCTGAAATAAGCGACACTAGTATTTCCAAACTTTCAATAAATCTTCAATTATAACGTCTTAATCAATTCTTAAGGACGTTCATTGGGTCGTTAGACTACTCGGTGTCTCACACGAAGAATAAGAATCATACTCCCCTAATAAGAATCAATGGCATCTCACGATGATTTTTAGTAGGTAGTTCTCTAAACACCCGTCAAAAAGGCCTTATTGCCGCCATTTTGTCACGTGTCGCGAGACAAATGTTGCAAAACGCACCTATTATTTGTCTGTCTACCATAAATCTCCACTTAAAAATACGAAGCCCGAGCCGGTTTTCTATTAGGACATTACAAAATTGTTATAAAAGAAAGAAAATTGTGTTATACAAATTTCTTTTTTTACAATGACGGATCATGACCTCAATAAGTGATAAAACTATCCTACATTGAATAAAGTAATTTCATTTTCACTGTTTTGCTATACGCATAAAAAATGTAGGTACTCACATGCGTGTGTGATACCAAATAAAATCATTTTATAATTGATCACAAAATAATTGAAAATTAAAAAAGTCAGTCAGGAAAATTCTTTTCACATTTCATCTTGTCATATTTCTGTAAGTATTATTTCAATATGGAGCTGGCGTGAGTACCTAATTGAATTACATTTTTTATAACTTTTGTATGATTCATATTATACGCACTGTGTTATCGCTTTTTACTAAAGTAAATATTTTTTATAGGTATTGATAATGGAGTTCGTAAGTGATTTAATATTTCGCTTTTTACAACCATTAAAATAAAAAACTACCGCCGCTCGAATAAGTCGTTTTTGACAACTGACATCTCCATACTAAAATAGATGTCAACAAAGGAAAATAGACCCTCTGCCATAGTATTATTACGAATCTGACAGCTGTCCATTACGACTTATTGAAACGGCGATACTTACAGTGGGGCACAAGGTACAGCGCTCCGAAAGAATGCAGACGTAATCAGTCGATGAAACTTAACGAAACCACACCTCGGACACTGGCGCTCAAATGTATGAATCAAACGCGTTGCTACGCACACAGTCTAAGCTCGCGTAGGTGAACGCGGACCATGCTTGTGTGTGTGAGACAACATGTCAGGGTTGCCGCCATTTTGCGTTCGCGAATCGGAAATGCAATGTGCGGCAGTATGAAATGACTTTCGTCGTCGCATCCTTGCTAGCCGGTGTCTGAGCGTCCTCCGAGCGCGGGTGGGCGGCGCTTTTAGGGGGAGGCAGGGAGTGACCATACTGTACGCTAGTACTATTAATTATACTGTGACGAAACCTAACTTATCGGCCGATGTGGCGCAGTGGTAGCGCGACTGCCTGCGACGCAAAGGTTCGATTCTTGGTGGGACACTCACAAAGTTGATATATTTTATCACTTTGTGAATTTGTTCCCGGTCTGTTTAGGACATTGCAGGGTGAACCAACTGATTTTCCGAAAAGAAATGGTTCCGTGCTTCAGAGGGCACGTTACGCCGTCGGTCCCGGTTGCTGTCTATGATTACTTAGACGGCGGTCGTAACACAACTACCTATGTCAGAAGCCTACTAGTGGTAGTAGGCCGTTGAAAAACTCTGACACCAGGGTTCATCGGGTCGTTGGATGACTCGGTGTTTCACACGAAGACAGAGACAGAGAGAGAGAGAGAGAGAACGAAACCTAAACAACTTTCCCAAAAGATCATTATGTTGGGTGATGACAAACAAACGCCTTCCCAGAATCAAGCTAAGCATCGCGTATTTTTGTCGTTATTAGGTACGATCCTTGGGGAAAGTTGTTCAGTTTTAGGGTCGGATCCTGCGTGTCCATTTCAGTACCTTACAAACTGTCTAAAATAAAAGAAAATATGTAGAGAGTCGATGTTATAGCTTTTATTTTATATTATCTTCAATGTCTTAAATACTACTTAAATATTATACAAACAATCAATAAATACCCTATATACCTATTTAGTACCATTTACTTCGTCCAAAACATAAAAAGTTTTTTATACTTTACTTCATTTTACAAAACTTTACTCATGTATAACTATATAATACTGTTCTTTTGCCATATAGATGAAAATATGGGGTGTAAGAAACAGCCCTCTGAATACTGATAGGGTGTATTTAGACCATGAAACTGAACAACTTTCCTCTGGAAATATATGTCAGTAAACGATAAAAAAGAAATCGATCTCATTTACTTACTATGAGAAGTCAAATAAATTTTTACGTTTCCTGAAACATTTTCTTATAAGAAGCAGTTCAGTTTCATGGTGCTAATACGCCCCATAAGTATTAAGACGATTGTCCCTAACACCCTGTGTATATTTTTTATACAATTAGTTTGATGTTGCATGCCAGGATTATGTAGTTTTCGTTTTGTTCGCGTTGGCCTTACTTTCGTTTGTGCTCCTTACTACTCGAATTCGATCAGGGTACACATCTGTAAAGAAATAGGAAACATAATATTATATTATATGTTAAAAAAGTTCCTAAAGGTAAACAAAACTAACAAATTAAAAACATCAAAATTAAATTCAGAATTTATTTTGTTTTTAGTGGCCATCTGCAGTCGAATAGCTGAACTATATAAGCTAGCGTCATCTATACGTTCAGGAAAAACTGAATAGGTGGAGCGTGGTAGACATCTGTTATCGAGAAGCTGAACTAAAGCTCCACCGACAAAGTAGAGTCTGCCGTAAGAAAGAAGGTTCGCAGAGAAAGAAAAAACTAGAGTTCGCGCCACGAATGGAAACCTACGGACACAGAGTAACTTATATCTACGGACAAAAAATGAAATAAATAAGTCATGTCAAGTAGCATACAGTTTGATTATCGTTTTCTTTGGATGACTGCAGCGTCTTGTTTATTATAAATAAATAAACTTGTAACACTATTCATCTTCTGGGTATGCTCGCTACATCGTCATCTCTTACTGTATATTTTAATCCACATAAATAATATTAACCTGTTAGCCATTTCTGTACACTAGAGTCGAACAAACCTATCTATAAAACAGGATTATGGTTACTTTGTGATTATGGTGTCTTACCAAAGTCAAGTTCTCTGCCAAGTCGAGGTGAAAATGTCATATCCCTTCCAAGTCGCGGTGAAAATGTCATATCTCCTACATCCCTGCCAAGCCGTGGTGAAAATGTCATATCCCTGCCAAGTCGCGGCGAGTAGTACAGTTGCCTGCCAAGTCTTGGCGAGTATTTTGATCTGCTGTCCATTTGTTCTTGTTCTGATCTGTACCTTTAAAACAGAAAAAAATGACTTAATTTACTAAAATCTACTTTATTAAATAGTAATTCAAATCAGACTTTTCATTAACCTACAGAGGCCCGATGTGGTGCAGTGGTAGTGCGACTACCTGTGTCGCAAAGTTTCCGGGTTCGTTTCTCGGTGTGGCACACACAAAGTTGAAATTTATCACTTTGTCAATTTGTTCCCAGTCTGGTTAGGACATTGCAGGCTGAACCACCTAATTGGCCGAAAAGAGAGATGGTTCCGTGCTTCGTGCACGTTAAGCCGTCGGTCCCGGTTGCTGTCTATGATTATTTAGACGGTGGTCGTTACACAACCATGTCAGAAGCCTATTACTAGCAGCGGTTGAAAATCTCTGACACGTGGGTTCATTGCATCGTTGGACGACTCGTTGTCCCACACGAAAAAGAAGAGTTAACAGACAACGCGGCAGGCATGTCATCAACGTACGTGTCATAATCAGGCGGCGTGGCGGGATCGTTGGCGAGTCCTCTGCCGAGCCGGGGCGTGAAGTCCACGCTCTCGTATCTCTTCTCCTCATCAGCACTCCTGCCCAGGATCGGGCGGAAGATGACCTTCTTCTGTTCGTTGAGAGTCCGGCCTGGACGCGGGGTGAAGATTACTTTCTTTTTCGCTGTAGAAAATAAGCATATTAACTTAAGGCTAGTGTAGTCGTGAACGGCCTCGCCAGTGGCGTCGCTTCACAAAACAAGATTTATCTTTATACAAACAATCTATCAGAATGTCCGATGCCCAAGTTTTTAGTATTATCCTTAGGGTAAAGTTTGAAACTGCAAACTAAATGAAATATTCACTGCAATTAAAGTTATGGAAAACTGAAAACCTAAAAACGGCCACTTTTGGTATTAATTGTCGTAACTTTAATTACAGCGAATATTTTATTGAGTTTACAGATTCTAATTTAACATAAGGATAATAGTAAAAACTTGGGCATCGGACATTCTGATAGATTGTTTGTATAAAGAGAAATGTTTTTTTTTTGTGAAGTGGCGCCACCGTCGCGGTTGTTGACGGCTACACTCGCCCTAAGGATATAACTTAAAAAATCTAAAGCCGCCTATTTTATTTACCATGTAAATTAAGTTTAGCGATTGCCCCGCTCGGGTACAAGAGACATAAAGTAGAGGACGAAACTCATACCGAGTTTAAGACACTCAAAAGACTGAGTAGCATAAAATAAATGATAACAACAAAGTCTCACTTTCTGTAGGTCAGCTGGAAGAAATCTCTTGGTAGAAATAAGATGTCCTGTTGTGTCGTCATTCTTTGTAGTTTTAATTTTTCTTGTGTATAATAAATAGTTAATAATAATAACACTACTAACTGTAGCATGTACTAAATAATTGTAATATACGGGGTGTAAGGGACAGCGTTCCGAATACTGATAGGGTGCATGCAGACCATGAAACTGAACAACTTTCCCTTAGAAACATATGTCAGGAATCGTCAAAATAATATAACTCCCATACAAAATGGGTCCTAGGCCCCAGACCATACAATCAGGCGAGTAGAAATTTTGACCTGTACTCACTTATTGTGTTCGAATGTAAGAAAAAAATTACGTCTTGGCTTTTGCAGCTCAATTATGATGAGACAGAAGACTTGTTGCAAGTAACCGTTCCATTTTACTTTGACGAAGCTTGTTGCTGATTATTTATGTTTCATTTTATTAAGTTGATGAAACTTGTGGTGGATTTATTTTGTTATTATTATTTTTTCAGACGAAGCGTGTTGCTGATGAGTGTATGTTCTACCCTTTTCTTAGGATATAGATAGTAATGAAAATGAAAATTAAATAAATAAAGTGACTACAGTAACCGTGTAATTGAAATCTTTTAGCCTTTCTATCACTGCACAATAACTTCAGTACTTCTTATTCTTACCAATTACTATTTATAATAGCACTCTAATTCTAAAATTTACATAATCTCTCTATTAAGAACAATGTTATTAGTATTCAATACAAATTATTTTTTACCTATAGTTATAACCGTGTTAGAATGGGGGCCTGGTGACCTATGATACAGGTTTCATCCCGAAACCTAGTTTAGGCGCCAGTCTCACAAGTCTGTTTTAATTGTATTAGCAAGTTACGAATTGATAGTGTATAATTATTATTTTATTGTGTTATATATAACTTTTTTACTTATTTGTGAGAAAATAAATGAAATTTATTATTATTATTATTAAAATTACAATCAGCTGACTGCATTTACTATAGAGAGTCAATTTTTTTACGTTTCCTGAAATATTTATAAATTGGAAGTTGTTCAGTTTCATGGTCTGGATGCACCCTATCAGTATTCGGAGGGCTGCCTGCCACCTACACTCTGTTTGTGTCAGTAGTCCGTATGGACGCAGTTTCAAAAATAAAAAATAAAAACCTAATTCTTACTTTGTATGTACAATTCCTCGTCGTTTGGTGAATCATAGTTCTGCATTTGGTCGTAATAGTACTTCACCGCTTCAGCCGCTTTCAGAAGTTTAATAATGCTTGCTCTGTAACAAATGTTACGTATACATTACACATATTACGCTGTTATCCCTTGCGGGGTAGGAAGAGCGATAAAGTTAAAGGCCGTAAAATACGGTCAGTATCGCCACGTCTGACAAATCTTCGAGGGCCGTTTCATAAAATCGTGTATCACTATCGGCGCGCAGCCACCAATACTTACTTTGTGACTATAGTAACAGGTTTTCAGTCTGACGTCTAAAATTGTAATGAAACCCTCAAGTATTTACGACACCCGCGGGAAAGAAATGGGGTGAAAGATAGATAAGTCTCCATTATTTTATTGTGATAGTGTATGCTCTCCAGAGAGACCATTGGGCCTCCCGTAGGTACAAAAAAACCTTTCATATTTCGACTCATGTTTTTCGGGTTGTTCGTAAAGACAGACAGTTATCAGTTATTGTTATTGTTTTTTGGCTTGGAGGGTTCCAAATCGGGACTCAATCAGGCCGGTACAAACTTGTCATCATCGCCTTCACTGCGCTTGCCGAGCCGCGGCCCGAACCACAGGCCCCCTTTGTCGCTCCTGGACCCTCGGTCTGCAGTGTTGTCCTGAGGAAGATGGGTGGAAAAAGAGCTTTAAAAGGCTTAAATAAAAGCGCTTTAATAAGCTTTAATAATTTGACAGCTGTCAGATTCATGCTAATGCTATGGCAAAGGGTACATTTTGCCTTTGTTGACATCTTTTAGTATTTTCATAAAAGGTACACAATTCGAGTTTATTATGATCGCCTTACTACATAACTTATACATTATCTTTTAATAAAAGTTCAAACAAAGTGCACCGAACCTTTTTGTCCACCCTGTACTTAGTTAAATCGAATAAATAATAATAGTACCTAACACTAGTGTGATATTGATAGTGACTTAAACTTTGAAAATCTTGACTACAATTTGAAACAAAAAATATCGTTTTCAGATGGTGGTGTCGTAAAGTTACATGCCGTATGATTAACCTGGCCAGCTCCGAGGCAGTGCCTTTATTTTATTTTTTATCCCGCACGAGCCGGTTATGTATTAGGACATTACAAAATTGTTGTAAAAAAAAAAAGAATATTGTGTGATACAAATTTCTTTTTTTCACAATGACGGATCATGACGTCAATAAGTGATAATACTACCCTACATACACACACATCACGCCTATTATCCCTTGCGGGATAGGCAGAGCGTAAACGGATGCAAAAACGATCATTAACGCCACGTCTGACAAATATTTGAATTCATTCGGAAAATTGTGTATCGCTATAGTGACAGGTTGTAATACACACCCTCGAGTCCCTTAGTCGCCTCTTACGACTCCCACGGGAAAGAAATGGGGTGATGCTATTCTAAGCCGGCACTACACGGCAATCCATACATATCCTAAATTGAATAAACAATTTAAATTTCAATTTCAAACTTACCTTTAAATCATCACTGGCAACGACAAGGCTGATTAAGAATAGAAAAAAGAAAAACTTATCACAAATAATGGAAATCATTTTTTCCATACAAAGTTGTTTTCCCTATTGTAGACTTTCTTCCACTGTTCTTAAAGAGTAGATCGAGGTTTTTATATACCTCGCCAAATTGAAATCTTATGCTAATCAATGGGGAAGTTGGGGAAACATGGAAACGTGGCCCTTAAACATATTATAGAGCAGGAAAAGATTTGTTTGTGTGTTTGACTGTTTTCGTTGTTTTTCTGGTAGGAAGTGTGTTTTTCTAATGACTATAATTATTAGTTAACAATTACGGTTTTTGGTTGTATAAAATAAGAAGAGGAGTTCAAAACTGTATAATCTTACGAAACTTATGAAATTTTCTTTTTTAAATGTTAGCCAGCACTGACACCTACTAAGCCCGAAAAAATACTTAAAACAAGTGGTTATTGCTTAGATTATTCAGCAGTTATTTACTACCCGTATACTAAATTATGAGCGTAAAACAGTGTGACATTACAGTTTAGTAGGAAGTAGTTATATACAGGCTGCTAATTTAAATGCGCGCCGGGTAGTTTCAGTATCGATAAAAGAACCCAAAAATAATATTTAAAAAAATCCTTAAAAAAAAATGTAATTAAAAAAATATATATTTTAATTTGTTTTAGGTGATATTGAAGGGAACGGGCGTAGCGTAAGTATTTTGTTGCGTTCGATCGTACGTAATTAAAAAAATATTCTTAAAACAAATTAATAATAATTTGAACTAGTTTCTAAATCAGTTTTGGATTGTTATTGTTTGAACGAGATCGATCTTGCTCTTGCAGTATAATTCAATTTATAAGGATTTTTATTAAATTAATTTTTTGGGTTCCTTTATTGATATTAAAACTACCCTGAAGCTATGGCACGCATTTAAATTAACAACCTATATATTGAAAGTGTTTGTTTTTGTGTTAGCAAAGTAAATAGACTTCGCGTTTATCCTGTTACATTTGCGTAATGAAATGTATGGTCCAATAAATAATAAATTAGGGTATAAATACACACGGTAAACAAGTCTATAACTGATTTCATTCAAGTAATGTGTTTCGTTCATTCATATCGTGTAAGACACTAAGTTGTGAACGCATGTATTTTAATTGCCCCGATTTGAATCTTATTTTACCCATTGTAAATTTGTATGATATTATAAATTTAAATGGGTTTTAAGGATTTTTACCGTTCACTGGAATGATTTATTTATTTACATTACAACATTTACACAATCATTACAGGGCAAGCCTAAGGCAATTGCATAAGAATCTTACATTAAAGAATTACTTAAAGCTTCTGCTAACTAACATAAATTAGAGATCTTGGAATCTTAACCTATAAACAAACTAAAATATAGAATATTGTTGCACAGTAATGCACATTAAACATAACAAATAATGATTTTTTATAAGACACACAACTTTGGGTCAACAGTTTGGTCTACATAATATGACTCGCCCGATGTCGTAGCGGATAGTATCCCTGCCTGCTACGCCGAGGGTTGTGGGTTCCATTCCCACAAGACACAATTATTTGTTAAGCCATTCTCAGATATTTGTATTTAGTGTTTTTATGTTTAATAATATATTTATTTACAAAAAAAGTATATAAGTAACAGCTGTCTAGTTTCCATAGTAGAAGCTTTCTTTAGTTTGGGGTAAGATGGCGTTGTGTGAATGGAGATTAATTTATTATTTGATTTAACATCTTTATGACATTTGCTTTCTGCTATTGGTGGTTTTACATAACAAGACTTTTGACATTAAACGTAGGTAGATGTGTCTTTAAGGCCCTAATTCACCTGAAAAGTTCGTCCCTTTCATTTGCGCTGCGCCTGAAAGAAACAGACACTAATTTTTCGCTCAAATTTTCGCGATATTTTACGATTTTTCTGACATAGGAACTAGAGAAATACCGTAAGAATGTTTAATTTAGGTATCCGTACTAGAAAAGGTATGTATCTAAATTAATATTGAAAAAAGAGTCAAATTTAGGTTACTTTGGATTTTTAACTATAGAGTAAAGTTTGTCTAATTGTGTAACTGATATATGTTATCTGTTAGATCCTCGACAATAAAGCGTTATTTCTGTATTTTTTGGCAGTATTTGTCTAAATAAAATAAGTTTAAAAAATCGTGGTTGCGCTATATAGCCGTAAATAGTTTCACCTAACCCCACCCTCCCCTCGCCCCGGCGTATTAGGGCAAATTGAAACAAATCTACTGCAGCAGCGGATTAGTGCGATCAGGCGATCAGTCAACAAGAGCAATAATAGATCACCCTTGTACCAAGCCGTGTGATGCCGGCTTGAATAGCATCACCCCATTTCTACCCGTGGGTGTCGTAAGAGGCGACAAAGGGCCTCGAGGGTGTGTATTGCAATTTTAGGCGATGGGCTAACAACCTGTCACTATGGCGATACACAATTTTCCGAATGACCCTCAAATGTTTGTCAGACGTGGCGAATGGGCAGGAACGTTCTCTGATATAATGTTTGCATTCGTAGGGGCCAAACTTTATAATAACATACCCGCAGAAATTAAAAAGGCTAGCTCGATAAATATATTTAAATACAAACTAAAGTCTTACATTTTAGACCAAATTAGTGCTTGATGGTGTTTAATAATTTGAATTATTTGATTTATATCTACCTAAATTTTGATTTCAAATCTGGATGGTACGGCGAAATTCAATTTGTTTGTTAACATTATTATATCCTTTCTCATGTAAGTGGCATTGTATGTCTTTTTTTGAGAATAAAGTATCTTTAAACCGAATATATACAGGGTGTAAGTGACAGCCCTCCAAATACTGATAGGGTGCATCCAGACCATGAAACTGAACAACTTTCCCCTAGAAACATATGTCAGGAAACGACAAAAAAACGACGAAACGTCTCCTATACAAAATCACGATCAGCTGACTGCATTTACTATGGAAAGTTAAAAGATTTTTGGCGTTTCCTGAAATAAGTTTTTATGGGAAATTGTTCAGTTTCATGGTCTGAATTTCAACCTACTAGTATGCGAAGGGTTGTCCCTTACACTCTGTATAACACTTTGCACTGCGCTCGCCAATCCGCCTGCCAAGCATGGCGAGTATGGCAAATACCCACAATAAGAAGAGGCCCGTGTCCAGCAGTGGACTGTTGTTTTTTTTTTTTATTAGTGATGGGTTTGCTCTTGACTCTAGCCTAGGTCATAGGACAGAGACAGAGACTAAGATAAAGCGAGCTCACCTAGAAGAGGCATGTTAAGGCACTGGCACTTCCACACACTGACGGAACGCAGCAAGCTACTTGGCGCCAGACTTCGGTGGGATGGTGGTCGCGAGCCAGGCGGCCCCTTACGGAGCCTTCCACCGCTTAGTGGGATCGTTCAGCCGGACTTATCCACAGGCAAGCCTGTGTTGCCGTTGCCAGGGGTGGACCACTAGGAGGTAGATCCCATACCACCCCAAGTTGTGACTGGCTATATACCAAGCCAGCTAGACGAAAGCGTGTACAACCGAATAACCAGCCAACCTTGTCATCCAGACATTGGATATCACTGGTGGGTTAATTTTTTACATTTAAAGGATTACTCTTGGCGGTCAAGTTTCCGTGAACCACCTGATTGTCCGAAAAGAAATGGTTCCGTGCTTAGAAGGGCACGATAAGCCGTCGGTCCCGGGTGCTGTCTATGATTACTTAGACGGCGGTCGTTACACAACCATGTCAGAGGCCTAGGTACTACTAGCAGTAGGCGGTTGAAAAACTCTGACACCAGGGTTCATAGTGTCATTGGACGACTCGGTGTCCCACTCGAAAAGAGAGAGAGAGTGCATTACAAACCTTACTACAATGAAAAGGGGTCTTAAATCATAGATTTTTGAATCCGTGTGACGAATTAAGGTCCCGCAGACGAGACGCTGTCGATAAGGGTCTTGAAATTGACCACATCATGAAATGATCAAAGGAATTTCGGCCACATCATGATCGTCCCACATCAAGAAGTGGCCAATTGTAACTGACCATATCGTTGAATCATAAACGTTTAACAATTTCATTTCAGTGAACACGGATCAAACTCACTGTTATTTTTGTTGCGCGTTATCGCGACGTATTCGGACCAGTCGGTGGTCCTTCATCGATAACGCGCAACAAAAATAACAGTGAGTTTGATCCGTGTTCACTTATAAGATTAAGTTATGTTTCACATAAGTTTAAATAGTATAGTTTAACAATTTGGTCACCGACGATTGGCCGGATCATGGAATTAGAGTGTCCCTAAAATGTTTAGCAACAAAAGAGAATACAACTCGTGTTACATTTATAACCAAGAAGGACGTAAAACCTATCAATTTTGGAAAGATCTGCCAATGCTAAGCGTAAACAAAGCGCTTCTTGTCACCTATCCATCTGAATATTCGCTATCGGTCACTAGTAATATTTCACCATTTAAAGGTGTTATCAAAGTTTTATTTCGTATGTACCTACGTAGGTACCTAGGTATCTTCGCTATACGGGGTGTAAGGGACGGTGTACCGAAAACTTTGCTGGCATGATCAGACCATGAAACTGAACAACTTTTTCTATGGAAGCTATGTTGGTAAACGAGAAATTTTTTTCGACCTCCCATACAAAATTCCCGATCAGCTGACTGTAGTAGTAGCTGACCGTGTAGCTGTACCTAGTTCTAAAGATGACATCTTTGGAAAAATCTAAAAATAATTTAATGAATTTTCAATTGGAAAAGTAATAGATTTTTCCACTGTTCGTTTCCTTGGGATTAGTTTATTTCATTAAAACCAAATCTTTTCGGGTAACAGTCGAATGTAATCCAATTAGGCGTTGTTCCAATACTTTTGACTGACCCGATGGCGTAGCGGATAGTACCCCTGCCTGCTACGCCGAGGCTCGTGGGTTCGATCCTCACATGACACAAATATTTGATTAGCTATTTTCAGATATTTGTGTTTAGTCTAGGTGTTTTCTATGCATAGTATGTATTTATTTACAAAAAAAGTATATAAGTATTAATATCAGCTCTTTAGTTCCCATAGTACAAGCTTTGCTTAGTTTGGGGCTAGATGGCGCTGGGTGAATTGTCCAGAATATTTATTTATTTTTCGTCCGTCGCTGCATATTTTTAACGCATCGTAACGCATGCGTCTGTCAGATGAAAGGAAATTGCGAATTCCGATCTTATTTCCATACAAATACCTACGGCTACGGTGCGTTTACGTTCAAATGACTTGACAGACGCATCCGTTACGCACCGTAGCGTAGCCGTATTTGTAGGTATGGTCTGACAAACGCATGCGTTACGGTGCATTATTTATTCCTCTCAGTAGGTATCAACTCATCGCCTTAAATTGTGACAGATACTACGATACTTAATTGTTACGAAACCTGCGGGAAAAGTACATAACATACACACATCACGCTTATAATCCCTTGCGGGGTAGGTAGTTCGTAAACGACCCAAAAAACAGAGTCATTCAGAAAATTGTGTATCGCCAGTGACAGGTTGTCAGCCCATCGCCTAAAATTGCAAAACACACCCTCAAGTCCCTGAGTCGCCTCTTACGACACCCATGGGTAAGAAATGGGGTGATACTATTCTAAGCCGGCATCACACGAAAAATGTGTGTCTGTAAAGCACATACCTATTACATTTTATATGATTTCCTACACACACACACATATATATCACGGCTTTAATTCCTAACGGGATAGGCAGAGCGTAAATGCCCGCAAAAAAGCGACATTAACGCCACGTCTGATAAATATTTGAGGATCATTAGGAAATTGTGATTTCTTACGCTTGCGTAAATGTTCGATGCAAAGTATGGTAGCTCATATATTAAATTTAATGTTCAATATTATAAAAATTTACCAGTAATGTGACAGTTTACACAGTGTAAAAACTTGGTAAAAACCCAGTTTGAGTCGTTTTTATCCACTGCAAACGTACAATCCACATACTTTATATTAGCACTAGCAGCCCGCCCATCGGTTTCACCCGCAACAGTTTTCCCGCGGGAATAAGACATTTTAATATAGCCTATGTTCATTAGGGATAATGTAGGATTCTAACGGTAAAACGTTTTTTTTAAACGGTCCAGTAGTTTCGGAGCCTATTCACTTCAAACAAACAAACAATCAAATCTTTCCTCTTTATAATATTAGTGTAGATGTGTTAGCATACACCTAAAATGAAACAAAAGATAAATTGGTGTCGGCTTATAGTCCAGAAACTATACCTAACCCAAAAATAAACAACTTTAATATTTTTTAAACATGAAAATATCATCACCCCATTTTTTCCTATAAGTGTTTTTCCTGTACGAGGAGACTGAGGGACTCGAGGGTTACACGTGAATTGCAATTTTAGGCGGTGGGCTGACAACCTGTCGATAATGATGATAGTCATTTTTCTGAAAGAAAACGTGGCGTAAATTTCCGATATTAGGGCCGTTTCCTCTCTGCCCACCCCGCAAGGGATAAAAGCGTGATATATGTATGTTTAAGCTAGCCATACTACTGGGCCATTTTATACCTCTATTGTATATAATATGTCACAGCACAAGTGTTTCATACTCTACAAGCGAAAGTGACATTTAACCGTCTTAATGTCCTCCAAAAATAGATACATTATATTTACTAAGAAAATATTTAGCACCCTTGATATAACCTCAATAACCTTATACAGGATCTTTGGTTAATTATAAATTGAAACAAGCATTATAAATCGAAAAAATTAAAAACACGACTGCTTTCTAAGATAAGGCCTAGCCATGACACTGGGGATAGATTCTTCCGATACAATTCCTATTCGAATCATTTCAGTGGTTAACGAGTTTCAGACCTTTAAAGAATCGCACATATACACATACATACATGAACTCTAAAAACATTACACTCCTTTTTAGGTTGGGCAGTCGTGTAAAAATGTTAGCGCCTGCCGTGACTCGAACCCGGGACCGTAAGCGTACCGTCCCACTGCTCTGCCAACTGAGCTACCGGTGCCTCGAATGAACTTCTAAATTTTCAATCTTTTGGTACTCGTCTCGAAGCGACGTACAAGCGACATCTAGTATAAGTTATTGTATCAAATACAACTGAGTTAATTACAATGTATGCAGTTTTCTTTCGGAGGAGTATCACTATCCCTAAGTCGCTTTTTACGACACCCACGAATAGACTTGGGGTGATGCTATTCTAAGCTGGCACCACACAGCAAATTCTACCACCCAATTCTACTCGGGGGTGTCGCAAGAGGCTCATAGGCGACATAAAACTGGTGGACACCAAGCTACATAGCCTGTCACATCGCCGCAAGGTTGCCTGCTTGTCGGTATTTTATAGATTGTACTTCGGAGAGTGTGCTCAAGAGCTTCACGACCTTGTTCCACCAGCTCCCTTCTACCATCGGACATCCAGACGCACCGCCGGATACCATCCGTACCTGGTTGCCATTCCACCAATTCGGACTAAGCGCTTCCAGTCATCATTTATAATGCGCACTGCTAAAGAGTAGAATTTACTACCTGCGTCTGTGTTTCCAAAAGCATACAACCCTAATCTCTTCAAAAACCCATCATTAATAAAAAAAAAAAAAGAAGGGACTTAGGGATCGTCCAAGGAATGGGCAGCGGCGTTCACTGTGAATGCAACATCTTGCACTGCGCTCGCTAACCCGCCTGCCAAGCGTGGTGAGTATGAAATACCTCACAATTTATTTATTCATTTATACAATCATTACATAGGAAATTAATACTAACACCTTAGGTTATAGTATTCTACTAACCATAATGTGTCACAGTTACATGATAAATAAATAAATAAATAATAATAATTACAGGGCAAGCCTAAGGCGATTGCATTTAAGAATCTTACATTATAGAATTACATAAAAGCTTCTAATAAGTTACTAAATTTGAGATCTTGGAATCTTAGTCTATTATAAACAAACTAAATATCACATGCAATATGGGGAGACCTGTGTCCTCATGTTCATATACGCCATTGATATATACGCACCCCAGCCGTATCCGGAATAAGATCGAAATTCGCAATTTCCTATCGTCTGACAGACGCATGCGTTACGGTGCGTTAAAATACTTTTTCGGAAAAGTCTGTCGTTCTGTATCCACTGAATAATGAAATGAAAATGGGTACCTATTCTTCACTCTTAAGCGCGAATAGGTACCCGTTTTAATTTTTCATTTCATTTAATTTTTCAGTGTCGGCAGCTTTCTAGCGCACAGGCTAAGCTAAGGCTAAGCCTGTGCGCTAAGCTAAAAAGAGTTCATCGGGTCGTACATCGACTCTTTGTACCACGCGAAAAGAAGAAGCCTTGAGATCCTTATTATAGATATTAATATGATGCATAATTACAAATGCACCAAGCACCCGATATAATTGCACTTAAACAAACATGTAGGCATGCTCTAAGAAAGCGATCTAGAACAACAGCGCTTGTTTAAACAATTGCAATTAATTGCAATTATTTAATTTATTACCTATCAATTTCATTATTAATGTTATTTTTGTTATGATATTTTTTTATTGTCAACTTGGGGTATAAAAGGGGACTGTTGCAGTGTAATGGCATAGTCAATTTGACTTCATCGCCTGGTCTTCAAGGGTCTGAAAGATCCAAGATTGTACCAAGATGAACGCCAAATTTGTACTGGTGTTCGCGCTCAGTGTAAGTACCCAAACACTAATTTTATTCTTCATTTGTATCTTATTTCTTGTAATTTTACCTCTATATGTTTACATACATACATACATACATACATAAATCACGCCTCTTTCCCGGAGGGGTAGGCAGAGACTACTTCCTTCCACTTACTACGATCCTGGCATACTTCTTTCGCCTCCTCCACATTCATCAATCTCTTCATGCATGCTCGTCGGTTTAGGGTACTCTTGACCTGACCTTTCTTTAGCACGTCCCCGATTACATTTTAGTTAAAGTATAAATATAAATAAATAAATAGCAATAAGTACCCAAATTGCATGCTTACAATTGTCGAAAAACTTATTACTCTTTTCTTTCTAAAGAATGTGATCGTAAGTCCATCGGTTAATGTTAGCCAGTAATTTATTCTACATTTGTCGTTACAGGTTCTGAGTGCAACTGCAGCACCTAACATTGAAGTAATCAAAGGTAAGTTGCATTTTCATTAAACTACAATGCGTTTTTATACCTCTATGAAAACGGTTAGCAGCGGGTGACACCGTTGGTCAGGACGCTAGTTTATAATACAATCTATGCCAAATAACTTTTATCATTATATATATTTTGTAGAGTTTAAATACAATAGTGAATGCAACTGCAACTTCAACTGCATATAATTAGGCATTAGGATGCTCGTGTCAAACAATTGGCTACGCCTCGTGTGATAAACAGACACTCGCATTCTAATGCCCCCAATTAATGAATTGCTTAAACTACAATATCCGTGTAATAGGACACTAAAACAATATTTAATTAATTGTTTAATTTTACAGAAGTAGTTTTGGAGAGCGCTTCAAGCCAACAAGCTAAAAGCGGTAAGTGCTTTAATATAATAATAATTAACCAGTTTTAGTACTATCCGTGTGATGCTGTCTTGAAATATCATCACTCCATTTCTTTTCCACGAGTGTGGTAAGAGTGGAGAGAGTTTCATGTGGAATATTACGCGATAAGCTGACAACCTATTGTAATTTTTCTGAAATGGCTCCCAAATTTCAATCGCAGACAGACGTATCCGTTACGCACTATAACGCACCGTAAACGATCCGTAGCCGTATTTGTGTGGGAATTCTTTAATCTGACAGAAGCATGCGTAACGGTGCGTTTAAAATATGCAGCGACGGACGACTAGTGGGAGAATCGCCTTAAGTTAACTTTTGAATTAAGCCCGGCCGGTTAAGCAGTTCGCCGTCTTCTATTGTCTAAATTAGCAAATAACCTCCAACTGGGGGAGGCTCATGTCCAGCGGTGGACTAAAGTTAAGACATTGTACTTAATCATATAGTCATACTTATCATACGACCTAAGCTGCGTTTCAAAGATTGCGCCAAGCGGGACATGGCTGCGTTTAACATTGACCATCAAAGCTGGGAGAAGCTTGCTGAGGATAGAGACGAATGGCGTAAGCGTGTGTTTGATGGGCGTAAAACACACGAGAATGCCTGGTTTTCTGGTCTCGCTAACAAAAGGCAAAAGCGTCATCTAAACATGCATGTGCCAGTCTCAAATTCCACCTTCACATGTAGAGCGTGCGGAAAATTATGCCGCTTCCGTATTGGCTTATACAGCCATGAAAGGTCTTGCCTCAGACACTGATTAAATCGTCTGTCACAGACGTGTGAAGCCAATGATGATACTTATCATAGTATGTGTCATTTATCTTTTCAGCAAATTCATTTGAACAGAAATCTTCATCAACGTCGATCAAAAAGGGACCATTAGGATTAATCTCCGCTACGCAGACTAAAAATAATAAGATGGCGGCAAGTGAGCAATCGCAATCGATGCAGAAATCTTCGACAGTGGTCACCAATGGAGGCTCGAGTTACTCTTCCACGCAGAGCAGTCAACAGAGGAGCTCATCATCGAGACAGTCACAGACCACCTCCACAAAAAGCATTCAAGGACTGGGGCTTGATTGGCTTCCAGTGCCAAATGCACCTGTGTTGCCATTAGGTCCAGTTATTCCCTTAGAACAACCTACAGTTATATCAGAACCAATTCAATGGGTTGGGTCACCAGACCAATCAGTAGGGCCACCAGAACAGTCAGAAGACTCACAGCAAGCAGGAGAGTCATCTCAAGATGATTCAGGTGACTCAACAGACCAATCAGGCGGGTCATCTCGAGATAATTCAGGAGACACAACAGACCAACCAGCCGGGTCATCTCAAGATGATTCAGGAGACACAACAGACCAACCAGCCGGGTCATCTCAAGATGATTCAGGAGACTCAACAGACCAATCAGCCGGGTCATCTCAAGATGATTCAGGAGACTCAACAGACCAATCAGCCAGGTCATCTCAAGATGATTCAGGAGACTCAACAGACCAATCAGCAGGGTCATCTCAAGATGATTCAGTAGACTCAACAGGACCCTCACCAGGAAAATCAGGAGACGCACCAGGAAAATCAGGAGACGCACCAGGGAAATCGGGAGACTCACCAGGGAAATCGGGAGACTCACCAGGGAAATCAGAAGACGCACCAGGAAAATCAGGAGCTTCACAACCTGGAAAGGGCAAGCCAAGCAAACCAAGCAAACCAGAAAAGCCATCCGTTCCTATAGGTAATTTATTCACATTACTCTTGACGTATTTTATTAGTTAAAAAACGACGACAGATGGGTGGTATGGGATCTACCTCCTAGCGGTCCACCCCGGGCAACGGCAACACAGGCTTGCCTGTGGATAAGTCCGGCTGAACGATCCCACTAAGCGGTGGAAGGCTCCGTAAAGGGCCGCCTGGCTCGTGACCACCATCCCACCGAAGTCTGGCGCCAAGTAGCTTGCTGCGTTCCGTCAGTGTGTGGAGTGCCAGTGCCTTAACAGGCTTCTTCTGGGTGAGCTCGCTCCATCTTAGACTCTGTCTCTGTCCTATGACCTAGACTAGAGTCAAGAGCAAACCCATCATTAATAAAAAATAAAATAAAAAAAAAAAACGACGACCTTGTTATCAGAGTTTTGCAACCACATCCCGCTAGTAAGTAGGCCTCTGACACTGTCGCAATGCCATCTAAGTAATCGTAGACAGTTACCGGGACCGAAGGCTTTAAATTTACTTACGTTGATGAACTTTTCCTAAGCTTAAAGTTTACAGTGCTGTGATTATTGATTAATATTGTTTTGTGTCATTTACACGTTCAATAGTTTGATTTTCTCTGTCATATTACGTTTTCTTTATAAAATTGATTTATCTTTTAAGGTACACAAACTCTTCTCCAGATGTTGATGTCAGGTATGTTTTAATGATTATTTAATTAAATACTGTCAATGTGTAATAGTAGATTTTACAACAAGTGCACAAAACGGACCATTTTCATCCGAGACTTTTAGCAGCCCGAGCCGAAGGCGAGGGCTGATAGTAATGTCGAGGTTAAAATGGTTTTGTGGACGAGTTATAAACTCTGCTTTTCACTTTGATTGCGAGGAAATAAAACAATAGTATAATATATAATGGCATACGACATTGGCATTAGGCTTGGGCTGCAGACCTATACAGCGTACTATTTAAGCCGACATAGTGCTATTTCAATTTTTTCATACATATAAAATGAAATAGCACTATGTCGGGCCGATATCGGCGTTCACTGGTCATTTTTAACAATTTTAGCAAATTGAAGAAATTACGAAAAAACAAGAGCTGTTTCCCGCCGCTTTATTTTTTTTAAATCTTACGACATTGGCATTAGGCTTGGGCTGCAGACCTATACAGCCTACTATTTAAGCCGACATAGTGCTATTTCAATTTTTTCATACATATAAAATGAAATAGCACTATGTCGGGGCTGTGTATGGCTCATTTTCTTTGCCTTCATTTATGAGTAGATACGTTCTTGCACTTGTGCATAAAATGCGATTTTGTGCAGCCTATATCCTGCACCAATAAGCTCTTTCAGAGCATGAGAAGTGAAAACGCTTTTTACTCACGCCAACTGGCCGGGCACCGCAATTTAATATTTTGATTAACCTCCCCGCTCGTCAAAGCACACATGTGTACATTAATGGCCGCCTACCGTTCGCTCGTCGAAGCACACATGTGTGCTTTAAGTATGGTGTCAAATTTTTCGCGCGTTTTCGGTCCGTCAAAAATGATTCATAGACGAAACTTAACATTTTTGGTGAATGAAACGTGCATAGAACTGTTCAGAATAAAATTTTCATTAAACTAGCAACACAAAGTGTAAAGCGTTAGAAAAAAAAAGTAAAATAACAAACTGTCAAAGTTGATCAACCGCTTTCGCCCGTCGGAAATTTTTGGTGGATGATGTTTTTAGTGCTTTTCATATGAAAAAAATATGTATGTATAGACAAATGGAGAAATGTATAATTGCATCACATATTTATTACAGATTGTGCTAAAATAATTGAACTTTATCGGTACATCATATATTTTTCGTAATTATATTATATATTGCGACGTCAGCAAAATTTCTAGACATGCAACTTCCAGGCCCAGAAAATAAAAAACAAAACAACATAAACATGCCGAAAATTTGTAAATAAACCGGTAATATATTTCCGCACTAGTATTTAGTAGTGGATTGAATGTAAACCGTAAAAATTTTAAATAATTTATATTTTTGCAACCATAGTCCTTGCGAAATTAGTCGCCATTTTTGTTTGCGAAATTTGACACCAGCGAACGGTAGCTGGGAAATGTCAGTTGAAAGTCTGAGAGATCACCAGGTTTATTAAAGAAAAAAAAATTATATTGTCGCTGTTGCATTCCGTAAAATAGGTCGAAAAAATAGAGGGCTTATCTAAGTCCTGTAATGACAATTTTTTTTGACGAAAAATACGCGTTATCTGTCAAAATAAGGCATCAGTGAAAATAATGAAAATAAATTCTCGTAACTTACCTTAAAATTAGCGCTGTCACTTTTCGTGAAATAAATTTAGAAAAGGATAGAAATATCAAGTAATGTCAATTTCTTATAATTTGACGTAAAATATGTGCTATCTGTCAACATAAGGTGATGATAGAATGAATGGCGAGTAAATTGAAAAGAAATGGCGAAGAACCTGTTGACATGATCATGACAGGACTTTAGATATTGGTGCGCTAAAAATACGCCGCAACGGATGACAAGTAGGAGAACCGCCTTAACATGTACGATTAGAAAAGTGACACATTCTTTCTTTCTTTTCGTGTCGGACACCGAATCGTCAACGACCCGATGAACCCTGGTGTCATAGTTTTACAACCGCTGACTAAAAGTAGTAGGCCTCTGACATGGTTGTGTAACGACCGCCGTCTAAGTAATCATAGACAGAAACCGGGACCGATGGCTTAACGTGCCCTCCGAAGCACGTAACCATCTGTCTTTTCGGACAATCAGATGTACCTACTTACAGTTAATAGATTACCATTCTGTAAACAACAGTTAAGTCTTCAGGTTTTCACAGCTTGATTAATTTAGTAGCAAGGTGCACATCAATAACATTAAATAATTGTTTTTTTTACAGACCCCATAATGAAAAAGTTCATTATAAGTTTAATTGCCGCCAAAGATGTCAACGGCGAGAAAGTGTATGACGTAGAGTTGCACCTAAAAGATCCAGATGGTAAGTTTTAAGTTAAACAAGAAAACATTTTAGTCAGTAGGTACAGACTTTCTCACTAATATGAACCCCTATTCCTATATCACCTAGTAGGTAAAAGGAATAAGCTGTTATATATTTTAAACCAGTATGGCTTGCTTTTCATGTTTCAATAACATTTCAGTAATTATCGAGTTTGAGTCATTTAATTAAATAATCGCAATGTGGCACACCAGGCACAGGAGGCACTGGAGGCACAGGTGGCACAGCAGGCACTGGAGGCACAGGAGGCACAGGTGGCACAGCAGGCACTGGAGGCACTGGTGGCACAGCAGGCACTGGAGGCACAGGTGGCACAGCAGGCACTGGAGGCACAGGAGGCACTGGAGGCACAGGAGGCACAGGTGGCACAGCAGGCACCGGAGGCACTGGTGGCACAGCAGGCACTGGAGGCACAGGTGGCACAGCAGGCACTGGAGGCACAGGAGGCACTGGAGGCACAGGAGGCACAGGTGGCACAGCAGGCACCGGAGGCACTGGTGGCACAGCAGGCACCGGAGGCACAGGTGGCACACCAGGCACAGGAGGCACTGGAGGCACAGGAGGCACAGGTGGCACAGCAGGCACTGGAGGCACTGGTGGCACAGCAGGCACTGGAGGCACAGGTGGCACAGCAGGCACTGGAGGCACAGGAGGCACTGGAGGCACAGGAGGCACAGGTGGCACAGCAGGCACCGGAGGCACTGGTGGCACAGCAGGCACCGGAGGCACAGGTGGCACACCAGGCACAGGAGGCACTGGAGGCACAGGTGGCACAGCAGGCACTGGAGGCACAGGAGGCACAGGTGGCACAGCAGGCACTGGAGGCACTGGTGGCACAGCAGGCACCGGAGGCACTGGTGGCACAGCAGGCACTGGAGGCACAGGTGGCACAGCAGGCACTGGAGGCACAGGAGGCACTGGAGGCACAGGAGGCACAGGTGGCACAGCAGGCACCGGAGGCACTGGTGGCACAGCAGGCACCGGAGGCACAGGTGGCACAGCCGGCACTGGAGGCACAGGTGGCACAGCAGGCACCGGAGGCACAGGTGGCACAGCAGGCACTGGAGGCACAGGAGGCACTGGTGGCACAGCAGGCACTGGAGGCACAGGAGGCACAGGTGGCACAGCCGGCACTGGAGGCACAGGAGGCACAGGTGGCACAGCAGGCACTGGAGGCATAGGAGGCACAGCAGGCACTGGAGGCACAGGAGGCACTGGAGGCACAGCAGGCACTGGAGGCACAGGAGGCACAGGTGGCACAGCAGGCACTGGAGGCACAGGAGGCACAGGTGGCACAGCAGGCACTGGAGGCACAGGAGGCACAGGTGGCACAGCAGGCACTGGAGGCACTGGTGGCACAGCAGGCACCGGAGGCACAGGTGGCACAGCCGGCACTGGAGGCACAGGTGGCACAGCAGGCACCGGAGGCACTGGTGGCACAGCAGGCACCGGAGGCACAGGTGGCACAGCCGGCACTGGAGGCACAGGTGGCACAGCAGGCACCGGAGGCACAGGTGGCACAGCAGGCACTGGAGGCACAGGTGGCACAGCAGGCACTGGAGGCACAGGAGGCACAGGTGGCACAGCAGGCACTGGAGGCACTGGTGGCACAGCAGGCACCGGAGGCACTGGTGGCACAGCAGGCACTGGAGGCACTGGTGGCACTGCAGGCACCGGAGGCACTGGTGGCACAGCAGGCACTGGAGGCACAGGAGGCACAGGTGGCACAGCCGGCACTGGAGGCACAGGTGGCACAGCAGGCACTGAAGGCACTGGTGGCACAGCAGGCACTGGTGGCACTGCAGGCACCGGAGGCACTGGCGGCACTGGTGGCACAGGAGGCTCAGGAGGCACCCCAGGCACAGGAGGCACAGGAGGCACCCCAGGCACAGGAGGCACAGGTGGCACCCAAGGCACAGGAGGCAACCCAGGTACTGGAGGAACAGGTGGCACAGCAGGCACTGGTGGCACAGGAGGCACTGGTGGCACAGCAGGCACTGGAGGCACAGGAGGCACCTCAGGAACAGGATCACCAGGTGACCAGAAACCTTCAGACCAACCAGGAAACCAATCACCACCAGGTGACCAGAAACCTTCAGACCAATCACCATCAGGTGACCAGAAACCTTCAGACCAACCAGGAAACCAATCACCACCAGGTGACCAGAAACCTTCAGACCAACCAGGAAACCAAACACCACCAGGTGACCAGAAACCTTCAGACCAATCACCACCAGGTGACCAGAAACCTTCAGACCAAACACCACCAGGTGACCAGAAACCTTCAGACCAATCACCACGAGGTTACCAGAAACTTTCAGACCAATCACCACCAGGTGACCAAAAACCCTCCAACAAATCCTCACCAGGTGACCAGAAACCTTCAGACCAACCAAGAAGCCAATCACCACCAGATAACCAGAAACCTTCCGACCACTCACCACCAGGTGACCAGAAACCTTCAGACCAATCACCACCAGGTGACCAGAAACCTTCAGACCAATCACCACCAGGTGACCAGAAACCTTCAGACCAATCACCACCAGGTGACCAGAAACCTTCAGACCAATCACCACCAGGTGACCAGAAACCTTCAGACCAATCACCACCAGGTGACCAGAAACCTTCAGACCAATCACCACCAGGTAACCAGAAACCATCAGACCAATCACCATCAGGTGACCAAAAACCCACCGACCAATCCCCACTAGGTGACCAGAAACCTTTAGACCAACCAGGAAGCCAATCACCACCAGGTGATCAGAAACCTTCAGACCAATCACCACCAGGTGACCAGAAACCTTCAGACCAATCACCACCAGGTGACCAGAAACCTTCAGACCAACCAGGAAGTCAATCACCACCAGGTGACCAGAAACCTTCAGACCAATCACCACCAGGTGACCAGAAACCTTCAGACCAACCAGGAAGCCAATCACCACCAGGTGACCAGAATCCTTCAGACCAATCTCCATCAGGTGTCCAGAAACCTTCAGAACAATCACCACCAGGTGACCAGAAACCTTCAGACCAACCAGGAAGTCAATCACCACCAGGTGACCAGAAACCTTCAGACCAACCAGGAAGCCAATCACCATCAGGTGACCAGAAACCTTCAGACCAATCACCATCAGGTGACCAGAAACCTTCAGACCAATCACCACCAGGTGACCAGAAACCTTCAGACCAACCAGGAAGCCAATCACCACCAGGTGACCAGAATCCTTCAGACCAATCTCCATCAGGTGTCCAGAAACCTTCAGAACAATCACCACCAGGTGACCAGAAACCTTCAGACCAACCAGGAAGCCAATCACCACCAGGTGACCAGAAACCTTCAGACCAACCAGGAAGACAATCACCACCAGGTGACCAGAAACCTTCAGACCAATCACCATCAGGTGACCAGAAACCTTCAGAACAAACACCATCAGGTGACCAGAAACCTTCAGAACAAACACCATCAGGTGACCAGAAAGAAGGCACAGGTGGCACCCCAGGAACAGGATTTCCAGGATCTCCGGGAACACCAGGCTCCCCAGGATCTCCAGGCTCCCCAGGATCTCCAGGCTCCCCAGGATCTCCAGGCTCCCCAGGATCTCCAGGATCTCCAGGCTCCCCAGGATCTCCAGGCTCCCCAGGATCTCCAGGCTCCCCAGGATCTCCAGGATCTCCAGGCTCCCCAGGATCTCCAGGCTCCCCAGGTTCTCCAGGATCTTCAGGATCGCCAGGATCTCCAGGATCTCCAGGCTCCCCAGGATCTCCAGGATCTCCAGGCTCCCCAGGATCTCCAGGATCTCCAGGCTCCCCAGGATCTCCAGGCTCCCCAGGATCTCCAGGATCTCCAGGCTCCCCAGGATCTCCAGGCTCCCCAGGATCTCCAGGATCTTCAGGATCGCCAGGATCTCCAGGATCTCCAGGCTCCCCAGGATCTCCAGGCTCTCCAGGATCTCCAGGATCTCCAGGATCGCCAGGAGCTCCAGGATCTCCAGGACAACAAGGGCCATCAGAATCTCCAGAAGACCAGTCACCACCAGGTGGCCAGAAGCCAGGTATGATACTTAGATTTCTGCATAGCTTATTACAATTTTGCTTGGCATCAAGAAATCCTATCAACAAAATTTACGTCCTTAAAATAGTACATTGTGCACGTGGAGAAAAAGGAGCCGATTATAAACGAGCCTCAATACACACGAGTTTTTAATCGGAATTTCTTCCGAGTGATACATAGTGCTTTATACTACACCTATGTAAATGAAAAAACAGGAATACAAAAGAAAACAATTACATAAACCTGAAATTATTTTCACAAAAATTTCAATGCAAATTGGCGCGTTAGAGTGATTCCCTTTTTAAATGTATTTTATACAAGGCTCAATTAAATCCATTCAGCCAAGTCTAAAATATTGATGACATAAATATTCACTCTAATATTTTAGCAGGTAGAATGCAAGATTTGGCTGAATGAACTTATTGCGTTTGCTTTGTGTTTTACGAATGTTTTGACAGTTGCATGGTTTTTTCCCAAGGGAAGAAAGTGATTTGTATGGATTATTGTCTCCCGCATATTTTAAACGTCAACAGGGACTCACGTTACTCTCAACGTTTTATTAAGCTATAGGGCACTTTCTATGTAGGTGTGGTATAAACACTTATACTTTTTTATATGTAATTAATTGTAAAAAAGGAGCCTGACATAAAAAGCAAAGCAATCCACACAACGAATCCGTTTAAAAAAAATTAAGTATGGGTATGCTCTTGACTCTAGTCTAGGTCATAGGACAGAGACAGAGTGTAAGATGGAGCGAGCTCACCCAGAAGAAGCCTGTTCACTCTTACTTTGAAGAGAATAGGGTTGTATGCGTTTGGAAACACAGACGCAGGTAGTGAGTTCCACTCTTTAGCAGTGCGAATTACAAAAGATGACTGGACTAGTGCTTCTATTCATGATTCGGGTATTTTTTATATGGGTCCGCTTGAGAAATCGCAAAAACGAAACAGTCACAGAAAAATACAGCTAACTTTGAACCACAATACAACCTGAAAAAACAATAAATTTAAAGTCTTACAACATCACTAAGCCAGAATTTGGTCCGCATAATATGCATACGAAGTTTCACACGGCCTGGTCTATATTAACTAAGTCGTGTTTATAACATCAGGTGCAACAGGGAAGCCAGGCCACTCAGGCCTACCATGGGTCCCTCGACCAGGAAGGCCAGGCTACCCAGCCCTTCCAGATCTCCCATGGATACCACGACCAGGTCAGTAAATTATAGATAAGTAATTGTATCAGGCGTTACTTTGCGGAAGTCCATCTTGATTGAATTAGATAGAAAGGTATTTAGCTTCTTCCGCACTTATTTCGCCCCTCTACGGAGCATCATCAGGAGATGTTCGACAGTCGAGTTCCGAGCACTGACTCGTGTAGAGTGTAAAACGGTGGAAGTAGTGCGAGTAAAGTGCATCGCTTGTGCATTTGCATAAACTTGCGGTCGTACGCGTGGTGCATTCAACTAGCTGCATTACTAGCCATCATAAGTACGGAAGAAGCTAAATACCTTTCTATCTAATTCAAATTATAGATACTTAGCAACCGTGTGAAATAGATGGCGGTAGAACAAAAATAATTTATATTCTAAATAATGACGTCTAACACCTTAGTCATCCGTGACCACGAGCTCTATAAAGAGCTTGAAACGTAGAAAATGAAATGATATGACGGTAACAAATCTAAAGGCGATTTCAATTGCAATTCAACTCAATTTTATAAATATGGCTCTAAAGGGACAATTTTGCCGATGTCGAAAGGCGATTTCTCCCGGTATTACAACTGACTGACAGAATAGAAGATTTTTTAAAATTCTATTTGTCCATTGAACAGGCAAAGGTCTTCAAACCATACAGCCTCGTGTTCAGTTAGTACTATTTCTTGAGTTTTAACCTGACCTTACCTATTCGCGTTCCAATGCTCACAGATCACACGGGAATAACAAGACCTTTCGAACAAAATCACTTTATTTCTCACTTTCACGAAATTGTTCTTAACTGCCGGCACATAATTATATTATTCTTACCACACTAACACAATAATAACAGCGAAAAACGAATTAAGAAAATAAGAAATGAAAGTAACGTCTAAAACCGCTCGTTTCCCGCGCAAAACCGTGGTGGTATTTTTAACACATTTGAACACATAGACAGTTAAACGCATCTATCAATCCGTCATACAGTGAGATTCGATTGAACTTTTACAACTTTACTTTTAATATTTTTTCCAGGTCCAGGTGGCAGACCAGATCTTGTAGGCCCAGGAGGAATCCCGTGGCATTACATCATAGAGTTGATCAAACAACAGCTCAAAAATGGAAACACCGTACCGTTGCACGTCTGGAATTATTTGGGTCTGGGTGGATACCCTGGGAAACCACATTACCAATATAAACCTGGAGGTAAACCACAACAACCAGGAACACCAGGAACTCCAGGATCCACAGGCTCTCCAGGATCCCCAGGCTCTCCAGGATCACCAGGGTCACCAGGCTCTCCAGGCTCTCCAGGATCCCCAGGCTCTCCAGGATCACCAGGGTCACCAGGCTCTCCAGGCTCTCCAGGATCACCAGGGTCACCAGGCTCTCCAGGCTCTCCAGGATCCCCAGGCTCTCCAGGATCCCCAGGCTCTCCAGGATCACCAGGGTCACCAGGCTCTCCAGGATCACCAGGCTCTCCAGGTGGCAAGCCTCAACAACCAGGTGGTAAACCACAACAACCAGGAGGTAAACCACAACAACCAGGTGGCAAGCCGCAACAACCAGGTGGCAAGCCACAACAACCAGGTGGCAAGCCGCAACAACCAGGTGGCAAGCCACAACAACCAGGAGGTGAACCGCAACAGCCAGGTGGCAAGCCGCAACAACCAGGAGGTGAACCGCAACAACCAGGTGGCAAGCCGCAACAACCAGGAGGTGAACCGCAACAACCAGGTGGCAAGCCGCAACAACCAGGTGGCAAGCCGCAACAACCAGGGTCACCAGGCTCTCCAGGGTCACCAGGCTCTCCAGGGTCACCAAGCTCTCCAGGGTCACCAGGCTCTCCAGGATCACCAGGACCGTCAGGAGGCGAGCCGCAACAACCGGGATGCCAACCAGCATCACCACCAGGAGACCAACCAGCATCACCACCAGGAGGTGAACCAGCATCACCTCCAGGAGACAAACCAGCATCACAACCAGGAGACAAACCAGCATCACCACCAAGAGACGAACCAGCATCACCACCAGGAGGTGAACCAGCATCACCACCAGGAGACCAACCAGCATCACCAGGATCACCAGGTTCTCCAGGAACCTCAGGGTCTCCAGGCTCTCCAGGCTCTCCAGGATCTCCAGGATCTCCAGGATCTCCAGGTTCTCCAGGATCACCCGCCTCTCCAGGAACCCCAGGGTCTCCAGGCTCTCCAGGGTCTCCAGGTTCTCCAGGATCTCCAGGATCTCCAGGATCTCCAGGATCTCCAGGATCTCCAGGATCTCCCGGATCACCAGGCTCTCCAGGTGGCAAGCCGCAACAACCAGGAGGAAAGCCACAACAACCAGGAGGCAAGCCACAACAACCAGGAGGCAAGCCACAACATCCAGGAGGCAAGCCGCAACAACCAGGAGGTGAACCGCAACAACCAGGTGGCAAGCCGCAACAACCAGGAGGCAAGCCGCAACAACCAGGAGGCAAGCCGCAACAACCAGGAGGCAAGCCGCAACAACCAGGTGGCAAGCCGCAACAACCAGGAGGCAAGCCGCAACAACCAGGAGGCAAGCCGCAACAACCAGGAGGCAAGCCGCAACAACCAGGAGGTGAACCGCAACAACCAGGAGGCAAGCCGCAACAACCAGGAGGCAAGCCGCAACAACCAGGTGGCAAGCCGCAACAACCAGGCGGCAAACCGCAACAACCAGGTGGCAAGCCGCAACAACCAGGAGGCAAGCCGCAACAACCAGGTGGCAAGCCACAACAACCAGGAGGCAAGCCGCAACAACCAGGTGGCAAGCCGCAACAACCAGGAGGTGAACCGCAACAACCAGGAGGCAAGCCGCAACAACCAGGAGGTGAACCGCAACAACCAGGTGGCAAGCCGCAACAACCAGGAGGTGAACCGCAACAACCAGGAGGCAAGCCGCAACAACCAGGAGGCAAGCCGCAACAACCAGGAGGTGAACCGCAACAACCAGGAGGCAAGCCGCAACAACCAGGAGGCAAGCCGCAACAACCAGGAGGCAAGCCGCAACAACCAGGTGGCAAGCCGCAACAACCAGGAGGTGAACCGCAACAACCAGGAGGCAAGCCGCAACAACCAGGAGGTGAACCGCAACAACCAGGTGGCAAGCCGCAACAACCAGGAGGTGAACTGCAACAACCAGGAGGCAAGCCGCAACAACCAGGAGGCAAGCCGCAACAACCAGGAGGCAAGCCGCAACAACCAGGTGGCAAGCCGCAACAACCAGGAGGTGAACTGCAACAACCAGGGTCACCAGGCTCTCCAGGGTCACCAGGCTCTCCAGGGTCACCAGGCTCTCCAGGGTCACCAGGCTCTCCAGGGTCACCAGGCTCTCCAGGGTCACCAGGCTCTCCAGGGTCACCAGGCTCTCCAGGGTCACCAGGCTCTCCAGGGTCACCAGGCTCTCCAGGGTCACCAGGCTCTCCAGGGTCACCAGGCTCTCCAGGGTCACCAGGCTCTCCAGGATCTCCAGGTTCTCCAGGATCTCCAGGGTCTCCAGGATCTCCAGGGTCTCCAGGCTCTCCAGGTGGCAAACCGCAACAACCAGGTGGCAAGCCGCATCAACCAGGTGGCAAGCCACAACAACCAGGTGGCAAGCCACAACAACCAGGTGGCAAGCCGCAACAACCAGGTGGCAAGCCGCAACAACCAGGAGGCAAGCCGCAACAACCAGGTGGCAAGCCACAACAACCAGGTGGCAAGCCGCAACAACCAGGTGGCAAGCCGCAACAACCAGGAGGCAAGCCGCAACAACCAGGTGGCAAGCCACAACAACCAGGTGGCAAGCCGCAACAACCAGGCGGCAAACCGCAACAACCAGGCGGCAAACCGCAACAACCAGGTGGCAAGCCGCAACAACCAGGTGGCAAGCCGCAACAACCAGGTGGCAAGCCGCAACAACCAGGGTCACTAGGCTCTCCAGGGTCACCAGGCTCTCCAGGGTCACCAGGCTCTCCAGGGTCACCAGGCTCTCCAGGGTCACCAGGCTCTCCAGGGTCACCAGGCTCTCCAGGGTCACCAGGCTCTCCAGGGTCACCAGGCTCTCCAGGGTCACCAGGCTCTCCAGGGTCACCAGGCTCTCCAGGGTCACCAGGTGGCAAACCGCAACAACCAGGTGGCAAGCCGCAACAACCAGGAGGCAAGCCGCAACAACCAGGAGGTGAACCGCAACAACCAGAAGGTGAACCGCAACAACCAGGAGGCAAGCCGCAACAACCAGGTGGCAAGCCGCAACAACCAGGGTCACCAGGATCTCAAGGCTCTCCAGGGTCACCAGACTCTCCAGGATCACCAGGCTCTCCAGGATCACCAGGCTTACCAGGTGGCAAGCCGCAACAACCAGGGTCACCAGGCTCTCCAGGGTCACCAGGCTCTCCAGGGTCACCAGGCTCTCCAGGGTCACCAGGCTCTCCAGGGTCACCAGGCTCTCCAGGATCTCCAGGTTCTCCAGGATCACCAGGCTCTCCAGGGTCACCAGGCTCTCCAGGATCTCCAGGTTCTCCAGGAACCCCAGGGTCTCCAGGATCTCCAGGTGGCAAACCGCAACAACCAGGAGGTGAACCGCAACAACCAGGAGGCAAGCCGCAACAACCAGGAGGTGAACCGCAACAACCAGGAGGTGAACCGCAACAACCAGGAGGCAAGCCGCAACAACCAGGAGGTGAACCGCAACAACCAGGTGGCAAGCCGCAACAACCAGGTGGCAAGCCACAACAACCAGGAGGTGAACCGCAACAACCAGGAGGTGAACCGCAACAACCAGGAGGCAAGCCACAACAACCAGGTGGCAAGCCGCAACAACCAGGAAGCAAGCCGCAACAACCAGGTGGCAAACCACAACAACCAGGAGGTGAACCGCAACAACCAGGTGGCAAACCGCAACAACCAGGTGGCAAACCACAACAACCAGGAGGTGAACCGCAACAACCAGGTGGCAAACCGCAACAACCAGGAGGTGAACCGCAACAACCAGGAAGCAAGCCGCAACAACCAGGAGATGAACCGCAACAACCAGGTGGCAAGCCGCAACAACCAGGAGGTGAACCGCAACAACCAGGAGGTGAACCGCAACAACCAGGTGGCAAGCCGCAACAACCAGGTGGCAAGCCGCAACAACCAGGAGGTGAACCGCAACAACCAGGAGGTGAACCGCAACAACCAGGAGGTGAACCGCAACAACCAGGAGGTAAACCACAACAACCAGGAGGTAAACCACAACAACCAGGAGGTGAACCGCAACAACCAGGTGGCAAGCCGCAACAACCAGGTGGCAAGCCGCAACAACCAGGAGGTGAACCGCAACAACCAGGAGGTAAACCACAACAACCAGGAGGTAAACCACAACAACCAGGAGGTAAACCACAACAACCAGGAGGTAAACCACAACAACCAGGAGGTAAACCACAACAACCAGGTGGCAAGCCGCAACAACCAGGTGGCAAACCGCAACAACCAGGATCTCCAGGCTCTCCAGGATCTCCAGGGTCACCAGGCTCTCCAGGATCACCAGGGTCACCAGGCTCTCCAGGATCACCAGGGTCACCAGGCTCTCCAGGATCACCAGGGTCACCAGGCTCTCCAGGATCACCAGGGTCACCAGGATCTCCAGGCTCTCCAGGTGGCAAACCGCAACAACCAGGTGGCAAACCGCAACAACCAGGTGGCAAGCCGCAAAAACCAGGTGGCAAACCGCAACAACCAGGTGGCAAACCGCAACAACCAGGATCTCCAGGCTCTCCAGGATCTCCAGGGTCACCAGGCTCTCCAGGATCACCAGGGTCACCAGGCTCTCCAGGATCACCAGGGTCACCAGGCTCTCCAGGATCACCAGGGTCACCAGGCTCTCCAGGATCACCAGGGTCACCAGGCTCTCCAGGATCTCCAGGCTCTCCAGGTGGCAAGCCGCAACAACCAGGAGGTGAACCGCAACAACCAGGAGGTGAACCGCAACAACCAGGTAGCAAGCCGCAACAACCAGGTGGCAAGCCGCAACAACCAGGGTCACCAGGCTCTCCAGGGTCACCAGGCTCTCCAGGATCAGCTGGTTCTCCAGGGTCACCAGGCTCTCCAGGATCAGCTGGTTCTCCAGGGTCACCAGGCTCTCCAGGGTCACCAGGCTCTCCAGGGTCACCAGGTTCTCCAGGCTCTCCAGGACCGCCAGAAGGCGAGCCGCAACAACCGGGATGCCAACCAGCATCACCACCAGGAGACCAACCAGCATCACCACCAGGAGGTGAACCAGCATCACCTCCAGGAGGTGAACCAGCATCACCACCAGGAGACAAACCAGCATCACCACCAGGAGACCAACCAGCATCACCACCAGGAGACCAACCAGCATCACCACCAGGGGACCAACCAGCATCACCACCAGGAGACCAACCAGCATCACCACCAGGAGACCAACCAGCATCACCACCAGGAGACCAACCAGCATCACCACCAGGAGGTGAACCAGCATCACCACCAGGAGACAAACCAGCATCGCCACCAGGAGGTGAACCAGCATCACCACCAGGAGACAAACCAGCATCACCACCAGGAGGTGAACCAGCATCACCACCAGGAGACCAACCAGCATCACCACCAGGGGACCAACCAGCATCACCACCAGGAGACCAACCAGCATCACCACCAGGAGACCAACCAGCATCACCACCAGGAGACCAACCAGCATCACCACCAGGAGACCAACCAGCATCACCACCAGGGGACCAACCAGCATCACCACCAGGAGACCAACCAGCATCACCACCAGGAGACAAACCAGCATCACCACCAGGAGACCAACCAGCATCACCACCAGGAGACAAACCAGCATCACCACCAGGAGACAAACCAGCATCACCACCAGGTGACCAACCAGCATCACCACCAGGATCTCAAGGATCATCAGGTTCTCCAGGCTCTCCAGGGTCACCAGGGTCTCCAGGATCTCCAGGGTCTCCAGGATCACCAGGATCACCAGGATCTCCAGGATCACCAGGATCTCCAGGATCTCCAGGATCTCCAGGATCACCAGGATCACCAGGATCTCCAGGATCTCAAGGGTCTCCAGGATCACCAGGTTCTCCAGGGTCTCCAGGATCACCAGGATCACCAGGGTCTCCAGGATCATCAGGTTCTCCAGGGTCTTTAGGATCACCAGGGTCTCCAGGATCACCAGGGTCTCCAGGATCTCCAGGGTCTCCAGGATCACCAGGATCACCAGGATCACCAGGATCACCAGGGTCTCCAGGATCTCCAGGGTCTCCAGGATCACCAGGGTCTCCAGGATCTCCAGGGTCTCCAGGATCACCAGGGTCTCCAGGATCTCCAGGGTCTCCAGGATCTCCAGGGTCTCCAGGATCTCCAGGGTCTCCAGGATCACCAGGATCCCCAGGGTATCCAGGATCACCAGGTGATAAGCCTGATCAGCCATGTGGAAACCCGGGAAAACCCGCACATAACATACCACCGCACCGAAGACTCTGCGTCTGTTACTTCAGCTTGAATGACATGCCTGACGTTGTCAAACATCAACTCAAGTTATACCAATAAGTATCTGATACCACAGGAATCATCGGGTCGTTTGTCGACTCGGAATCCCACACGCACACGACAATAGAGATCGAATATTAAGCGACATGAAAACGAAAGTTTAATGACTATTTATATTTTTAAGTTTTTCTTTTTATACAGCATGATAAAAAACACCTCGATTTAAAAGCGAGATGAAAAAAAAAATATGAGTTTTGTTTACAAATTAATAAATAATACATATACATATTAGAATGAAATTGGTTTTTTTTTCTCTATTACCCACGTACTTACCTATTTTTTATGTCCTACTTGTCTTTCTACTACGCCCAATCCACAGATTAGCTATATAATTATATATTATTTATTATGCATTCACAATGTTCATTCTTTGTTTTTGTTTGTTTGTATGAAAACCTGAAACTACTGGACCTATTTCAAATAAGTATTGTTTTAACAAAAGAAAAGATGGAAGGAATATTTTGAAAGCTTATTTGAGAAAGAAGATCTAGCGCAAGAAATAACTACTGCAGAAGTGGATGAAATTGAGAACGAAAGTGAGATTGAAATGGATGAGATTGTGAAAGCGTTAAAAAGTATGAAATCTGGTAAAGCTGCAGGGTATGATAGGGTGTCGGTCGAAAATGCTGAAGGCTGGCGAAGGTGTTGTGGCTAGTCAGCTGTACCTCCTTTTTAACCTTTGTTGGAGAAGCGGTCGAGTGCCAAGTGATTGGTGCAAGGCTGTAATAGTGCCATTATACAAAGGAAAAGGGTCACAGCTGGACTGCAAAAATTACCGCGGTATAAGCCTCCTCAGTGTCGTCGGCAAACTGTATGCAAAGGTGTTGATTGAAAGAGTGATGAAAGAAACGGATGAGAAAGTATGGGATGCTCAGGCAGGATTTCGTAAGGGGATGGGATGTACGGATCAGGTCTTTTCCTTGCGCTGCATAGCAGAAAAATTCCTGGCCAAAAACCAGAAAGTCTATTGCGCGTTCGTAGATTTGGAAAAGGCCTATGACAGAGTGGTGAGGAATGAATTCTGGTCGGCACTATCCATGCATGGGGTGAGCAGTATCTTGATACGAGCACTGAAATCCTTATATAAGGATTCCAGTGCTTGTGTCAGGATAAACGGAGCGTACACTGAACTTTTTAACATCGAGAAAGGTGTTAGACAGGGATGTGTTGCGTCACCGTGGCTGTTCAATCTGTTCATGGATAGTTGTTTGGAAGATTTGAAAGAGAGTGAATGTGGTCTGAGAATGAATGGTTTACTCGTCAAATGTCTTCTCTATGCTGACGACCAAGTTATCCTTGCGTCGTCGGCTGAAGGGTTGCAGGAGATGGTAAATATTATGAATGAGGCTTTGAAAAAGAAAGGAATGAAAGTGAATGTAAGTAAGACGAAAGCAATGGTTTTTGAGAAAGAGAAAAATATGACAGAGTGTAAAATTATGATAGAAGAAGAGAGGGTGGAACAAGTGAAAGAGTTTGTGTATTTGGGCTCCATGTTCACATCAGATGGAAAGTGTGAAAGTGACATCATCAAAGAAGGGTGAATGCCGGCAACATGGTGAATGGAGCGTTGCACGTGTCAGAATATAGTAATAGAAGGTTCTAATTCAGAGTTATTAAAGCAATGAAAACTGTTTTAGAAAGTAATAAATTGTAAATTAATTAACTGTATTTTTTTAAAAGCTTTTATTTAACTTGCAGTGTATGTAAGTAAGTAACAATGTTTGTTCGGTGCAAATCTTGCAAGTTTAATTTGAACCACTTTTCGGTATCCGATTGAGTTGAAATTTTGCATGTTGGTCCAGAACCGATGACAATGCATGTTAATCATAAATTTGACCTGATGCTGTTGCCAGGATCGGCTCCGTACGAGAAATCTCCTCAGCGGTTTATAGCTGGGACACAAAATTTTGTATACGAATTCGTTTATTATAGGCAGTTGGTAGGCCCACCATGAATTAGACGCTACATCCAGGGTTGTCTTCGAACTATAGAACTCCTCAATATTCAACTGCTGGGACTTGCAATTTTGTATACGAATTCGTTTATTATAGGCAGTTGGTAGGCCTACCATGAATTAGACGCTACATCCAGGGTTGTCTTCGAACTATGGAACTCCTCAATATTGAACTGCTGGGACTTGCAATTTTGTATACGAATTCGTTTATTATAGGCAGTTGGTAGGCCCACCATGAATTAGACGCTACATCCAGGGTTGTCTTCGAACTATGGAACTCCTCAATATTCAACTGCTGGGACTTGCAATTTTGTATACGAATTCGTTCATGATAGGCAGTTGGTAGGCCCACCATGAATTAGGGTCACGTCAATAGAAGGCCTCCTGATAGAAGAATTAGACTGTTCGAAATTAACTGGGACTCGGCCATGTAATAATGACGCCACCAATGAAATGAAAAGACTAAGACATATTACAAGCTAATTCTTCTATTAGGGATGCCGGAGGAGTAGGTACCAACCTACTTCTATAGAATATAAAAGAGATAATTATACTTTATCCTAATGTTAGTTTTCCCCGTGCCTTAAGTTTTTCTATTGAAGGTCTCTCCGTTTTATAGAAAGACTTTCGTATTGATCAATAACTATCGTAACATAAACTAAAAAATATAAAATAAAATTATGTAAAAAAAACTTTTAAAACAAGCTTTTATTAAAGTGCTCTGAAAAGATGAAAATAAAATTTTGAATGACATTAACCACATTGATTAATGACTTTACAGAAATGAAAATATAATAAAAGCTTGTCGCGAAACTTTCAATTTGTGATTGAAATTTTGTAATAAGGTACGCACCTAACTGTAATTAGGTAGTTTCTTCTAGGCATCGCGACAAGCTTTTATTATATTTTCATTTCTGTAAAGTCATTAATCAATGTGGTTAATGTCGTTCAAAATTTTATTTTCATCTTTTCAGAGCACTTTAATAAAAGCTTGTTTTAAAAGTTTTTTTTACATAATTTTATTTTTAATCAAGTTACTAAACTTTTTTTATTTGGAAATTATGAAATAAAATGCAAGAGAATTATATTATAATGACTTGGCTTTATTAAAACCTCAAACTAAAATTATAAACTCTAAAATAGCAAATGTTTCAGTAAAGCATCAAACATACAAATATTTATATTAAACAATTAAAATATATTTATAACAAATTAACAAAAAATTACTTAACTTCGTACACCGATGCACTTTCTCGCCACCAAAATCAAACTGACCACCTCTCTCACTGGGACGCCCCGCCCAAAACCATTGCCCAGTGGGAAATCGAAACCAATCAAAACGCGTCACTACTAAACAGGTAATTTTAACAAATTAACTTAATATATTCAAGATCTATTACACTAAAACTCATTAAAAATACACATTCAAGCTATAATAATTATTTTATAATTTATAACGTCATATTTAGATGAGAAATAAAAAACTAGATAGTCAACATTAGCGAAACCTGACAGGTTTCGTTCAGAAATGCAAGTACACTAAATATGATTTTGAACCAAACATTGTAATGAATAATTTAAAACCAAATCAATTCAAAACCGAACATATTAATGAAAATAACAATTATTTAGTTTAAGATATTAATTAAACGATAAGTATAACAATAACAAATTTGAATGTTTCGTTCAGAAACAAACGTTTACGAAGCATAGTAAACTAATACGTTCACGGAGACAGCTACAAAGAATAAATTAAATGTTAAACTGAAAAATAATTTACGGAAATAACAATTATTCTCTTACGGCCATACTGACATGTGCTTCGTTCTCGAAGCACATCTCAAACATTAATATTATTTTATTTAATCAACCTTATCTATTTTTCTCAACTATTACATACTCCAATCTTATTATCCATTATTACCACATACATACTCCAATCTTATTATCTATTACTACCACATACATACTCCAATCTTATTATCCATTATTACCACATACATACTCCAATCTTATTATCTATTACTACCACATACATACTCCAATCTTATTATCTATTATTACTACATATATACTCCAATCTTTCCATCTGTATTTACGTATTACATACTCCAATTTTAATATCTAATTTTAACAAAATACACATCAGTCCTATTATATATTTTACTCATTACATACTCCACTCTTATTTAATAACATCTGTAATAAATATGATTATTTTATTACATTAGATTTTTAGAATATTTACCATAATATAAATTCAATTTTTTGTTTTACAAAATCAAGAAATAAATCTACATATTTGTTTAATCTATAAACAAATTTAATCAACAGTATCATCGAAATCATCGTTAACCAATTCTCCTGGCCAAAGTCTTAATTTTTCTTTAGCGACAGTTACATTTCTTAAATTACCGAGTCCTCTTAAGTTGTATCGATCGTGTTCTAGTAATGTAGTTATTTCATAAGGTCCTTTATATCTTTGACTTAATTTGTCATTGCGCCTGTGAGTCTGGTTGACATATACAATATCCCCGACGTGAAAAGTCTTATTATTACGCCTTACTACATCAAAGTTAGATTTAAACTTATCAGATTCCGAAATCAACCGCTGTCGCGCCAATTCTCTATCAGCTTGGGTATTGATAGTACGTTCGGGTAAATCAATGTCATCGATTCGTGCTTGAACACTTGGAATATTAGCATCACAACCAATTAACAAACGAAGTGGCGTGAATCCAGTTGATTTTTGAATAGTCGTGTTAATGGATTGCTGAACCTTCCACAAACCGCTCGGCCAATCTGACGACCCATTACATGTAGTGTTTAACATATCTACAACCGTTTTTACATATCGTTCGACCTGGCCATTACTTCTGGGTGTGCCTGTAGCTATCATATGATGTCTGATGTGTAAATCGTGAAATAGGGATCTTATTTGAGACGAACTAAAATTAGTGCCACGATCAGTAATAACCAATGAAGGTGTACCAAAAGTTGTTATAGTATCTCTAATTATAGGAATAAGTTCCTGTGAATTCAAGGTTTTTAAAGGTTTTAAAAGACAAAATTTTGTAAACCCATCCACGATTAGCAAAATATGTTTATAACCCTCAGGAGTTTGTGAGAATGGACCAGTACAATCCAAATGGATGGTATGGAAAGGGATCGGAGTTTTGTCTATGGGATGTAATAAACCTTGCTTTGGCCCAGAATGACTTTTACGCTCAATGCAGACTAAACAGTGACTTATATATTTCTTCACAAATGCAGCCATGTGAGGAAACCAAAAGTGTTCCTGAATTTTATTAAATGTTTTATTACATCCCACATGACAATTTTCGTCATGGAAAAGTCTCAATAAATTGAACCTTGATCTTTTTGGGACAAAAAGCAAGGGCGTCGTATCATGGTTTGGTTTATAGAATAATAAATTATTACGATACAGATACCGATTCGAATCTACTTCACCTGCCTGTACCTGCATAATTAAATTTTGAGTTTCGGGATCGTTTTGTTGGGCAACTTCTAACCAAGATTGAGGATCATTAATTAAGTTAACTTCTAAAATATCAGATTTTTCTTTTTTATTGTTTAAATGTGTTAATTGTTTTGAGGGTTGCTTGGCAGTGTCAGAGTTTGTTTCTGCGGGGACTTCAGGGTTTCGACTTAAAAAGTCTACATGGCTGATGTACTTACCTTTTTTGTAAACAATTTCAAACTGAAAGTCCTGCAGAAATGTCCACCACCGCGCAACCCGTGGGGACAAATCTTTTTTATTCACTGTAGCTTTAATGGAATTACAGTCGGTGAAGATTTGAAAGATACCTAACAAATAGACCCTAAAATGCTTAAGAGCATTAAAAATGGCAAGGGTTTCTAAGTCATATGATGAGTATTTTGCTTCTACCGGCGTTGTCCTTTTACTATAATAAGCGACAACCTTTTTAACATTTTCGACCCTTTGCACCAAAATAGCACCATAACCTAAGGAACTGGCGTCAGTGTATAGCTCGGTTGGGAAATTGGGATCGAAAATTGTCAGTAAAGGTTTGGATGACAAGTGTCTAATGACATATTCTCTAGCTGCATCCTGTTCAGCACCCCACATCCACCTTTGGTCATTACGCGTCAATTTTGTAATACAAGCTGTTTCCGCTGCAAAATTGGGGATAAATTTGCGAAAGTAACTCGCTAGACCCATAAATTGACGGACCTGTTTCACATTGCGAGGAGTAGGGGAATTAATCAGAGCAGATGTTTTTTGTTCGCTGGGACTAACACCCTTCTGTGATATATGCCGACCTAAATATTCAATACTGTCAACAAAAAATTTACACTTTTTTAAATTTATTGTAAATCCCGCAAGACTAAGTGCCTGAATAGTTGTATCTAAATACTCCAAGCCCTGTTCAACTGACATAAAGGGAATAAGGATGTCATCTATATACACCAATAAGAATTTCAGGTGTTGTACTGCCTTGCTAATAGCTCTTTGAAAAACGGACGGACCATTACAAATTCCGAAAGGCATTTTCAGGAATTCATAATGGCCGTCCGGTGTCACAAATGCTGTATACTTAGTGGAATCCGGTGAAATTGGTATCTGGTAAAAGCCGTTTTTCATATCAATAGATATATAAAACTTAGCTTTCCCCAGTTTGTCTATTTGGTCGTCGATGAGAGGTAGAGGATATCTGTCTTTTTCTAAATTACTATTTAACTTTCTAAAGTCAACGCACATTCGGTCGCTACCGTCCTTCTTTTTGACAAGAAGAACGGGGCTAGCGAATGGTGACTCACTTTCTTTAATAATGTTTTTATCTAATAAATCTTGTACAATGTTTTTTACTTTCTCCCTCTCAATTGGCGCCAAACGATACGGTCGATAATTAACTATCTCGTCCTTCTTTAAACGTAAATTTAATTCACCCGTCTGGACCGTTCCAATGTCATTCAAAACAGAAGGATATTTACGAAAAATATTTTTGATACTTTCTTGCAACTTAGTGTCCAGATGTTCTAAATTTGAAGATAGTTCCGAAAATTCATCTGACAAGTCTAATAAATTCACTTCTGCTTTGGTAACCACTGATTTACGAACAATCCGGGTTTGAAAATTATCGGTACGCATTTCCAAATCAGGATGTAACGCATTTCTACCAATAAGTAAGTCATAAGGAAAATCGACATCTTTGACTACATGTAAATCTAACTCTATACAAATATCGTCAAATCGCACAGGGACCGAAATCCTAGCAAAAGTATGAACACTGCCATTGCCTATACCGTTTAAATATAAAGATTGAGGGGTTTCATGATATCCTGTCTGACGGGCAATTGATTGTCTGACAACACTACATGAAGCTCCTCCATCTAAAAACGAATCTACCGTCAAATCATTGATGCAAACACGGGTTAGATTTAATTTCGGTCTAAAAAATTAACCGTCTTGATATTAGCGGAATTTTGTGAGTTATTAGATTGTGTATTGGACTCCGCTCGCTGTTTATGAAAACATACTGACTCCAAATGACCTACCTTTTTACAAAAATTACACATTTTTGTAACAGGATATTTTTCCCGCGAATCCTGCCCAGGCGTTGCATCAATGGGTTTGATTTTCGGACATTGGTAACGTACGTGACCGGTTTGATGACAAATGAAGCAAGTTCTAACACTACTACCTCGAATAATTTTTTGTCGCTTTTCAACACTAGGACCAGAACACAGATCTTTACCACTTTGTTCAAGAGGACGTTTGTCTAATTTTTTATCGGTTTTAGCATACGAAGAAAATAATGAGATTAGTTGCGATGAGGTTTTAGCACCGTTATTAAAAGAAGCCATCCGAACGTTATCATCAGTAACACCCCCACATACTAATTCAACAATTTGAGCTTCCGTGAATGCAATTTTAGTATTACGCAATAATCTCACTTTTTCTCTGGCATACTCGCAGTACGATTCAGCAGAACAAGATGAATATAAAACCGCTTTGGTAAGTTTTTCAGCAAGGTCCTTTTTGTCAGGATACAAGTCAGTAAAATCGGTACGAAAATTTTCCCACGATCTGCCATCTGTTGGCTCCCACGATTCAAACCACGATAAAGCAGAGCCTCGTAAGGCCTTACCTGCCTTTGCCACTGTAGTAAGGGAACTCCATTGCAACTCGTCAGCAAGGGTCTTGATTTCATCACACCATGCCGCTGCACCACGTGTATTTTTTTCGGGATCAAATATTGGAAGCACGATGTCAGTATCATCACGACGATGCTTTGAAGATACAGCCTCTTGCAAGGTCGCCACTAGCGCCTTGAGTTCCTTTGCAACCACTTCAGACATCCTGAAAAAAAAAATCGGTTAATACTCCGTAAGGAATGGATTCGATCCCACTTCTGATGTCAGAATATAGTAAAAGAAGGTTCTAATTCAGAGTTATTAAAGCAATGAAAACTGTTTTAGAAAGTAATAAATTGTAAATTAATTAACTGTATTTTTTTTAATCAAGTTACTAAACTTTTTTTATTTGGAAATTATGAAATAAAATGCAAGAGAATTATATTATAATGACTTGGCTTTATTAAAACCTCAAACTAAAATTATAAACTCTAAAATAGCAAATGTTTCAGTAAAGCATCAAACATACAAATATTTATATTAAACAATTAAAATATATTTATAACAAATTAACAAAAAATTACTTAACTTCGTACACCGATGCACTTTCTCGCCACCAAAATCAAACTGACCACCTCTCTCACTGGGACGCCCCGCCCAAAACCATTGCCCAGTGGGAAATCGAAACCAATCAAAACGCGTCACTACTAAACAGGTAATTTTAACAAATTAACTTAATATATTCAAGATCTATTACACTAAAACTCATTAAAAATACACATTCAAGCTATAATAATTATTTTATAATTTATAACGTCATATTTAGATGAGAAATAAAAAACTAGATAGTCAACATTAGCGAAACCTGACAGGTTTCGTTCAGAAATGCAAGTACACTAAATATGATTTTGAACCAAACATTGTAATGAATAATTTAAAACCAAATCAATTCAAAACCGAACATATTAATGAAAATAACAATTATTTAGTTTAAGATATTAATTAAACGATAAGTATAACAATAACAAATTTGAATGTTTCGTTCAGAAACAAACGTTTACGAAGCATAGTAAACTAATACGTTCACGGAGACAGCTACAAAGAATAAATTAAATGTTAAACTGAAAAATAATTTACGGAAATAACAATTATTCTCTTACACGCTTTTATGAACAGCCAGAAAGTCTCTGATAAGGCTCGTCTGGCTGTGCATAGAGGGGTGTTAGTTCCGACATGGGAGTGAAAATTGGGTATGGCATAAAAAGCATGAAAGTAGAATAAATGCAGTACAAATGAGAGCGCTAAGAAGTATGATTGACGTAAAATTGAGTGACAGGATAAGGAATATTGTGATAAGGGAACGTTGTGGTATAAAAGAAGACATAGTGACTGGTGTAGAAAAGGGTATGCTTAGATGGTTTGGTCATGTAGAGAGGATGAATGAAAGAAGATTAACGAAACAGGTGTATATGGCAAGTGTGGATGGGAACGTCGGAAGGGGAAGACCTCGACGAACGTACCTCGATCAAATCGGGGACGTGCTAAAGAAAGGTGAGGTCAAGAGTACCCTAAACCGACGAGCATGCATGAAGAGATTGATGAATGTGGAGGAGGCGAAAGAAGTATGCCAGGATCGTAGTAAGTGGAAGGAAGTAGTCTCTGCCTACCCCTCCGGGAAAGAGGCGTGATTTATGTATGTATGTATGTATGTTAACATTAGAAAGTAATTTTCTGAATAATCCTCAAATATTTGACCGAAGCTCTGCCTACCTTAAAAGAGAATATATATGTATGTATGTTTGAAAGCTACAACATCAGTACCACATCATTTTACCCGGGAAAACTATTAGCAGCGGACTAAACCGCTGCTGGTATGACCGCTATAATAGGTAGGTACTCTCGCATTACTAGTGACGACGCCTCTTCCATCTGGGCTACCGCAGCTCATTCCTTGACCGCCAAATTTGCAAGTGTATTATAATGCCAGTAACGCATGGCATGGCTCCATCTACCGGGTTAGTTTTGCAACTAATACCCGACGACTAATTCTATCTTTACAGATTGAAAGCAGCATCACGAAATTCACAAATATTCAGGCTCATTCATCAGATCCTGACCAGACCTGATTTATTATTAACAAAACTAGTATTCCGTTTATGTACAGGCGTTTTAAGTAGTCGATGAACATTCGGTTAATAAAACACTAGATAAAGAACAAAATAATTATTTATTTTTCATAGTTAATTTGCATAAGATTATGAGTCAGATAGAGTTAACACTTTTCAGTAAAAATATTATGCGTACAAAAATATATAAATTAATTTACATATATTATCTTGCAATCATTTTATTAAACAGTTTTCAGAGAGTCCGTGACACGAGCAAAGTTCTTCCAAAGAGAATTCCTACTCCAGGGATATCACACTATTCACCAACTTAAGCCAAATGTTTTTCCTTTTGTTTCGTGGCGCGGACTATAAGCTTCTTGTAAATACTTTAATGAGACCCAAAAAGGATCTGTTTTCGGACAACAATTGGCATTTCGTTGAGGCTGTTGTAGCAGACACAGATCTTTCCATGGGGCTTTACTGGTTTGGGGCCTGGCTTGCCTGGTTGACCTGGTTGACCTGGTTGACCTGGTTGTCCTGGCTTGCCTGGCTTGCCTGGCTTGCCTGGTTGTCCTGGTTTGTCTCCTGGTCCTGGTTTGTCTCCTTGACCTGGTTGACCTGGTTGACCTGGTTGACCTGGTTGACCTGGTTGACCTGGTTGTCCTGGTTGTCCTGGCTTGCCTGGCTTGCCTGGCTTGCCTGGTTGTCCTGGTTGACCTGGTTGACCTGGTTGTCCTGGTTGTCCTGGCTTGCCTGGCTTGCCTGGCTTGCCTGGCTTGCCTGGCTTGCCTGGCTTGCCTGGTTGTCCTGGTTTGTCTCCTGGTCCTGGTTTGTTTCCTTGACCTGGTTGACCTGGTTGACCTGGTTGACCTGGTTGACCTGGTTGACCTGGTTGACCTGGTTGACCTGGTTGACCTGGTTGACCTGGTTGACCTGTTTGACCTGGTTGACCTGGTTGACCTGGTTGACCTGGTTGACCTGGTTGTCCTGGTTTGTCTCCTGGTCCTGGTTGTCCTGGTTTGTCTCCTGGTCCTGGTTGTCCTGGTTGACCTGGTTGTCCTGGTTGACCTGGTTGTCCTGGTTGACCTGGTTGTCCTGGTTGTCCTGGTTTGTCTCCTTGACCTGGTTGACCTGGTTGACCTGGTTGTCCTGGTTTGTCTCCTTGACCTGGTTGACTTGGTTGTCCTGGTTGACCTGGTTGTCCTGGTATGTCTCCTTGACCTGGTTGACCTGGTTGTCCTGGTTGTCCTGGTTGACCTGGTTGACCTGGTTGTCCTGGTTGTCCTGGTTGTCCTGGTTGTCCTGGTTGACCTGGTTGTCCTGGTTGACCTGGTTGACCTGGTTGTCCTGGTTGTCCTGGCTTGCCTGGCTTGCCTGGTTGTCCTGGTTTGTCTCCTGGTACTGGTTTGTCTCCTTGACCTGGTTGACTTGGTTGTTGGGGTTGTCCTGGTTGACCTGGTTGTCCTGGTTGTCCTGGTTGACCTGGTTGACCTGGTTGTCCTGGTTTGTCTCCTTGACCTGGTTTGTCTCCTTGACCTGGTTTGTCTCCTTGACCTGGTTGACTTGGTTGTTGGGGTTGTCCTGGAGGAATGAAAGTGAATGTTAGTAAGACGAAAGCAATGGTTTTTGAGAAAGAGGAAAATATTATGACAGAGTGTAAAATTATGATAGAAGAAGAGAGGGTGGAACAAGTGAAAGAGTTTGTGTATTTGGGCTCCATGTTCACATCAGATGGAAAGTGTGAAAGTGACATCGAAAAAAGGGTGAATGCCGGCAACATGGTGAATGGAGCGTTGCACGCTTTTATGAACATCCAGAAAGTCTCTGATAAGGCTCGTCTGGCTGTGCATAGAGGGGTGTTAGTTCCGACACTTATGTATGGGAGTGAAAGTTGGGTATGGCAGAAAAAGCATGAAAGTAGAATAAATGCAGTACAAATGAGAGCGTTAAGAAGTATGATTGACGTAAAATTGAGTGACAGGATAAGGAATAGCGTGATAAGGGAACGTTGTGGTATAAAAGAAGACATAGTGACTGGTGTAGAAAAGGGTATGCTTAGATGGTTTGGTCATGTAGAGAGGATGAATGAAAGAAGATAAACGAAACAAGTGTATATGGCAAGTGTGGATGGGAACGTCGGAAGGGGAAGACCTCGACGAACGTACCTCGATCAAATCGGGGACGTGCTAAAGAAAGGTGAGGTCAAGAGTACCCTAAACCGACGAGCATGCATGAAGAGATTGATGAATGTGGAGGAGGCGAAAGAAGTATGCCAGGGAAAGAGGCGTGATTTATGTATGTATGTATGTATGTTAACATTAGAAAGTAATTTTCTGAATAATCCTCAAATATTTGACCGAAGCTCTGCCTACCTTAAAAGAGAATTAGCCGTGATATATATATATCTAACTTATATAAAGCTATATGTATGTATCTTTGAAAGCTACAACATCAGTACCACATCATTTTACCCGGGAAAACTATTAGCAGTGGACTAAACCGCTGCTGGTATGACCGCTTTTATAGGTAGGTACTCTCGCATTACTAGTGACGACGCCTCTTCCATCTGGGCTACCGCAGCTCATTCCTTGACCGCCAATTTTGCAAGTGTATTATAATGCCAGTAACGCATGGCATGGCTCCATCTACCGGGTCAGTTTTGCAACTAATACCCGACGACTAATTCTATCTTTACAGATTGAATGTAGTCTATACCAAATATAATAAATATAATACCAAATTTTAAAACACTTCCCGTGTTAGGTATAGAATTTTCGAAAACTTGCAAGTGTATACCTAACACGGGCAGTGTTTTAAAATTTGGTATTCAATTCAATCTGTAAAGATAAAATTAGTCGCCGGGTATTAGTTGCAAAACTAACCCGGTTGATGGAGCCATGCCATGCGTTACTGGAATTAAAATACACTTGCAAAATTGGCGGGCAAGGAATGAGCTGCGGTAGCCCAGATGGAAGAGGCGTCGCCACTAGTAATGCGAAAGTCGCAGGTTCAAATCCTGCCTGCGCTTGAAAATTTTGCATGTTTTCGAAAATCGTATACCTAACACGCGAAGTGTTTTAAAATTTGGTATTCAGGTAGGTACTCATTCACGGCCAAGCAGCATCACGTAAGGCACAAATATTCAGGCCCATTCATCAGATCCTGACCAGACCTGATTTATTATTAACAATACTAGTATTCCGATTATGTACAGGCGTTTTAAGTAGTCGATGAACATTCGGTTAATAAAACACTAGATAAAGAACAAAATAATTATTTATTTTTCATAGTTAATTTGCATAAGATTATGAGTCAGATAGAGTTAACACTTTTCAGTAAAAATATTATGCGTACAAAAAAATATAAATTGATTTACATGTATTATTTTGCAATAATTTTATTAAACAGTTTTCAGAGAGTCCGTGACACGAGCAAAGTTCATCCAAAGAGAATTCCTACTCCAGGGATATCACACTATTCACCAACTTAAGCCAATTGTTTTTCCTTTTGTTTCGTGGCGCGGACTATAAGCTTCTTGTCAATATTTTAATGAGACCCAAAAAGGATCTGTTTTCGGACAACAATTGGCATTTCGTTGAGGCTGTTGTAGCAGACACAGATCTTTCCATGGGGCTTTACTGGTTTGGGGCCTGGTTGTCCTGGTTGACCTGGTTGTCCTGGTTGTCCTGGTTGACCTGGTTTGTCTCCTGGTCCTGGTTTGTCTCCTTGACCTGGTTGTCCTGGTTGTCCTGGTTGTCCTGGTTGTCCTGGTTGTCCTGGTTGTCCTGGTTGTCCTGGTTGACCTGGTTGACCTGGTTTGTCTCCTGGTCCTGGTTTGTCTCCTTGACCTGGTTGTCCTGGTAGACCTGGTTGTCCTGGTTTGTCTCCTGGTCCTGGTTGTCCCGGTTGACCTGGTTGCCCTGGTTGTCCTGGTTGTCCTGGTTGACCTGGTTGACCTGGTTGTCCTGGTTGACCTGGTTTTCCTGGTTGACCTGGTTGTCCTGGTTGACCTGGTTGTCCTGGTTTGTCTCCTTGACCTGGTTGTCCTGGTTTGTCTCCTGGTCCTGGTTTGTCTCCTTGACCTGTTTGTCCTGGTTGTCCTGGTTGACCTGGTTGTCCTGGTTGTCCTGGTTGACCTGGTTTGTCTCCTTGACCTGGTTGTCCTGGTTGACCTGGTTGATCTGGTTGTCCTGGTTGTCCTGGTTGTCCTGGTTGTCCTGGTTGACCTGGTTTGTCTCCTTGACCTGGTTGTCCTGGTTGTCCTGGTTGACCTGGTTGTCCTGGTTGTCCTGGTTGACCTGGTTTGTCTCCTTGACCTGGTTGTCCTGGTTGACCTGGTTGATCTGGTTGTCCTGGTTGTCCTGGTTTACCTGGTTGACCTGGTTGTCCTGGTTTACCTGGTTGTCCTGGTTGTCCTGGTTGACCTGGTTGTCCTGGTTGACCTGGTTGTCCTGGTTTGTCTCCTGGTCCTGGTTTGTCTCCTTGACCTGGTTGTCCTGGTTGACCTGGTTGTCCTGGTTTGTCTCCTTGATCTGGTTGACCTGGTTGCCCTGGTTGTCCTGGTTGTCCTGGTTGACCTGGTTGACCTGGTTGTCCTGGTTGACCTGGTTGTCCTGGTTGACCTGGTTGTCCTGGTTGACCTGGTTGTCCTGGTTGACCTGGTTGTCCTGGTTTGTCTCCTGGTCCTGGTTTGTCTCCTTGACCTGGTTGTCCTGATTGTCCTGGTTGTCCTGGTTGTCCTGGTTGTCCTGGTTGTCCTGGTTGACCTGGTTGACCTGGTTGTCCTGGTTGACCTGGTTGTCCTGGTTGACCTGGTTGTCCTGGTTGACCTGGTTGTCCTGGTTTGTCTCCTGGTCCTGGTTTGTCTCCTTGACCTGGTTGTCCTGATTGTCCTGGTTGTCCTGGTTGTCCTGGTTGTCCTGGTTGTTCTGGTTGACCTGGTTGTCCTGGTTGTCCTGGTTGACCTGGTTTGTCTCCTTGACCTGGTTGTCCTGGTTGTCCTGGTTGTCCTGGTTGACCTGGTTGTCCTGGTTGACCTGGTTGTCCTGGTTTGTCTCCTTGACCTGGTTGTCCTGGTTTGTCTCCTTGACCTGGTTGTCCTGGTTTGTCTCCTGGTCCTGGTTTGTCTCCTTGACCTGGTTGTCCTGGTTGTCCTGGTTGACCTGGTTGTCCTGGTTGTCCTGGTTGACCTGGTTTGTCTCCTTGACCTGGTTGTCCTGGTTGACCTGGTAGACCTGGTTGTCCTGGTTTGTCTCCTGGTCCTGGTTTGTCTCCTTGACCTGGTTGTCCTGGTTGTCCTGGTTGTCCTGGTTGACCTGGTTGTCCTGGTTGACCTGGTTGTCCTGGTTGACCTGGTTTGTCTCCTTGACCTGGTTGTCCTGGTTGTCCTGGTTGACCTGGTTGACCTGGTTGTCCTGGTTGACCTGGTTGTCCTGGTTTGTCTCCTTGACCTGGTTGTCCTGGTAGACCTGGTTGTCCTGGTTTGTCTCCTTGACCTGGTTGACCTGGTTGTCCTGGTTGACCTGGTTGTCCTGGTTTGTCTCCTTGACCTGGTTGTCCTGGTTGACCTGGTTGTCCTGGTTTGTCTCCTTGACCTGGTTGTCCTGGTTTGTCTCCTGGTCCTGGTTTGTCTCCTTGACCTGGTTGTCCTGGTTGTCCTGGTTGACCTGGTTGTCCTGGTTGTCCTGGTTGACCTGGTTTGTCTCCTTGACCTGGTTGTCCTGGTTGACCTGGTAGACCTGGTTGTCCTGATTGTCCTGGTTGTCCTGGTTGTCCTGGTTGTCCTGGTTGTCCTGGTTGACCTGGTTGACCTGGTTGTCCTGGTTGACCTGGTTGTCCTGGTTGACCTGGTTGTCCTGGTTGACCTGGTTGTCCTGGTTTGTCTCCTGGTCCTGGTTTGTCTCCTTGACCTGGTTGTCCTGATTGTCCTGGTTGTCCTGGTTGTCCTGGTTGTCCTGGTTGTTCTGGTTGACCTGGTTGTCCTGGTTGTCCTGGTTGTCCTGGTTGACCTGGTTTGTCTCCTTGACCTGGTTGTCCTGGTTGTCCTGGTTGTCCTGGTTGACCTGGTTGTCCTGGTTGACCTGGTTGTCCTGGTTTGTCTCCTTGACCTGGTTGTCCTGGTTTGTCTCCTTGACCTGGTTGTCCTGGTTTGTCTCCTGGTCCTGGTTTGTCTCCTTGACCTGGTTGTCCTGGTTGTCCTGGTTGACCTGGTTGTCCTGGTTGTCCTGGTTGACCTGGTTTGTCTCCTTGACCTGGTTGTCCTGGTTGACCTGGTAGACCTGGTTGTCCTGGTTTGTCTCCTGGTCCTGGTTTGTCTCCTTGACCTGGTTGTCCTGGTTGTCCTGGTTGTCCTGGTTGACCTGGTTGTCCTGGTTGACCTGGTTGTCCTGGTTGACCTGGTTTGTCTCCTTGACCTGGTTGTCCTGGTTGTCCTGGTTGACCTGGTTGACCTGGTTGTCCTGGTTGACCTGGTTGTCCTGGTTTGTCTCCTTGACCTGGTTGTCCTGGTAGACCTGGTTGTCCTGGTTTGTCTCCTGGTCCTGGTTTGTCTCCTTGACCTGGTTGTCCTGGTTGACCTGGTTGTCCTGGTTGTCCTGGTTGTCCTGGTTTGTCTCCTGGTCCTGGTTTGTCTCCTTGACCTGGTTGTCCTGGTTGACCTGGTTGTCCTGGTTGTCCTGGTTGTCCTGGTTTGTCTTCTGGTCCTGGTTTGTCTCCTTGACCTGGTAGACCTGGTTGACCTGGTTGTCCTGGTTGTCCTGGTTTGTCTCCTGGTCCTGGTTTGTCTCCTTGACCTGGTTGTCCTGGTTGACCTGGTTGTCCTGGTTGTCCTGGTTGTCCTGGTTTGTCTCCTGGTCCTGGTTTGTCTCCTTGACCTGGTTGTCCTGGTTGACCTGGTTGTCCTGGTTGTCCTGGTTGTCCTGGTTTGTCTCCTGGTCCTGGTTTGTCTCCTTGACCTGGTTGTCCTGGTTGACCTGGTTGTCCTGGTTGTCCTGGTTGACCTGGTTTGTCTCCTTGACCTGGTTGTCCTGGTTGACCTGGTAGACCTGGTTGTCCTGGTTTGTCTCCTGGTCCTGGTTTGTCTCCTTGACCTGGTTGTCCTGGTTGACCTGGTTTGTCTCCTTGACCTGGTTGTCCTGATTGTCCTGGTTGTCCTGGTTGTCCTGGTTCACCTGGTTGTCCTGGTTTGTCTCCTGGTCCTGGTTTGTCTCCTTGACCTGGTTGTCCTGGTTGTACTGGTTGACCTGGTTGTCCTGGTTTGTCTCCTGGTCCTGGTTTGTCTCCTTGACCTGGTTGTCCTGGTTGTACTGGTTGACCTGGTTGTCCTGGTTTGTCTCCTTGACCTGGTTGTCCTGGTTGTCCTGGTTGACCTGGTTGTCCTGGTTGACCTGGTTGACCTGGTTGTTGGGGTTGTCCTGGTTGTCCTGGTTGTCCTGGTTGTCCTGGTTGTCCTGGTTGTCCTGGTTTGTCTCCTTGACCTGGTTGTCCTGGTTGTCCTGGTTGACCTGGTTGTCCTGGTTGTCCTGGTTGACCTGGTTGACCTGGTTGTCCTGGTTGTCCTGGTTGACCTGGTTGTCCTGGTTGACCTGGTTGACCTGGTTGACCTGGTTGACCTGGTTGACCTGGTTGTCCTGGTTGTCCTGGTTGTCCTGGTTGTCCTGGTTTGTCTCCTAGTCCTGGTTGGTCTCCTGGTCCTGGTTTGTCTCCTTCATCTGGTTGTCCTGGTTGTCCTGGTTGTCCTGGTTGTCCTGGTTGTCCTGGTTGACCTGGTTGACCTGGTTGACCTGGTTGACCTGGCTTGCCTGGTTGTCCTGGTTGACCTGGTTGTCCTGGTTGTCCTGGTTGACCTGGTTGTCCTGGTTGACCTGGTTGACCTGGTTGTTGGGGTTGTCCTGGTTGTCCTGGTTGTCCTGGTTGACCTGGTTGTCCTGGTTGACCTGGTTGTCCTGGTTGACCTGGTTGTCCTGGTTTGTCTCCTTGACCTGGTTGTCCTGGTTGACCTGGTTGTCCTTGTTGACCTGGTTGTCCTGGTTGTCCTGGCTTGCCTGGCTTGCCTGGTTGTCCTGGTTTGTCTCCTGGTCCTGGTGTGTCTCCTTGACCTGGTTGTCCTGGTTGACCTGGTTGTCCTTGTTGACCTGGTTGTCCTGGTTGTCCTGGCTTGCCTGGCTTGCCTGGTTGTCCTGGTTGTCCTGGTTGTCCTGGTTGTCCTGGTTGTCCTGGTTGTCCTGGTTGTCCTGGTTGTCCTGGTTGTCCTGGTTGACCTGGTTGTCCTGGTTGTCCTGGTTGTCCTGGTTGTCCTGGTTGTCCTGGTTGTCCTGGTTGTCCTGGTTGTCCTGGTTGACCTGGTTGTCCTGGTTGTCCTGGTTGACCTGGTTGTCCTGGTTGTCCTGGTTGACCTGGTTGTCCTTGTTGACCTGGTTGTCCTGGTTGTCCTGGCTTGCCTGGCTTGCCTGGTTGACCTGGTTGTCCTGGTTGTCCTGGTTGTCCTGGTTGTCCTGGTTGTCCTGGTTGTCCTGGTTGACCTGGTTGTCCTGGTTGTCCTGGTTGTCCTGGTTGACCTGGTTGTCCTGGTTGTCCTGGTTGTCCTGGTTGACCTGGTTGTCCTGGTTGACCTGGTTTTCCTGGCTTGCCTGGCTTGCCTGGTTGTCCTGGTTTGTCTCCTGGTCCTGGTTTGTCTTTTTTTTTTTTTTTTTTTATTATTTAAGGTAAGTTACAAACAAAAAACTTATCTACTATTCCTCGCCAAACTGAAACAGTTTGTTGGCGAGACTCGCTTATTAACACTATTATATATCTATAACCTACCAGACAGCACCCACTAACTATTCAAACAGCTTAATCGTACCTAACTAAGACGTAATTATTATACGTATCTATTTTCTTATGCCAGCTTGATCTTGTGGATCACCACTGACATTGAGTAATGCATTTTTCAGTTTTGTTTTGAGCGTAGTTAAACTTAACTTAGGAGTTTTTCTAAGTATACTTAATTTATTAAATACTTTGGGTACAATCACAGATGACACTCTTTCACCATAGTAGTTTTTAAATCCAGGCAGCATAAATTTTCCTTTACGTACACTTTTTGTGTTGTATTTATTTGTTTTGATAACCCGATATTTATCACTGTAGTAGTGTTCTAAACCAATCAAGTATTTAACCTTTTCTTCCACGGGTAAAATTTTACAAATTCAAAATAATTTATTATAGTCATCTGGTTCCTGGTTGTCCTGGTTGTCCTGGTTGACCTGGCTGTCCTGGTTGTCCTGGTTGTCCTGGTTGTCCTGGTTGTCCTGGTTGTCCTGGTTGACCTGGTTGACTTGGTTGTTGGGGTTGTCCTGGTTGTCCTGGTTTGTCTCCTTGACCTGGTTGACCTGGTTGACCTGGTTGTCCTGGTTGTCCTGGTTGTCCTGGTTGTCCTGGTTGACCTGGTTGTCCTGGTTGTCCTGGTTGACCTGGTTGACTTGGTTGTCCTGGTTGTCCTGGTTGTCCTGGTTGTCCTGGTTGTCCTGGTTGTCCTGGTTGTCCTGGTTGTCCTGGTTGACCTGGTTGACTTGGTTGTCCTGGTTGTCCTGGTTGTCCTGGTTGTCCTGGTTGACTTGGTTGTTGGGGTTGTCCTGGTTGTCCTGGTTGTCCTGGTTGTCCTGGTTGACTTGGTTGTCCTGGTTGACTTGGTTGTCCTGGTTGTCCTGGTTGACCTGGTTGACTTGGTTGTCCTGGTTGTCCTGGTTGTCCTGGTTGTCCTGGTTGACTTGGTTGTTGGGGTTGTCCTGGTTGTCCTGGTTGACCTGGTTGACTTGGTTGTCCTGGTTGTCCTGGTTGACTTGGTTGTTGGGGTTGTCCTGGTTGTCCTGGTTGTCCTGGTTGTCCTGGTTGACCTGGTTGACCTGGTTGACTTGGTTGTCCTGGTTGTCCTGGTTGACCTGGTTGACTTGGTTGTTGGGGTTGTCCTGGTTGTCCTGGTTTGTCTCCTTGACCTGGTTGACCTGGTTGACCTGGTTGTCCTGGTTGTCCTGGTTGTCCTGGTTGTCCTGGTTGACCTGGTTGTCCTGGTTGTCCTGGTTGACCTGGTTGTCCTGGTTGTCCTGGTTGTCCTGGTTGTCCTGGTTGACCTGGTTGACTTGGTTGTTGGGGTTGTCCTGGTTGTCCTGGTTGTCCTGGTTGACCTGGTTGACTTGGTTGTTGGGGTTGTCCTGGTTGTCCTGGTTGACCTGGTTGACTTGGTTGTTGGGGTTGTCCTGGTTGTCCTGGTTGTCCTGGTTGACCTGGTTGACCTGGTTGACCTGGTTGACCTGGTTGTCCTGGTTGTCCTGGTTGTCCTGGTTGTCCTGGTTGTCCTGGTTGACCTGGTTGTCCTGGTTGTCCTGGTTGTCCTGGTTGACCTGGTTGACTTGGTTGTTGGGGTTGTCCTGGTTGTCCTGGTTGTCCTGGTTGACCTGGTTGACTTGGTTGTTGGGGTTGTCCTGGTTGTCCTGGTTGACCTGGTTGACTTGGTTGTTGGGGTTGTCCTGGTTGTCCTGGTTGACCTGGTTGACTTGGTTGTTGGGGTTGTCCTGGTTGTCCTGGTTGTCCTGGTTGACCTGGTTGACCTGGTTGACCTGGTTGTCCTGGTTGTCCTGGTTGTCCTGGTTGTCCTGGTTGTCCTGGTTGTCCTGGTTGTCCTGGTTGACCTGGTTGACTTGGTTGTTGGGGTTGTCCTGGTTGTCCTGGTTGTCCTGGTTGACCTGGTTGACTTGGTTGTTGGGGTTGTCCTGGTTGTCCTGGTTGTCCTGGTTGTCCTGGTTGTCCTGGTTGACCTGGTTGACTTGGTTGTTGGGGTTGTCCTGGTTGTCCTGGTTGTCCTGGTTGTCCTGGTTGTCCTGGTTGTCCTGGTTGACCTGGTTGTCCTGGTTGTCCTGGTTGACCTGGTTGTCCTGGTTGTCCTGGTTGTCCTGGTTGTCCTGGTTGTCCTGGTTGTCCTGGTTGACCTGGTTGACTTGGTTGTTGGGGTTGTCCTGGTTGTCCTGGTTGTCCTGGTTGTCCTCCTTGACCTGGTTGACCTGGTTGACCTGGTTGTCCTGGTTGTCCTGGTTGTCCTGGTTGTCCTGGTTGTCCTGGTTGTCCTGGTTGACCTGGTTGTCCTGGTTGTCCTGGTTGACCTGGTTGTCCTGGTTGTCCTGGTTGTCCTGGTTGTCCTGGTTGTCCTGGTTGTCCTGGTTGACCTGGTTGACCTGGTTGTCCTGGTTGTCCTGGTTGTCCTCCTTGACCTGGTTGTCCTGGTTGTCCTGGTTGTCCTGGTTGTCCTGGTTGTCCTGGTTGTCCTGGTTGTCCTGGTTGTCCTGGTTGTCCTGGTTGACCTGGTTGACTTGGTTGTTGGGGTTGTCCTGGTTGTCCTGGTTGTCCTGGTTGACCTGGTTGACTTGGTTGTTGGGGTTGTCCTGGTTGTCCTGGTTGTCCTGGTTGTCCTGGTTGACCTGGTTGACCTGGTTGTCCTGGTTGTCCTCCTTGACCTGGTTGACCTGGTTGACCTGGTTGTCCTGGTTGTCCTGGTTGTCCTGGTTGTCCTGGTTGTCCTGGTTGTCCTGGTTGACCTGGTTGTCCTGGTTGTCCTGGTTGACCTGGTTGTCCTGGTTGTCCTGGTTGTCCTGGTTGTCCTGGTTGACCTGGTTGTCCTGGTTGTCCTGGTTGACCTGGTTGTCCTGGTTGTCCTGGTTGACCTGGTTGTCCTGGTTGTCCTGGTTGTCCTGGTTGTCCTGGTTGTCCTGGTTGACCTGGTTGTCCTGGTTGTCCTGGTTGTCCTCCTTGACCTGGTTGTCCTGGTTGTCCTGGTTGTCCTGGTTGTCCTGGTTGTCCTGGTTGTCCTGGTTGTCCTGGTTGTCCTGGTTGTCCTGGTTGACCTGGTTGACTTGGTTGTTGGGGTTGTCCTGGTTGTCCTGGTTGTCCTGGTTGACCTGGTTGACTTGGTTGTTGGGGTTGTCCTGGTTGTCCTGGTTGTCCTGGTTGTCCTGGTTGTCCTGGTTGTCCTGGTTGTCCTGGTTGACCTGGTTGACTTGGTTGTTGGGGTTGTCCTGGTTGTCCTGGTTGTCCTGGTTGACCTGGTTGACTTGGTTGTTGGGGTTGTCCTGGTTGTCCTGGTTGTCCTGGTTGTCCTGGTTGACCTGGTTGACTTGGTTGTTGGGGTTGACCTGGTTGTCCTGGTTGACCTGGTTGTCCTGGTTGTCCTGGTTGTCCTGGTTGTCCTGGTTGTCCTGGTTGTCCTGGTTGACCTGGTTGTCCTGGTTGTCCTGGTTGACCTGGTTGTCCTGGTTGTCCTGGTTGTCCTGGTTGTCCTGGTTGTCCTGGTTGACCTGGTTGTCCTGGTTGACCTGGTTGTCCTGGTTGTCCTGGTTGTCCTGGTTGTCCTGGTTGTCCTGGTTGACCTGGTTGACCTGGTTGTCCTGGTTGTCCTGGTTGTCCTGGTTGTCCTGGTTGTCCTGGTTGTCCTGGTTGACCTGGTTGTCCTGGTTGTCCTGGTTGTCCTGGTTGTCCTGGTTGTCCTGGTTGACCTGGTTGACCTGGTTGTCCTGGTTGTCCTGGTTGTCCTGGTTGTCCTGGTTGTCCTGGTTGTCCTGGTTGTCCTGGTTGACCTGGTTGTCCTGGTTGTCCTGGTTGTCCTGGTTGTCCTGGTTGACCTGGTTGTCCTGGTTTGTCTCCTGGTCCTGGTTTGTGTCCTTGACCTGGTTGTCCTGGTAGACCTGGTTGTCCTGGTAGACCTGGTTGTCCTGGTTGTCCTGGTTTGTCTCCTGGTCCTGGTTTGTCTCCTTGACCTGGTTGTCCTGGTTGTCCTGGTTGACCTGGTTGTCCTGGTTGTCCTGGTTGTCCTGGTTGACCTGGTTGTCCTGGTTTGTCTCCTGGTCCTGGTTTGTCTCCTTGACCTGGTTGTCCTGGTTGTCCTGGTTGACCTGGTTGTCCTGGTTGTCCTGGTTGACCTGGTTGTCCTGGTTGTCCTGGTTGTCCTGGTTGACCTGGTTTGTCTCCTTGACCTGGTTGTCCTGGTAGACCTGGTTGTCCTGGTTGTCCTGGTTTGTCTCCTGGTCCTGGTTTGTCTCCTTGACCTGGTTGTCCTGGTTGTCCTGGTTGTCCTGGTTTACCTGGTTGTCCTGGTTTGTCTCCTGGTCCTGGTTTGTGTCCTTGACCTGGTTGTCCTGGTAGACCTGGTTGTCCTGGTAGACCTGGTTGTCCTGGTTGTCCTGGTTTGTCTCCTGGTCCTGGTTTGTCTCCTTGACCTGGTTGTCCTGGTTGTCCTGGTTGTCCTGGTTGACCTGGTTGTCCTGGTTGTCCTGGTTGACCTGGTTTGTCTCCTTGACCTGGTTGTCCTGGTAGACCTGGTTGTCCTGGTTGTCCTGGTTTGTCTCCTGGTCCTGGTTTGTCTCCTTGACCTGGTTGTCCTGGTTGTCCTGGTTGACCTGGTTGTCCTGGTTGTCCTGGTTGTCCTGGTTGTCCTGGTTTACCTGGTTGTCCTGGTTGACCTGGTTGTCCTGGTTTGTCTCCTGGTCCTGGTTTGTCTCCTTGACCTGGTTGTCCTGGTAGACCTGGTTGTCCTGGTTGTCCTGGTTTGTCTCCTGGTCCTGGTTTGTCTCCTTGACCTGGTTGTCCTGGTTGTCCTGGTTGACCTGGTTGTCCTGGTTGACCTGGTTGTCCTGATTGTCCTGGTTGTCCTGGTTGTCCTGGTAGACCTGGTTGTCCTGGTTTGTCTCCTTGACCTGGTTGTCCTGGTTGTCCTGGTTGACCTGGTTGTCCTGGTAGACCTGGTTGTCCTGGTAGACCTGGTTGTCCTGGTAGACCTGGTTGTCCTGGTTTGTCTCCTGGTCCTGGTTTGTCTCCTTGACCTGGTTGACCTGGTTGTCCTGGTTGTCCTGGTTGACCTGGTTGTCCTGGTTGTCCTGGTTGTCCTGGTTGTCCTGGTTGTCCTGGTTGTCCTGGTTGACCTGGTTGACCTGGTTGTCCTGGTTGTCCTGGTTGACCTGGTTTGTCTCCTTGACCTGGTTGTCCTGGTTGACCTGGTTGACCTGGTTGACCTGGTTGACCTGGTTGACCTGGTTGACCTGGTTGACCTGGTTGACCTGGTTGACCTGGTTGTCCTGGTTGTCCTGGTTGACCTGGTTGTCCTGGTAGACCTGGTTGTCCTGGTAGACCTGGTTGTCCTGGTTTGTCTCCTGGTCCGGGTTTGTCTCCTTGACCTGGTTGTCCTGGTTGTCCTGGTTGACCTGGTTGTCCTGGTTGTCCTGGTTGACCTGGTTGACCTGGTTGACCTGGTTGACCTGGTTGTCCTGGTTGACCTGGTTGACCTGGTTGACCTGGTTGTCCTGGTTGACCTGGTTGACCTGGTTGTCCTGGTAGACCTGGTTGTCCTGGTAGACCTGGTTGTCCTGGTTTGTCTCCTTGTCCTGGTTGACCTGGTTGACCTGGTTGTCCTGGTTGTCCTGGTTGACCTGGTTGTCCTGGTTGTCCTGGTTGACCTAGTTTGTCTCCTTGACCTGGTTGTCCTGGTTGACCTGGTTGACCTGGTTGACCTGGTTGACCTGGTTGACCTGGTTGACCTGGTTGACCTGGTTGACCTGGTTGACCTGGTTGACCTGGTGGTCCTGGTTGACCTGGTTGACCTGGTTGTCCTGGTTGTCCTGGTTGACCTGGTTGTCCTGGTTGTCCTGGTTGACCTGGTTTGTCTCCTTGACCTGGTTGTCCTGGTTGACCTGGTTGACCTGGTTGACCTGGTTGACCTGGTTGACCTGGTTGACCTGGTTGACCTGGTTGACCTGGTTGACCTGGTTGACCTGGTTGACCTGGTTGACCTGGTTGACCTGGTTGTCCTGGTTGTCCTGGTTGACCTGGTTGACCTGGTTGACCTGGTTGACCTGGTTGACCTGGTTGTCCTGGTTGACCTGGTTGACCTGGTTGACCTGGTTGACCTGGTTGACTTGGTTGTTGGGGTTGTAAGGCACAAATATTCAGGCCCATTCATCAGATCCTGACCAGACCTGATTTATTATTAACAAAACTAGTATTCCGATTATGTACAGGCGTTTTAAGTAGTCGATGAACATTCGGTTAATAAAACACTAGATAAAGAACAAAATAATTATTTATTTTTCATAGTTAATTTGCATAAGATTATGAGTCAGATAGAGTTAACACTTTTCAGTAAAAATATTATGCGTACAAAAATATATAAATTAATTTACATATATTATCTTGCAATCATTTTATTAAACAGTTTTCAGAGAGTCCGTGACACGAGCAAAGTTCTTCCAAAGAGAATTCCTACTCCAGGGATATCACACTATTCACCAACTTAAGCCAAATGTTTTTCCTTTTGTTTCGTGGCGCGGACTATAAGCTTCTTGTAAATACTTTAATGAGACCCAAAAAGGATCTGTTTTCGGACAACAATTGGCATTTCGTTGAGGCTTTTGTAGCAGACACAGATCTTTCCATGGGGCTTTACTGGTTTGGGGCCTGGCTTGCCTGGTTGTCCTGGTTGTCCTGGTTGTCCTGGTAGACCTGGTTGTCCTGGCTTGCCTGGTTGTCCTGGTAGACCTGGTTGTCCTGGTAGACCTGGTTGTCCTGGTTGTCCTGGTTGTCCTGGTTGTCCTGGTTGTCCTGGTTGACCTGGTTGACCTGGTTGACCTGGTTGACCTGGTTGTCCTGGTTTGTCTCCTGGTCCTGGTTTGTTTCCTTGACCTGGTTGACCTGGTTGACCTGGTTGACCTGGTTGACCTGGTTGACCTGGTTGACCTGGTTGACCTGGTTGACCTGGTTGACCTGGTTGACCTGGTTGTCCTGGTTGTCCTGGTTGACCTGGTTGACCTGGTTGACCTGGTTGACCTGGTTGACCTGGTTGTCCTGGTTGTCCTGGTTGTCCTGGCTTGCCTGGCTTGCCTGGTTGTCCTGGCTTGCCTGGTTGTCCTGGTTTGTCTCCTGGTCCTGGTTTGTCTCCTTGACCTGGTTGACCTGGTTGACCTGGTTGTCCTGGTTGACCTGGTTGACCTGGTTGTCCTGGTTGACCTGGTTGTCCTGGTTGTCCTGGTTGACCTGGTTGTCCTGGCTTGCCTGGCTTGCCTGGCTTGCCTGGCTTGCCTGGCTTGCCTGGTTGACCTGGTTTGTCTCCTGGTCCTGGTTTGTCTCCTTGACCTGGTTGTCCTGGTAGACCTGGTTGTCCTGGTAGACCTGGTTGTCCTGGTTGACCTGGTTGTCCTGGTTGTCCTGGTTGACCTGGTTGTCCTGGCTTGCCTGGCTTGCCTGGCTTGCCTGGCTTGCCTGGCTTGCCTGGTTGACCTGGTTTGTCTCCTGGTCCTGGTTTGTTTCCTTGACCTGGTTGACCTGGTTGACCTGGTTGACCTGGTTGACCTGGTTGACCTGGTTGACCTGGTTGACCTGGTTGACCTGGTTGACCTGGTTGACCTGGTTGTCCTGGTTGACCTGGTTGACCTGGTTGACCTGGTTGTCCTGGTTGTCCTGGTTGACCTGGTTGTCCTGGTTGTCCTGGTTGACCTGGTTGTCCTGGTTGTCCTGGTTGTCCTGGTTGTCCTGGTTGTCCTGGTTGTCCTGGTTGTCCTGGTTGACCTGGTTGTCCTGGTTGTCCTGGTTGTCCTGGTTGTCCTGGTTGTCCTGGTAGACCTGGTTGTCCTGGTTGTCCTGGTTTGTCTCCTGGTCCTGGTTTGTTTCCTTGACCTGGTTGACCTGGTTGACCTGGTTGACCTGGTTGACCTGGTTGACCTGGTTGACCTGGTTGACCTGGTTGACCTGGTTGACCTGGTTGACCTGGTTGACCTGGTTGTCCTGGTTGTCCTGGTTGACCTGGTTGACCTGGTTGACCTGGTTGACCTGGTTGACCTGGTTGTCCTGGTTGTCCTGGTTGTCCTGGCTTGCCTGGCTTGCCTGGTTGTCCTGGTTTGTCTCCTGGTCCTGGTTTGTCTCCTTGACCTGGTTGACCTGGTTGACCTGGTTGTCCTGGTTGACCTGGTTGACCTGGTTGTCCTGGTTGACCTGGTTGTCCTGGTTGTCCTGGTTGACCTGGTTGTCCTGGCTTGCCTGGCTTGCCTGGCTTGCCTGGCTTGCCTGGCTTGCCTGGTTGTCCTGGTTTGTCTCCTGGTCCTGGTTTGTCTCCTTGACCTGGTTGACCTGGTTGTCCTGGTTGACCTGGTTGACCTGGTTGTCCTGGCTTGCCTGGCTTGCCTGGCTTGCCTGGTTGTCCTGGTTTGTCTCCTGGTCCTGGTTTGTCTCCTGGTCCTGGTTGTCCTGGTTGACCTGGTTGACCTGGTTGTCCTGGTTGACCTGGTTGTCCTGGTTGACCTGGTTGCCCTGGTTTTCCAGGGTAAACTGGGTAACCTGGATGTCCAGGATGTCCTCCTATACCCAAATGCTTCCAGATGTACCATGGTACTGGGGCGCCACCATTAAGCTGGTGTTGAATCAGCTTCAAGATGTACCACCATGGTAAACCTCCTGGGCCTTCCGATCCTGGTTTTCTATCTGGACCTGTAAGAAATTTGTGTTAAATACATATAAGGCGGAATTTTACTATTGTTCGATAGTGTAACTTAAGGAGAGGTAATAAATTTGGCCTTGTATACAGGGTGTAAGGGACAACCAGCCCTTAAAGGATGCATTCAGACCATGAAACTGAACAACACCCAATAAAAATATTTTTATGTCTCAGAAAGTCTGTGGGTATTTATTGAAGTTAATTCAAATTGAAGTAAATTCAATAAAACAGTTCGCGTTTTGTTTATATTCCTTTCGTTCGATTGCTGGTGGATTCTTGCGGAAACGAAACGCATTGCGCTGGCAACACTTGAAATAGGTTGTGCGGTTTATTTGCACATCGTAGTCTATACATTAAGATAGACCGAAGTGATATTGAAGCCTTGTAGTACGTTCTCTCAGCTCATTTTTGACCGCGTTCGTGATGGAGAAACGTAACGTTGGCGGTAAGTAACTAAATGGAGTAAACAAGTTTGACAGTTCCGTTGGGGTATGGTTCTGTGTGTGCCGTTTTGAGGTTAGGTAAGAATCACATAAAATCATGGGAATCCTGGAGTGAACCTCCTGTCCTCCAACAACCAGGAGGTGAACCGCAACAACCAGGAGGTGAACCGCAACAACCAGGTGGCAAGCCGCAACAACCAGGAGGTGAACCGCAACAAACGGGATGCCAACCAGCATCACCACCAGGAGACAAACCAGCATCACCACCAGGAGGTGAACCAGCATCACCACCAGGAGACAAACCAGCATCACCACCAGGAGGTGAACCAGCATCACCGACAGGAGGTGAACCAGCATCACCACCAGGAGGTGAACCAGCATCACCACCAGGAGGCCAACCAGCATCACCACCAGGAGGTGAACCAGCATCACCCCCAGAAGGTGAACCAGCATCACCACCAGTAGGTGAACCAGCATCACCACCAGGAGGCCAAACAGCATCACCACCAGGAGACCAACCAGCATCACCACCAGGAGACCAACCAGCATCACCTACAGGAGACCAACCAGCATCACCACCCGGAGACAAAACAGCATCACCACCAGGAGACCAACCAGCATCACCACCAGGAGGCTAAACAGCATCACCGCCAGGAGGCCAACCAGCATCACCACCAGGAGGCCAAACAGCATCACCACCAGGAGACCAACCAGCATCACCACCAGGAGACCAACCAGCATCACCACCAGGAGACAAACCAGCATCACCACCAGGAGACAAACCAGCATCACCACCAGGAGACCAACCAGCATCACCACCAGGAGAACAACCAGCATCACCACCAGGTGACCAACCAGCATCACCACCAGGATCTCAAGGATCATCAGGTTCTCCAGGCTCTCCAGGGTCACCAGGGTCTCCAGGATCTCCAGGGTCTCCAGGATCACCAGGGTCTCCAGGGTCTCCAGAATCACCAGGATCACCAGGATCACCAGGGTCTCCAGGCTCTCCAGGGTCACCAGGGTCTCTAGGCTCTCCAGGATCACCAGGATCACCAGGGTCTCCAGGATCACCAGGATCACCAGGATCACCAGGATCTCCAGGATCACCAGGATCACCAGGGTCTCCAGGATCACCAGGATCACCAGGATCACCAGGATCACCAGGATCTCCAGGATCACCAGGATCACCAGGACCACCAGGGTCTCCAGGATCACCAGGATCACCAGGATCACCAGGATCACCAGGATCACCAGGATCACCAGGGTCTCCAGGATCACCAGGATCACCAGGATCACCAGGATCACCAGGATCACCAGGATCACCAGGATCACCAGGATCACCAGGATCACCAGGGTCTCCAGGATCACCAGGATCACCAGGATCTCCAGGATCACCAGGATCACCAGGATCACCAGGGTCTCCAGGATCACCAGGATCACCAGGATCACCAGGATCTCCAGGATCACCAGGATCACCAGGGTCTCCAGGATCCCCAGGGTATCCAGGATCACCAGGTGATAAGCCTGATCAGCCATGTGGAAACCCGGGAAAACCCGCACATAACATACCACCGCACCGAAGACTCTGCGTCTGTTACTACAGCTTGAATGACATGCCTGACGTTGTCAAACATCAACTCAAGTTATACCAATAAGTATCTGATACCACAGGAATCATCGGGTCGTTTGTCGACTCGGAATCCCACACGCACACGACTATAGAGATCGAATATTAAGCGACATGAAAACGAAAGTTTAATGACTATTTATATTTTTTAGTTTTCCTTTTTATACAGCATGATAAAAAACACCTCGATTTAAAAGCGAGATGAAAAAAAAAAAATGAGTTTTGTTTACAAATTAATAAATAATATACATATTAGAATGAAATTGGTTTTTTTTTCTCTATTACCCACGTACTTACCTATTTTTTTATGTCCTACTTGTCTTTCTACTACGCCTAATCCACAGATTAGCTATATAATTATATATTATTTATTATGCATTCACAATGTTCATTCTTTGTTTTTGTTTGTTTGTATGAAAACCTGAAACTACTGGACCTATTTCAAATAAGTATTGTTTTAACATTAGAAAGTAATTTTCTGAATAATCCTCAAATATTTGACCGAAGCTCTGCCTACCTTAAAAGAGAATTAGCCGTGATAAATATATAAACATACATACATATATATATGTATGTATGTTTGAAAGCTACAACATCAGTACCACATCATTTTACCCGGGAAAACTATTAGCAGCGGACTAAACCGCTGCTGGTATGACCGCTATAATAGGTAGGTACTCTCGCATTACTAGTGACGACGCCTCTTCCATCTGGGCTACCGCAGCTCATTCCTTGACCGCCAATTTTGCAAGTGTATTATAATGCCAGTAACGCATGGCATGGCTCCACCTACCGGGTTAGTTTTGCAACTAATACCCGACGACTAATTCTATCTTTACAGATTGAATGTAGTCTAAGCGATGAAAACCCGCGATAAATTGAATACCAAGGAATGAGCTGCGGTAGCCCAGATGGAAGAGGCGTCGCCACTAGTAATGCGAAAGTCGCAGGTTCAAATCCTGCCTGCGCTTGAAAATTTTGCAAGTTTTCGAAAATCGTATACATAACACGCGAAGTGTTTTAAAATTTGGTATTCAGGTAGGTACTCATTCACGGCCAAGCAGCATCACGTAAGGCACAAATATTCAGGCCCATTCATCAGATCCTGACCAGACCTGATTTATTATTAACAAAACTAGTATTCCGATTATGTACAGGCGTTTTAAGTAGTCGATGAACATTCGGTTAATAAAACACCAGATAAAGAACAAAATAATTATTTATTTTTCATAGTTAATTTGCATAAGATTATGAGTCAGATAGAGTTAACACTTTTTAGTAAAAATATTATGCGTACAAAAATATATAAATTAATTTAAATATATTATCTTGCAATCATTTTATTAAACAGTTTTCAGAGAGTCCGTGACACGAGCAAAGTTCATCCAAAGAGAATTCCTACTCCAGGGATATCACACTATTCACCAACTTAAGCCAAATGTTTTTCCTTTTGTTTCGTGGCGCGGACTATAAGCTTCTTGTAAATACTTTAATGAGACCCAAAAAGGATCTGTTTTCGGACAACAATTGGCATTTCGTTGAGGCTGTTGTAGCAGACACAGATCTTTCCATGGGGCTTTACTGGTTTGGGGCCTGGCTTGCCTGGTTGTCCTGGTTGTCCTGGTTGTCCTGGTTGTCCTGGTTGTCCTGGTTGTCCTGGTTGTCCTGGTTGTCCTGGTTGTCCTGGTTGACCTGGTTGTCCTGGCTTGCCTGGCTTGCCTGGCTTGCCTGGCTTGCCTGGCTTGTCTGGTTGTCCTGGTTGACCTGGCTTGCCTGGCTTGCCTGGCTTGTCTGGTTGTCCTGGTTGGTCTCCTGGTCCTGGTTTGTCTCCTTGATCTGGTTGATCTAGTTGCCCTGGTTGACCTGGTTGTCCTGGCTTGCCTGGCTTGCCTGGCTTGCCTGGCTTGTCTGGTTGTCCTGGTTTGTCTCCTGGTCCTGGTTTGTCTCCTTGATCTGGTTGATCTGGTTGATCTGGTTGATCTGGTTGACCTGGTTGCCCTGGTTGACCTGGTTGTCCTGGTTGTCCTGGTTGTCCTGGTTGTCCTGGTTGTCCTGGTTGTCCTGGTTGTCCTGGTTGTCCTGGTTGTCCTGGTTGTCCTGGCTTGCCTGGCTTGCCTGGCTTGCCTGGCTTGTCTGGTTGTCCTGGTTTGTCTCCTGGTCCTGGTTTGTCTCCTTGATCTGGTTGACCTGGTTGTCCTGGTTGTCCTGGTTGTCCTGGTTGTCCTGGTTTGTCTCCTGGTCCTGGTTTGTCTCCTTGATCTGGTTGACCTGGTTGTCCTGGTTGACCTGGTTGTCCTGGTTGTCCTGGCTTGCCTGGCTTGCCTGGCTTGCCTGGCTTGTCTGGTTGTCCTGGTTTGTCTCCTGGTCCTGGTTGGTCTCCTGGTCCTGGTTTGTCTCCTTGATCTGGTTGACCTGGTTGTCCTGGTTGACCTGGTTGCCCTGGTTGTCCTGGTTGACCTGGCTTGCCTGGCTTGCCTGGCTTGTCTGGTTGTCCTGGTTTGTCTCCTGGTCCTGGTTGGTCTCCTGGTCCTGGTTTGTCTCCTTGATCTGGTTGACCTGGTTGTCCTGGTTGACCTGGTTGACCTGGTTGACCTGGTTGACCTGGTTGTCCTGGTTGACCTGGTTGTCCTGGTTGTCCTGGCTTGCCTGGCTTGCCTGGCTTGTCTGGTTGTCCTGGTTTGTCTCCTGGTCCTGGTTGGTCTCCTGGTCCTGGTTTGTCTCCTTGATCTGGTTGACCTGGTTGACCTGGTTGTCCTGGTTGTCCTGGTTGTCCTGGTTGTCCTGGTTTGTCTCCTGGTCCTGGTTTGTTTCCTTGACCTGGTTGTCCTGGTTTGTCTCCTGGTCCTGGTTGGTCTCCTGGTCCTGGTTTGTCTCCTTGATCTGGTTGATCTGGTTGATCTGGTTGATCTGGTTGACCTGGTTGACCTGGTTGTCCTGGTTGACCTGGTTGTCCTGGCTTGCCTGGCTTGTCTGGTTGTCCTGGTTTGTCTCCTGGTCCTGGTTGGTCTCCTGGTCCTGGTTTGTCTCCTTGATCTGGTTGATCTGGTTGTCCTGGTTTGTCTCCTGGTCCTGGTTTGTCTCCTTGACCTGGTTGTCCTGGTTGTCCTGGTTGTCCTGGTTGACCTGGTTTGTCTCCTGGTCCTGGTTGGTCTCCTGGTCCTGGTTTGTCTCCTTGATCTGGTTGTTCTGGTTGATCTGGTTGCCCTGGTTGTCCTGGTTGTCCTGGTTGACCTGGTTGTCCTGGCTTGCCTGGCTTGTCTGGTTGTCCTGGTTTGTCTCCTGGTCCTGGTTGGTCTCCTGGTCCTGGTTGGTCTCCTGGTCCTGGTTTGTCTCCTTGATCTGGTTGATCTGGTTGATCTGGTTGCCCTGGTTGTCCTGGTTGTCCTGGTTGTCCTGGTTGTCCTGGCTTGCCTGGCTTGCCTGGCTTGTCTGGTTGTCCTGGTTGTCCTGGTTCGTCTCCTGGTCCTGGTTTGTCTCCTTGATCTGGTTGATCTGGTTGATCTGGTTGCCCTGGTTGTCCTGGTTGTCCTGGTTGTCCTGGTTGTCCTGGTTGACCTGGTTGTCCTGGCTTGCCTGGCTTGCCTGGCTTGTCTGGTTGTCCTGGTTGTCCTGGTTTGTCTCCTGGTCCTGGTTTGTCTCCTTGATCTGGTTGATCTGGTTGACCTGGTTGTCCTGGTTGACCTGGTTGTCCTGGCTTGCCTGGCTTGTCTGGTTGTCCTGGTTTGTCTCCTGGTCCTGGTTTGTCTCCTTGACCTGGTTGTCCTGGTTGTCCTGGTTGTCCTGGTTGTCCTGGTTGTCCTGGTTGTCCTGGTTGTCCTGGTTGACCTGGTTGTCCTGGTTGTCCTGGTTGTCCTGGTTGACCTGGTTTGTCTCCTGGTCCTGGTTGTCCTGGTTGTCCTGGTTGTCCTGGTTGACCTGGTTGTCCTGGTTGTCCTGGTTGTCCTGGTTGACCTGGTTGTCCTGGCTTGCCTGGCTTGCCTGGCTTGTCTGGTTGTCCTGGTTTGTCTCCTGGTCCTGGTTTGTCTCCTTGACCTGGTTGTCCTGGTTGTCCTGGTTGTCCTGGTTGACCTGGTTGTCCTGGTTGTCCTGGTTGTCCTGGTTGTCCTGGTTGTCCTGGTTGACCTGGTTTGTCTCCTGGTCCTGGTTGGTCTCCTGGTCCTGGTTTGTCTCCTTGATCTGGTTGATCTGGTTGGCCTGGTTGTCCTGGCTTGCCTGGCTTGCCTGGCTTGTCTGGTTGTCCTGGTTTGTCTCCTGGTCCTGGTTGGTCTCCTGGTCCTGGTTTGTCTCCTTGATCTGGTTGACCTGGTTGCCCTGGTTGCCCTGGTTGCCCTGGTTGACCTGGTTGTCCTGGTTGACCTGGTTGACCTGGTTGTCCTCCTTGACCTGGTTGTCCTGGTTGTCCTGGTTGACCTGGTTGTCATGGTTGACCTGGCTTGCCTGGCTTGTCTGGTTGTCCTGGTTTGTCTCCTGGTCCTGGTTGGTCTCCTGGTCCTGGTTTGTCTCCTTGATCTGGTTGATCTGGTTGCCCTGGTTGTCCTGGTTGTCCTGGTTGACCTGGTTGTCCTGGTTGTCCTGGTTGTCCTGGTTGTCCTGGTTGTCCTGGTTGACCTGGTTTGTCTCCTGGTCCTGGTTGGTCTCCTGGTCCTGGTTTGTCTCCTTGATCTGGTTGATCTGGTTGCCCTGGTTGTCCTGGTTGTCCTAGTTGACCTGGTTGTCCTGGTTGACCTGGTTGTCCTGGCTTGCCTGGCTTGTCTGGTTGTCCTGGTTTGTCTCCTGGTCCTGGTTGGTCTCCTGGTCCTGGTTTGTCTCCTTGACCTGGTTGACCTGGTTGTCCTGGTTGACCTGGTTGACCTGGTTGTCCTGGTTGTCCTGGTTGTCCTGGCTTGCCTGGCTTGTCTGGTTGTCCTGGCTTGCCTGGCTTGCCTGGCTTGCCTGGCTTGTCTGGTTGTCCTGGTTTGTCTCCTGGTCCTGGTTGGTCTCCTGGTCCTGGTTTGTCTCCTTGATCTGGTTGATCTGGTTGATCTGGTTGCCCTGGTTGACCTGGTTGACCTGGTTGTCCTGGTTGTCCTGGTTGACCTGGTTGTCCTGGCTTGCCTGGCTTGCCTGGCTTGTCTGGTTGTCCTGGTTTGTCTCCTGGTCCTGGTTGGTCTCCTGGTCCTGGTTTGTCTCCTTGATCTGGTTGATCTGGTTGCCCTGGTTGTCCTGGTTGTCTTGGTTGACCTGGTTGTCCTGGCTTGCCTGGCTTGCCTGGCTTGCCTGGCTTGTCTGGTTGTCCTGGTTTGTCTCCTGGTCCTGGTTGGTCTCCTGGTCCTGGTTTGTCTCCTTGATCTGGTTGATCTGGTTGCCCTGGTTGTCCTGGTTGTCCTGGTTGTCCTGGTTGTCCTGGTTGTCCTGGCTTGCCTGGCTTGCCTGGCTTGCCTGGCTTGCCTGGTTGTCCTGGTTTGTCTCCTGGTCCTGGTTTGTTTCCTTGACCTGGTTGATCTGGTTGATCTGGTTGCCCTGGTTGTCCTGGTTGCCCTGGTTGTCCTGGCTTGCCTGGCTTGCCTGGCTTGCCTGGTTGTCCTGGTTGTCCTGGTTTGTCTCCTGGTCCTGGTTTGTTTCCTTGACCTGGTTGCCCTGGTTGCCCTGGTTGACCTGGTTGTCCTGGTTGTCCTGGTTGTCCTGGTTGTCCTGGTTGTCCTGGTTGTCCTGGTTTGTCTCCTGGTCCTGGTTTGTTTCCTTGACCTGGTTGCCCTGGTTGCCCTGGTTGACCTGGTTGTCCTGGTTGTCCTGGTTGTCCTGGTTGTCCTGGTTGTCCTGGTTGTCCTGGTTGACCTGGTTGTCCTGGCTTGCCTGGCTTGTCTGGTTGTCCTGGTTTGTCTCCTGGTCCTGGTTTGTCTCCTGGTCCTGGTTTGTCTCCTTGATCTGGTTGCCCTGGTTGTCCTGGTTGTCCTGGTTGACCTGGTTGTCCTGGTTGTCCTGGTTGTCCTGGTTGTCCTGGTTGACCTGGTTGTCCTGGCTTGCCTGGCTTGTCTGGTTGTCCTGGTTTGTCTCCTGGTCCTGGTTTGTCTCCTTGACCTGGTTGTCCTGGTTGTCCTGGTTGTCCTGGTTGACCTGGTTGTCCTGGTTGTCCTGGTTGTCCTGGTTGTCCTGGTTGTCCTGGTTTGTCTCCTGGTCCTGGTTGGTCTCCTGGTCCTGGTTTGTCTCCTTGATCTGGTTGACCTGGTTGCCCTGGTTGACCTGGTTGTCCTGGTTGACCTGGTTGACCTGGTTGTCCTCCTTGACCTGGTTGTCCTGGTTGTCCTGGTTGACCTGGTTGTCCTGGTTGACCTGGCTTGCCTGGCTTGCCTGGCTTGCCTGGCTTGTCTGGTTGTCCTGGTTTGTCTCCTGGTCCTGGTTGGTCTCCTGGTCCTGGTTTGTCTCCTTGATCTGGTTGATCTGGTTGACCTGGTTGTCCTGGTTGACCTGGTTGTCCTGGCTTGCCTGGCTTGCCTGGCTTGTCTGGTTGTCCTGGTTTGTCTCCTGGTCCTGGTTGGTCTCCTGGTCCTGGTTTGTCTCCTTGATCTGGTTGATCTGGTTGACCTGGTTGTCCTGGTTGACCTGGTTGTCCTGGCTTGCCTGGCTTGCCTGGCTTGTCTGGTTGTCCTGGTTTGTCTCCTGGTCCTGGTTGGTCTCCTGGTCCTGGTTTGTCTCCTTGATCTGGTTGATCTGGTTGCCCTGGTTGTCCTGGTTGTCCTGGTTGACCTGGTTGTCCTGGCTTGCCTGGCTTGCCTGGCTTGTCTGGTTGTCCTGGTTTGTCTCCTGGTCCTGGTTGGTCTCCTGGTCCTGGTTTGTCTCCTTGATCTGGTTGATCTGGTTGCCCTGGTTGACCTGGTTGACCTGGTTGTCCTGGTTGTCCTGGTTGACCTGGTTGTCCTGGCTTGCCTGGCTTGCCTGGCTTGTCTGGTTGTCCTGGTTTGTCTCCTGGTCCTGGTTGGTCTCCTGGTCCTGGTTTGTCTCCTTGATCTGGTTGATCTGGTTGCCCTGGTTGACCTGGTTGACCTGGTTGTCCTGGTTGTCCTGGTTGACCTGGTTGTCCTGGCTTGCCTGGCTTGCCTGGCTTGTCTGGTTGTCCTGGTTTGTCTCCTGGTCCTGGTTGGTCTCCTGGTCCTGGTTTGTCTCCTTGATCTGGTTGACCTGGTTGACCTGGTTGTCCTGGTTGTCCTGGTTGACCTGGCTTGCCTGGCTTGCCTGGCTTGCCTGGCTTGCCTGGCTTGTCTGGTTGTCCTGGTTTGTCTCCTGGTCCTGGTTGGTCTCCTGGTCCTGGTTTTATGTCTCAGAAAGTCTGTGGGTATTTATTGAAGTTAATTCAAATTTAAGTAAATTCAATAAAACAGTTCGCGTTTTGTTTATATTCCTTTCGTTCGATTGCTAGTGGATTCTTGCGGAAACGAAACGCATAGCGCTGGCAACACTTGAAATAGGTTGTGCGGTTTATCGTAGTCTATACATTAAGATAGACCGAAGTGATATTGAAGCCTTGTAGTACGTTTTCACAGCTCATTTTTGACTGCGTTCGTGATGGAGAAACGTAACGTTGGCGGTAAGTAACTAAATGGAGTAAACAAGTTTGACAGTTCCGTTTGGGTATGGTTCTGTGTGTGCCGTTTTGAGGTTAGGTAAGAATCACATAAAATCATGGGAATCCTGGAGTGAACCTCCTGTCCTCCAACAACCAGGTGGCAAGCCGCAACAACCAGGTGGCAAGCCGCAACAACCAGGAGGTGAACCGCAACAAACGGGATGCCAACCAGCATCACCACCAGGAGACAAACCAGCATCACCACCAGGAGGTGAACCAGCATCACCGACAGGAGGTGAACCAGCATCACCACCAGGAGGTGAACCAGCATCACCACCAGGAGACAAACCAGCATCACCACCAGGAGGTGAACCAGCATCACCGACAGGAGGTGAACCAGCATCACCACCAGTAGGTGAACCAGCATCACCACCAGGAGACAAACCAGCATCACCACCAGGAGGTGAACCAGCATCACCGACAGGAGGTGAACCAGCATCACCACCAAGAGGTGAACCAGCATCACCACCAGGAGACAAACCAGCATCACCACCAGGAGGTGAACCAGCATCACCGACAGGAGGTGAACCAGCATCACCACCAGGAGGTGAACCAGCATCACCACCAGGAGGCCAACCAGCATCACCACCAGGAGACCAACCAGCATCACCTACAGGAGACCAACCAGCATCACCACCCGGAGACAAAACAGCATCACCACCAGGAGACCAACCAGCATCACCACCAGGAGGCCAACCAGCATCACCACCAGGAGGTGAACCAGCATCACCACCAGGAGGTGAACCAGCATCACCACCAGGAGACAAAACAGCATCACCACCAGGAGACCAACCAGCATCACCACCAGGAGGCCAACCAGCATCACCACCAGGAGACCAACCAGCATCACCACCCGGAGACAAACCAGCATCACCACCAGGAAACCAACCAGCATCACCACCAGGAGGCCAACCAGCATCACCACCAGGAGGTGAACCAGCATCACCACCAGGAGGTGAACTAGCATCACCACCAGGAGACAAACCAGCATCACCACCAGGAGGCCAAACAGCATCACCACCAGGAGGCCAACCAGCATCACCACCAGGAGACCAACCAGCATCACCACCAGAAGACCAAACAGCATCACCAGCAGGAGACCAACCAGCATCACCACCCGGAGACAAACCAGCATCACCACCGGGAGGTGAACTAGCATCACCACCAGGAGACAAACCAGCATCACCACCAGGAGACCAACCAGCATCACCACCAGGAGACAAACCAGCATCACCACCAGGAGACCAACCAGCATCACCACCAGGAGACAAACCAGCATCAGCACCAGGAGACAAACCAGCATCACCACCAGGAGACAAACCAGCATCACCACCAGGAGACAAACCAGCATCACCACTAGGAGACCAACCAGCATCACCACCAGGAGACCAACCAGCATCACCACCAGGTGACCAACCAGCATCACCACCAGGATCTCAAGGATCATCAGGTTCTCCAGGCTCTCCAGGGTCACCAGGGTCTCCAGGATCTCCAGGGTCTCCAGGATCACCAGGGTCTCCAGGGTCTCCAGAATCACCAGGATCACCAGGATCACCAGGGTCTCCAGGCTCTCCAGGGTCACCAGGGTCTCTAGGCTCTCCAGGATCACCAGGATCACCAGGGTCTCCAGGATCACCAGGATCACCAGGATCACCAGGATCACCAGGATCTCCAGGATCACCAGGATCACCAGGGTCTCCAGGATCACCAGGATCACCAGGATCACCAGGATCACCAGGATCTCCAGGATCACCAGGATCACCAGGATCACCAGGGTCTCCAGGATCACCAGGATCACCAGGATCACCAGGATCACCAGGATCACCAGGATCACCAGGATCACCAGGGTCTCCAGGATCACCAGGATCACCAGGATCACCAGGATCACCAGGATCACCAGGATCACCAGGATCACCAGGATCACCAGGGTCTCCAGGATCACCAGGATCACCAGGATCTCCAGGATCACCAGGATCACCAGGATCACCAGGGTCTCCAGGATCACCAGGATCACCAGGATCACCAGGATCACCAGGATCTCCAGGATCACCAGGATCCCCAGGGTATCCAGGATCACCAGGTGATAAGCCTGATCAGCCATGTGGAAACCCGGGAAAACCCGCACATAACATACCACCGCACCGAAGACTCTGCGTCTGTTACTACAGCTTGAATGACATGCCTGACGTTGTCAAACATCAACTCAAGTTATACCAATAAGTATCTGATACCACAGGAATCATCGGGTCGTTTGTCGACTCGGAATCCCACACGCACACGACAATAGAGATCGAATATTAAGCGACATGAAAACGAAAGTTTAATGACTATTTATATTTTTAAGTTTTTCTTTTTATACAGCATGATAAAAAACACCTCGATTTAAAAGCGAGATGAAAAAAAAATTATGAGTTTTGTTTACAAATTAATAAATAATATACATATTAGAATGACATTGTTTTTTTTTCTCTATTACCCACGTACTTACCTATTTTTTTATGTCCTACTTGTCTTTCTACTACGCCTAATCCACAGATTAGCTATATAATTATATATTATTTATTATGCATTCACAATGTTCATTCTTTGTTTTTGTTTGTTTGTATGAAAACCTGAAACTACTGGACCTATTTCAAATAAGTATTGTTTTAACAAAAGAAAAGATGGAAGGAATATTTTGAAAGCTTATTTGAGAAAGAAGATCTAGCGCAAGAAATAACTACTGCAGAAGTGGATGAAATTGAGAACGAAAGATTGAAATGGATGAGATTGTGAAAGCGTTAAAAAGTATGAAATCTGGTAAAGCTGCAGGGTATGATAGGGTGTCGGTCGAAAATGCTGAAGGCTGGCGAAGGCGTTGTGGCTAGTCAGCTGTACCTCCTTTTTAACCTTTGTTGGAGAAGCGGTCGAGTGCCAAGTGATTGGTGCAAGGCTGTAATAGTGCCATTATACAAAGGAAAAGGGTCACAGCTGGACTGCAAAAATTACCGCGGTATAAGCCTCCTCAGTGTCGTCGGCAAACTGTATGCAAAGGTGTTGATTGAAAGAGTGATGAAAGAAACGGATGAGAAAGTATGGGATGCTCAGGCAGGATTTCGTAAGGGGATGGGATGTACGGATCAGGTCTTTTCCTTGCGCTGCATAGCTGAAAAATTCCTGGCCAAAAACCAGAAAGTCTATTGCGCGTTCGTAGATTTGGAAAAGGCCTATGACAGAGTGGTGAGGAATGAATTCTGGTCGGCACTATCCATGCATGGGGTGAGCAGTATCTTGATACGAGCACTGAAATCCTTATATAAGGATTCCAGTGCTTGTGTCAGGATAAACGGAGCGTACACTGAACTTTTTAACATCGAGAAAGGTGTTAGACAGGGATGTGTTGCGTCACCGTGGCTGTTCAATCTGTTCATGGATAGTTGTTTGGAAGATTTGAAAGAGAGTGAATGTGGTCTGAGAATGAATGGTTTACTCGTCAAATGTCTTCTCTATGCTGACGACCAAGTTATCCTTGCGTCGTCGGCTGAAGGGTTGCAGGAGATGGTAAATATTATGAATGAGGCTTTGAAAAAGAAAGGAATGAAAGTGAATGTAAGTAAGACGAAAGCAATGGTTTTTGAGAAAGAGAAAAATATGACAGAGTGTAAAATTATGATAGAAGAAGAGAGGGTGGAACAAGTGAAAGAGTTTGTGTATTTGGGCTCCATGTTCACATCAGATGGAAAGTGTGAAAGTGACATCGAAAGAAGGGTGAATGCCGGCAACATGGTGAATGGAGCGTTGCACGCTTTTATGAACAGCCAGAAAGTCTCTGATAAGGCTCGTCTGGCTGTGCATAGAGGGGTGTTAGTTCCGACACTTATGTATGGGAGTGAAAATTGGGTATGGCATAAAAAGCATGAAAGTAGAATAAATGCAGTACAAATGAGAGCGTTAAGAAGTATGATTGACGTAAATTTGAGTGACAGGATAAGGAATAGCGTGATAAGGGAACGTTGTGGTATAAAAGAAGACATAGTGACTGGTGTAGAAAAGGGTATGCTTAGATGGTTTGGTCATGTAGAGAGGATGAATGAAAGAAGATTAACGAAACAGGTGTATATGGCAAGTGTGGATGGGAACGTTGGAAGGGGAAGACCTCGACGAACGTACCTCGATCAAATCGGGGACGTGCTAAAGAAAGGTGAGGTCAAGAGTACCCTAAACCGACGAGCATGCATGAAGAGATTGATGAATGTGGAGGAGGCGAAAGAAGTATGCCAGGATCGTAGAAAGTGGAAGGAAGTAGTCTCTGCCTACCCCCTCCGGGAAAGAGGCGTGATTTATGTATGTATGTATGTATGTTAACATTAGAAAGTAATTTTCTGAATAATCCTCAAATATTTGACCGAAGCTCTGCCTACCTTAAAAGAGAATATATATGTATGTATTTTTGAAAGCTACAACATCAGTACCACATCATTTTACCCGGGAAAACTATTAGCAGCGGACTAAACCGCTGCTGGTATGACCGCTATAATAGGTAGGTACTCTCGCATTACTAGTGACGACGCCTCTTCCATCTGGGCTACCGCAGCTCATTCCTTGACCGCCAAATTTGCAAGTGTATTATAATGCCAGTAACGCATGGCATGGCTCCATCTACCGGGTTAGTTTTGCAACTAATACCCGACGACTAATTCTATCTTTACAGATTGAAAGCAGCATCACGAAAGGCACAAATATTCAGGCCCATTCATCAGATCCTGACCAGACCTGATTTATTATTAACAAAACTAGTATTCCGATTATGTACAGGCGTTTTAAGTAGTCGATGAACATTCGGTTAATAAAACACTAGATAAAGAACAAAATAATTATTTATTTTTCATAGTTAATTTGCATAAGATTATGAGTCAGATAGAGTTAACACTTTTCAGTAAAAATATTATGCGTACAAAAATATATAAATTAATTTACATATATTATCTTGCAATCATTTTATTAAACAGTTTTCAGAGAGTCCGTGACACGAGCAAAGTTCATCCAAAGAGAATTCCTACTCCAGGGATATCACACTATTCACCAACTTAAGCCAAATGTTTTTCCTTTTGTTTCGTGGCGCGGACTATAAGCTTCTTGTAAATACTTTAATGAGACCCAAAAAGGATCTGTTTTCGGACAACAATTGGCATTTCGTTGAGGCTGTTGTAGCAGACACAGATCTTTCCATGGGGCTTTACTGGTTTGGGGCCTGGCTTGCCTGGTTGACCTGGTTGTCCTGGTTGTCCTGGTTGTCCTGGTTGTCCTGGTTGTCCTGGTTGTCCTGGTTGACCTGGTTGTCCTGGTTGACCTGGTTGTCCTGGTTGTCCTGGTTGACCTGGTTGTCCTGGCTTGCCTGGCTTGCCTGGCTTGCCTGGCTTGCCTGGCTTGTCTGGTTGTCCTGGTTTGTCTCCTTGATCTGGTTGATCTGGTTGATCTGGTTGCCCTGGTTGACCTGGTTGACCTGGTTGTCCTGGTTGTCCTGGTTGACCTGGTTGTCCTGGTTGACCTGGCTTGCCTGGCTTGCCTGGCTTGCCTGGCTTGTCTGGTTGTCCTGGTTTGTCTCCTGGTCCTGGTTGGTCTCCTGGTCCTGGTTTGTCTCCTTGATCTGGTTGATCTGGTTGCCCTGGTTGTCCTGGTTGTCCTGGTTGTCCTGGTTGTCCTGGTTTGTTTCCTGGTCCTGGTTGACCTGGTTGCCCTGGTTGTCCTGGTTGTCCTGGTTGACCTGGTTGTCCTGGCTTGCCTGGCTTGCCTGGCTTGCCTGGCTTGTCTGGTTGTCCTGGTTTGTCTCCTGGTCCTGGTTGGTCTCCTAGTCCTGGTTTGTCTCCTTGATCTGGTTGATCTGGTTGCCCTGGTTGTCCTGGTTGTCCTGGTTGACCTGGTTGTCCTGGCTTGCCTGGCTTGCCTGGCTTGCCTGGCTTGTCTGGTTGTCCTGGTTTGTCTCCTGGTCCTGGTTGGTCTCCTAGTCCTGGTTTGTCTCCTTGATCTGGTTGATCTGGTTGCCCTGGTTGTCCTGGTTGTCCTGGTTGACCTGGTTGTCCTGGCTTGCCTGGCTTGCCTGGCTTGCCTGGCTTGTCTGGTTGTCCTGGTTTGTCTCCTGGTCCTGGTATGTCTCCTTGATCTGGTTGATCTGGTTGCCCTGGTTGTCCTGGTTGTCCTGGTTGACCTGGTTGTCCTGGCTTGCCTGGCTTGCCTGGCTTGCCTGGCTTGCCTGGCTTGTCTGGTTGTCCTGGTTTGTCTCCTGGTCCTGGTTTGTCTCCTTGATCTGGTTGCCCTGGTTGTCCTGGTTGTCCTGGTTGTCCTGGTTGTCCTGGTTGACCTGGTTGTCCTGGTTGTCCTGGTTGTCCTGGTTGTCCTGGTTGTCCTGGTTGTCCTGGTTGTCCTGGTTGACCTGGTTGTCCTGGTTGTCCTGGCTTGCCTGGCTTGCCTGGCTTGCCTGGCTTGTCTGGTTGTCCTGGTTTGTCTCCTGGTCCTGGTTTGTCTCCTTGATCTGGTTGACCTGGTTGCCCTGGTTGACCTGGTTGTCCTGGTTGTCCTGGTTGTCCTGGTTGACCTGGTTGTCCTGGCTTGCCTGGCTTGCCTGGCTTGCCTGGCTTGTCTGGTTGTCCTGGTTTGTCTCCTGGTCCTGGTTGGTCTCCTGGTCCTGGTTTGTCTCCTTGATCTGGTTGCCCTGGTTGTCCTGGTTGTCCTGGTTGTCCTGGTTGTCCTGGTTGTCCTGGTTGTCCTGGTTGTCCTGGTTGTCCTGGTTGACCTGGTTGTCCTGGCTTGCCTGGCTTGCCTGGCTTGCCTGGCTTGCCTGGCTTGTCTGGTTGTCCTGGTTGTCCTGGTTGACCTGGTTGTCCTGGCTTGCCTGGCTTGCCTGGCTTGTCTGGTTGTCCTGGTTGTCCTGGTTGTCCTGGTTGATCTGGTTGCCCTGGTTGATCTGGTTGATCTGGTTGCCCTGGTTGTCCTGGTTGTCCTGGCTTGCCTGGCTTGCCTGGCTTGCCTGGCTTGTCTGGTTGTCCTGGTTTGTCTCCTGGTCCTGGTTTGTCTCCTTGATCTGGTTGTCCTGGTTGTCCTGGTTGTCCTGGTTGTCCTGGTTGTCCTGGTTGTCCTGGTTGTCCTGGTTGTCCTGGTTGTCCTGGTTGTCCTGGTTGTCCTGGCTTGCCTGGCTTGCCTGGCTTGCCTGGCTTGCCTGGCTTGCCTGGCTTGTCTGGTTGTCCTGGTTTGTCTCCTGGTCCTGGTTGGTCTCCTGGTCCTGGTTTGTCTCCTTGATCTGGTTGATCTGGTTGTCCTGGTTGTCCTGGTTGTCCTGGTTGACCTGGTTGTCCTGGCTTGCCTGGCTTGCCTGGCTTGTCTGGTTGTCCTGGTTTGTCTCCTGGTCCTGGTTTGTCTCCTTGATCTGGTTGACCTGGTTGTCCTGGTTGTCCTGGTTGTCCTGGTTGGTCTCCTGGTCCTGGTTTGTCTCCTTGATCTGGTTGATCTGGTTGTCCTGGTTGTCCTGGTTGTCCTGGTTGACCTGGTTGTCCTGGCTTGCCTGGCTTGCCTGGCTTGTCTGGTTGTCCTGGTTTGTCTCCTGGTCCTGGTTTGTCTCCTTGATCTGGTTGACCTGGTTGTCCTGGTTGTCCTGGTTGTCCTGGTTGGTCTCCTGGTCCTGGTTTGTCTCCTTGATCTGGTTGATCTGGTTGTCCTGGTTGTCCTGGTTGTCCTGGTTGACCTGGTTGTCCTGGTTGACCTGGTTGTCCTGGTTGACCTGGTTGTCCTGGCTTGCCTGGCTTGCCTGGCTTGTCTGGTTGACCTGGTTGTCCTGGCTTGCCTGGCTTGCCTGGCTTGCCTGGCTTGCCTGGCTTGTCTGGTTGTCCTGGTTTGTCTCCTGGTCCTGGTTGGTCTCCTGGTCCTGGTTTGTCTCCTTGATCTGGTTGATCTGGTTGTCCTGGTTGTCCTGGTTGACCTGGTTGTCCTGGTTGTCCTGGTTGACCTGGTTGTCCTGGTTGACCTGGTTGTCCTGGCTTGCCTGGCTTGCCTGGCTTGTCTGGTTGTCCTGGTTTGTCTCCTGGTCCTGGTTGGTCTCCTGGTCCTGGTTTGTCTCCTTGATCTGGTTGTCCTGGTTGTCCTGGTTGACCTGGTTGTCCTGGCTTGCCTGGCTTGCCTGGCTTGTCTGGTTGTCCTGGTTTGTCTCCTGGTCCTGGTTGGTCTCCTGGTCCTGGTTTGTCTCCTTGTCCTGGTTGACCTGGTTGTCCTGGTTGTCCTGGTTGTCCTGGTTGTCCTGGTTGTCCTGGTTGCCCTGGTTGACCTGGTTGCCCTGGTTGTCCTGGTTGACCTGGTTGTCCTGGTTGTCCTGGTTGACCTGGTTGACCTGGTTGACCTGGTTGTCCTGGTTGACCTGGTTGACCTGGTTGTCCTGGTTGACCTGGTTGACCTGGTTGTCCTGGTTGTCCTGGTTGTCCTGGTTTGTCTCCTGGTCCTGGTTTGTCTCCTGGTCCTGGTTGTCCTGGTTGACCTGGTTGACCTGGTTGACCTGGTTGTCCTGGTTGACCTGGTTGACCTGGTTGTCCTGGTTGACCTGGTTGACCTGGTTGTCCTGGTTGTCCTGGTTGTCCTGGTTTGTCTCCTGGTCCTGGTTTGTCTCCTGGTCCTGGTTGTCCTCCTTGACCTGGTTGACCTGGTTGTCCTGGTTGACCTGGTTGTCCTGGTTGTCCTGGTTTGTCTCCTGGTCCTGGTTTGTCTCCTGGTCCTGGTTGTCCTCCTTGACTTGGTTGACCTGGTTGACCTGGTTGACCTGGTTGACCTGGTTGTCCTGGTTGACCTGGTTGTCCTGGTTGTCCTGGTTTGTCTCCTGGTCCTGGTTTGTCTCCTGGTCCTGGTTGTCCTCCTTGACTTGGTTGACCTGGTTGACCTGGTTGTCCTGGTTGACCTGGTTGACCTGGTTGACCTGGTTGACCTGGTTGACCTGGTTGACCTGGTTGACCTGGTTGTCCTGGTTGACCTGGTTGTCCTGGTTGTCCTGGTTTGTCTCCTGGTCCTGGTTTGTCTCCTGGTCCTGGTTGTCCTCCTTGACTTGGTTGACCTGGTTGACCTGGTTGACCTGGTTGACCTGGTTGACCTGGTTGTCCTGGTTGTCCTGGTTGTCCTGGTTGTCCTGGTTTGTCTCCTGGTCCTGGTTTGTCTCCTGGTCCTGGTTTGTCTCCTTGACCTGGTTGACCTGGTTGACCTGGTTGACCTGGTTGTCCTGGTTTGTCTCCTGGTCCTGGTTTGTCTCCTTGACCTGGTTGTCCTGGTTGACCTGGTTGACCTGGTTGTCCTGGTTGACCTGGTTGACCTGGTTGACCTGGTTGACCTGGTTGTCCTGGTTGACCTGGTTGACCTGGTTGTCCTGGCTTGCCTGGCTTGCCTGGCTTGCCTGGTTGTCCTGGTTTGTCTCCTGGTCCTGGTTTGTCTCCTTGACCTGGTTGTCCTGGCTGTCCTGGTTGTCCTGGTTGACCTGGTTGACCTGGTTGACCTGGTTGACCTGGTTGTCCTGGTTGTCCTGGTTGACCTGGTTGACCTGGTTGACCTGGTTGACCTGGTTGACCTGGTTGACTTGGTTGTCCTGGTTGACCTGGTTGACCTGGTTGACCTGGTTGACTTGGTTGTCCTGGTTGACCTGGTTGACCTGGTTGTCCTGGCTTGCCTGGCTTGCCTGGCTTGCCTGGTTGTCCTGGTTTGTCTCCTGGTCCTGGTTTGTCTCCTGGTCCTGGTTTGTCTCCTTGACCTGGTTGTCCTGGTTGTCCTGGTTGACCTGGTTGACCTGGTTGTCCTGGTTGTCCTGGTTGTCCTGGTTGACCTGGTTGACCTGGTTGACCTGGTTGACCTGGTTGTTGGGGTTGTCCTGGTTGTCCTGGTTGACCTGGTTGACCTGGTTGACCTGGTTGACCTGGTTGTTGGGGTTGTCCTGGTTGTCCTGGTTGACCTGGTTGACCTGGTTGACCTGGTTGTCCTGGCTTGCCTGGCTTGCCTGGTTGTCCTGGTTTGTCTCCTGGTCCTGGTTTGTCTCCTGGTCCTGGTTTGTCTCCTTGACCTGGTTGACCTGGTTGACCTGGTTGACCTGGTTGTCCTGGTTTGTCTCCTGGTCCTGGTTTGTCTCCTTGACCTGGTTGTCCTGGTTGACCTGGTTGACCTGGTTGTCCTGGTTGACCTGGTTGACCTGGTTGACCTGGTTGACCTGGTTGTCCTGGTTGACCTGGTTGACCTGGTTGTCCTGGCTTGCCTGGCTTGCCTGGCTTGCCTGGTTGTCCTGGTTTGTCTCCTGGTCCTGGTTTGTCTCCTGGTCCTGGTTTGTCTCCTGGTCCTGGTTTGTCTCCTTGACCTGGTTGTCCTGGTTGTCCTGGTTGACCTGGTTGTCCTGGCTTGCCTGGCTTGCCTGGTTGTCCTGGTTTGTCTCCTGGTCCTGGTTTGTCTCCTGGTCCTGGTTTGTCTCCTTGACCTGGTTGACCTGGTTGACCTGGTTGACCTGGTTGTCCTGGTTTGTCTCCTGGTCCTGGTTTGTCTCCTTGATCTGGTTGCCCTGGTTGTCCTGGTTGTCCTGGTTGTCCTGGTTGTCCTGGTTGACCTGGTTGTCCTGGTTGTCCTGGTTGTCCTGGTTGTCCTGGTTGTCCTGGTTGTCCTGGTTGTCCTGGTTGACCTGGTTGTCCTGGTTGTCCTGGCTTGCCTGGCTTGCCTGGCTTGCCTGGCTTGTCTGGTTGTCCTGGTTTGTCTCCTGGTCCTGGTTTGTCTCCTTGATCTGGTTGACCTGGTTGCCCTGGTTGACCTGGTTGTCCTGGTTGTCCTGGTTGTCCTGGTTGACCTGGTTGTCCTGGCTTGCCTGGCTTGCCTGGCTTGCCTGGCTTGTCTGGTTGTCCTGGTTTGTCTCCTGGTCCTGGTTGGTCTCCTGGTCCTGGTTTGTCTCCTTGATCTGGTTGCCCTGGTTGTCCTGGTTGTCCTGGTTGTCCTGGTTGTCCTGGTTGTCCTGGTTGTCCTGGTTGTCCTGGTTGTCCTGGTTGACCTGGTTGTCCTGGCTTGCCTGGCTTGCCTGGCTTGCCTGGCTTGCCTGGCTTGTCTGGTTGTCCTGGTTGTCCTGGTTGACCTGGTTGTCCTGGCTTGCCTGGCTTGCCTGGCTTGTCTGGTTGTCCTGGTTGTCCTGGTTGATCTGGTTGATCTGGTTGCCCTGGTTGATCTGGTTGATCTGGTTGCCCTGGTTGTCCTGGTTGTCCTGGCTTGCCTGGCTTGCCTGGCTTGCCTGGCTTGTCTGGTTGTCCTGGTTTGTCTCCTGGTCCTGGTTTGTCTCCTTGATCTGGTTGCCCTGGTTGTCCTGGTTGTCCTGGTTGACCTGGTTGTCCTGGTTGTCCTGGTTGTCCTGGTTGTCCTGGTTGATCTGGTTGCCCTGGTTGATCTGGTTGATCTGGTTGCCCTGGTTGTCCTGGTTGTCCTGGCTTGCCTGGCTTGCCTGGCTTGCCTGGCTTGTCTGGTTGTCCTGGTTTGTCTCCTGGTCCTGGTTTGTCTCCTTGATCTGGTTGTCCTGGTTGTCCTGGTTGTCCTGGTTGTCCTGGTTGTCCTGGTTGTCCTGGTTGTCCTGGTTGTCCTGGTTGTCCTGGTTGTCCTGGTTGTCCTGGCTTGCCTGGCTTGCCTGGCTTGCCTGGCTTGCCTGGCTTGCCTGGCTTGTCTGGTTGTCCTGGTTTGTCTCCTGGTCCTGGTTGGTCTCCTGGTCCTGGTTTGTCTCCTTGATCTGGTTGATCTGGTTGTCCTGGTTGTCCTGGTTGTCCTGGTTGACCTGGTTGTCCTGGCTTGCCTGGCTTGCCTGGCTTGTCTGGTTGTCCTGGTTTGTCTCCTGGTCCTGGTTTGTCTCCTTGATCTGGTTGACCTGGTTGTCCTGGTTGTCCTGGTTGTCCTGGTTGGTCTCCTGGTCCTGGTTTGTCTCCTTGATCTGGTTGATCTGGTTGTCCTGGTTGTCCTGGTTGTCCTGGTTGACCTGGTTGTCCTGGCTTGCCTGGCTTGCCTGGCTTGTCTGGTTGTCCTGGTTTGTCTCCTGGTCCTGGTTTGTCTCCTTGATCTGGTTGACCTGGTTGTCCTGGTTGTCCTGGTTGTCCTGGTTGGTCTCCTGGTCCTGGTTTGTCTCCTTGATCTGGTTGATCTGGTTGTCCTGGTTGTCCTGGTTGTCCTGGTTGACCTGGTTGTCCTGGTTGACCTGGTTGTCCTGGTTGACCTGGTTGTCCTGGCTTGCCTGGCTTGCCTGGCTTGTCTGGTTGACCTGGTTGTCCTGGCTTGCCTGGCTTGCCTGGCTTGCCTGGCTTGCCTGGCTTGTCTGGTTGTCCTGGTTTGTCTCCTGGTCCTGGTTGGTCTCCTGGTCCTGGTTTGTCTCCTTGATCTGGTTGATCTGGTTGTCCTGGTTGTCCTGGTTGACCTGGTTGTCCTGGTTGTCCTGGTTGACCTGGTTGTCCTGGTTGACCTGGTTGTCCTGGCTTGCCTGGCTTGCCTGGCTTGTCTGGTTGTCCTGGTTTGTCTCCTGGTCCTGGTTGGTCTCCTGGTCCTGGTTTGTCTCCTTGATCTGGTTGTCCTGGTTGTCCTGGTTGACCTGGTTGTCCTGGCTTGCCTGGCTTGCCTGGCTTGTCTGGTTGTCCTGGTTTGTCTCCTGGTCCTGGTTGGTCTCCTGGTCCTGGTTTGTCTCCTTGTCCTGGTTGACCTGGTTGTCCTGGTTGTCCTGGTTGTCCTGGTTGTCCTGGTTGTCCTGGTTGCCCTGGTTGACCTGGTTGCCCTGGTTGTCCTGGTTGACCTGGTTGTCCTGGTTGTCCTGGTTGACCTGGTTGACCTGGTTGACCTGGTTGTCCTGGTTGACCTGGTTGACCTGGTTGTCCTGGTTGACCTGGTTGACCTGGTTGTCCTGGTTGTCCTGGTTGTCCTGGTTTGTCTCCTGGTCCTGGTTTGTCTCCTGGTCCTGGTTGTCCTGGTTGACCTGGTTGACCTGGTTGACCTGGTTGTCCTGGTTGACCTGGTTGACCTGGTTGTCCTGGTTGACCTGGTTGACCTGGTTGTCCTGGTTGTCCTGGTTGTCCTGGTTTGTCTCCTGGTCCTGGTTTGTCTCCTGGTCCTGGTTGTCCTCCTTGACCTGGTTGACCTGGTTGTCCTGGTTGACCTGGTTGTCCTGGTTGTCCTGGTTTGTCTCCTGGTCCTGGTTTGTCTCCTGGTCCTGGTTGTCCTCCTTGACTTGGTTGACCTGGTTGACCTGGTTGACCTGGTTGACCTGGTTGTCCTGGTTGACCTGGTTGTCCTGGTTGTCCTGGTTTGTCTCCTGGTCCTGGTTTGTCTCCTGGTCCTGGTTGTCCTCCTTGACTTGGTTGACCTGGTTGACCTGGTTGTCCTGGTTGACCTGGTTGACCTGGTTGACCTGGTTGACCTGGTTGACCTGGTTGACCTGGTTGACCTGGTTGTCCTGGTTGACCTGGTTGTCCTGGTTGTCCTGGTTTGTCTCCTGGTCCTGGTTTGTCTCCTGGTCCTGGTTGTCCTCCTTGACTTGGTTGACCTGGTTGACCTGGTTGACCTGGTTGACCTGGTTGACCTGGTTGTCCTGGTTGTCCTGGTTGTCCTGGTTGTCCTGGTTTGTCTCCTGGTCCTGGTTTGTCTCCTGGTCCTGGTTTGTCTCCTTGACCTGGTTGACCTGGTTGACCTGGTTGACCTGGTTGTCCTGGTTTGTCTCCTGGTCCTGGTTTGTCTCCTTGACCTGGTTGTCCTGGTTGACCTGGTTGACCTGGTTGTCCTGGTTGACCTGGTTGACCTGGTTGACCTGGTTGACCTGGTTGTCCTGGTTGACCTGGTTGACCTGGTTGTCCTGGCTTGCCTGGCTTGCCTGGCTTGCCTGGTTGTCCTGGTTTGTCTCCTGGTCCTGGTTTGTCTCCTGGTCCTGGTTTGTCTCCTGGTCCTGGTTTGTCTCCTTGACCTGGTTGTCCTGGTTGTCCTGGTTGTCCTGGTTTGTCTCCTGGTCCTGGTTTGTCTCCTTGACCTGGTTGTCCTGGTTGACCTGGTTGACCTGGTTGTCCTGGTTGACCTGGTTGACCTGGTTGACCTGGTTGACCTGGTTGTCCTGGTTGACCTGGTTGACCTGGTTGTCCTGGCTTGCCTGGCTTGCCTGGCTTGCCTGGTTGTCCTGGTTTGTCTCCTGGTCCTGGTTTGTCTCCTGGTCCTGGTTTGTCTCCTGGTCCTGGTTTGTCTCCTTGACCTGGTTGTCCTGGTTGACCTGGTTGTCCTGGCTTGCCTGGCTTGCCTGGTTGTCCTGGTTTGTCTCCTGGTCCTGGTTTGTCTCCTGGTCCTGGTTTGTCTCCTTGACCTGGTTGACCTGGTTGACCTGGTTGACCTGGTTGTCCTGGTTTGTCTCCTGGTCCTGGTTTGTCTCCTTGACCTGGTTGTCCTGGTTGACCTGGTTGACCTGGTTGTCCTGGTTGACCTGGTTGACCTGGTTGACCTGGTTGACCTGGTTGTCCTGGTTGACCTGGTTGTCCTGGTTTGTCTCCTGGTCCTGGTTTGTCTCCTTGACCTGGTTGTCCTGGTTGACCTGGTTGACCTGGTTGTCCTGGTTGACCTGGTTGACCTGGTTGACCTGGTTGACCTGGTTGTCCTGGTTGACCTGGTTGACCTGGTTGTCCTGGCTTGCCTGGCTTGCCTGGCTTGCCTGGTTGTCCTGGTTTGTCTCCTGGTCCTGGTTTGTCTCCTGGTCCTGGTTTGTCTCCTGGTCCTGGTTTGTCTCCTTGACCTGGTTGTCCTGGTTGTCCTGGTTGACCTGGTTGTCCTGGCTTGCCTGGCTTGCCTGGTTGTCCTGGTTTGTCTCCTGGTCCTGGTTTGTCTCCTGGTCCTGGTTTGTCTCCTTGACCTGGTTGACCTGGTTGACCTGGTTGACCTGGTTGTCCTGGTTTGTCTCCTGGTCCTGGTTTGTCTCCTTGACCTGGTTGTCCTGGTTGACCTGGTTGACCTGGTTGTCCTGGTTGACCTGGTTGACCTGGTTGACCTGGTTGACCTGGTTGTCCTGGTTGACCTGGTTGACCTGGTTGTCCTGGCTTGCCTGGCTTGCCTGGCTTGCCTGGTTGTCCTGGTTTGTCTCCTGGTCCTGGTTTGTCTCCTGGTCCTGGTTTGTCTCCTGGTCCTGGTTTGTCTCCTTGACCTGGTTGTCCTGGTTGTCTTGGTTGTCCTGGTTGTCCTGGTTGACCTGGTTGACCTGGTTGACCTGGTTGACCTGGTTGTCCTGGCTTGCCTGGCTTGCCTGGTTGTCCTGGTTTGTCTCCTGGTCCTGGTGTGTCTCCTTGACCTGGTTGTCCTGGTTGACCTGGTTGACCTGGTTGTCCTGGTTGACCTGGTTGACCTGGTTGACCTGGTTGTTGGGGTTGTCCTGGTTGTCCTGGTTGTCCTGGTTGACCTGGTTGACCTGGTTGTTGGGGTTGTCCTGGTTGTCCTGGTTGACCTGGTTGACCTGGTTGACCTGGTTGTCCTGGCTTGCCTGGCTTGCCTGGCTTGCCTGGCTTGCCTGGTTGTCCTGGTTTGTCTCCTGGTCCTGGTGTGTCTCCTTGACCTGGTTGTCCTGGTTGACCTGGTTGACCTGGTTGTCCTGGTTGACCTGGTTGACCTGGTTGACCTGGTTGTTGGGGTTGTCCTGGTTGTCCTGGTTGTCCTGGTTGACCTGGTTGACCTGGTTGACCTGGTTGTTGGGGTTGTCCTGGTTGTCCTGGTTGACCTGGTTGACCTGGTTGACCTGGTTGTCCTGGCTTGCCTGGCTTGCCTGGCTTGCCTGGTTGTCCTGGTTTGTCTCCTGGTCCTGGTTTGTCTCCTTGACCTGGTTGACCTGGTTGACCTGGTTGACCTGGTTGTCCTGGTTGACCTGGTTGACCTGGTTGACCTGGTTGACCTGGTTGTCCTGGTTGACCTGGTTGACCTGGTTGACCTGGTTGTTGGGGTTGTCCTGGTTGTCCTGGTTGACCTGGTTGACCTGGTTGACCTGGTTGTCCTGGCTTGCCTGGCTAGCCTGGCTTGCCTGGTTGTCCTGGTTTGTCTCCTGGTCCTGGTGTGTCTCCTTGACCTGGTTGTCCTGGTTGACCTGGTTGACCTGGTTGTCCTGGTTGTCCTGGTTGTCCTGGTTGACCTGGTTGACCTGGTTGTCCTGGTTGTCCTGGTTGACCTGGTTGTCCTGGTTGACCTGGTTGCCCTGGTTGTCCTGGTTGTCCTGGTTGTCCTGGTTGTCCTGGTTGTCCTGGTTGACCTGGTTGTCCTGGTTGTCCTGGTTGTCCTGGTTGTCCTGGTTGACCTGGTTGACCTGGTTGTCCTGGTTGTCCTGGTTGACCTGGTTGTCCTGGTTGACCTGGTTGCCCTGGTTGTCCTGGTTGTCCTGGTTGTCCTGGTTGTCCTGGTTGTCCTGGTTGTCCTGGTTGTCCTGGTTTGTCTCCTGGTCCTGGTTTGTCTCCTTGACCTGGTTGACTTGGTTGTTGGGGTTGTCCTGGTTGACCTGGTTGACCTGGTTGTCCTGGTTGTCCTGGTTGACCTGGTTGACCTGGTTGTCCTGGTTGTCCTGGTTTGTCTCCTTGACCTGGTTGACCTGGTTGTTGGGGTTGTCCTGGTTGACCTGGTTGCCCTGGTTGTCCTGGTTGACCTGGTTGACCTGGTTGCCCTGGTTGTCCTGGTTGACCTGGTTGACTTGGTTGTTGGGGTTGTCCTGGTTGACCTGGTTGACCTGGTTGCCCTGGTTGTCCTGGTTGACCTGGTTGACCTGGTTGACCTGGTTGTCCTGGCTTGCCTGGTTGTCCAGGTTTGTCTCCTGGTCCTGGTTTGTCTCCTGGTCCTGGTTTGTCTCCTTGACCTGGTTGTCCTGGTTGCCCTGGTTGTCCTGGTTGACCTGGTTGACCTGGTTGCCCTGGTTGTCCTGGTTGACCTGGTTGACTTGGTTGTTGGGGTTGTCCTGGTTGACCTGGTTGACCTTGTTGTCCTGGTTGACCTGGTTGACCTGGTTGTCCTGGTTGACCTGGTTGACCTGGTTGACCTGGTTTGTCTCCTGGTCCTGGTTTGTCTCCTTGACCTGGTTGTCCTGGTTGACCTGGTTGACCTGGTTGACCTGGTTGACCTGGTTGACTTGGTTGTTGGGGTTGTTGGGGTTGTCCTGGTTGTCCTGGTTGACCTGGTTGACCTGGTTGACCTGGTTGACCTGGTTGACCTGGTTGACCTGGTTGACCTGGTTGTCCTGGCTTGCCTGGCTTGCCTGGTTGTCCAGGTTTGTCTCCTGGTCCTGGTTTGTCCTGGTTGACCTGGTTGACCTGGTTGACCTGGTTGACCTGGTTGACCTGGTTGACCTGGTTGACCTGGTTGACCTGGTTGCCCTGGTTGCCCTGGTTGTCCTGGTTGTCCAGGGTAAACTGGGTAACCTGGATGTCCAGGATGTCCTCCTATACCCAAATGCTTCCAGATGTACCATGGTACTGGGGCGCCACCATTAAGCTGGTGTTGAATCAGCTTCAAGATGTACCACCATGGTAAACCTCCTGGGCCTTCCGATCCTGGTTTTCCATCTGGACCTGTAAGAAATTTGTGTTAAATACATATAAGGCGGAATTTTACTATTGTTCGATAGTGTAACTTAAGGAGAGGTAATAAATTTGGCCTTGTATACAGGGTGTAAGGGACAGCCAGCCCTTAAAGGATGCATTCAGACCATGAAACTGAACAACACCCAATAAAAATATTTTTATGTCTCAGAAAGTCTGTGGGTATTTATTGAAGTTAATTCAAATTTAAGTAAATTCAATAAAACAGTTCGCGTTTTGTTTATATTCCTTTCGTTCGATTGCTAGTGGATTCTTGCGGAAACGAAACGCATAGCGCTGGCAACACTTGAAATAGGTTGTGCGGTTTATTTGCACATCGTAGTCTATAGACATTAAGATAGACCGAAGTGATATTGAAGCCTTGTAGTACGTTCTCACAGCTCATTTTTGACCGCGATCGTGATGGAGAAACGTAACGTTGGCGGTAAGTAACTAAATGGAGTAAACAAGTTTGACAGTTCCGTTGGGGTATGGTTCGGTGTGTGCCGTTTTGAGGTTAGGTAAGAATCACATAAAATCATGGGAATCCTGGAGTGAACCTCCTGTCCTCCAACAACCAGGAGGTGAACCGCAACAACCAGGAGGTGAACCGCAACAACCAGGTGGCAAGCCGCAACAACCAGGAGGTGAACCGCAACAAACGGGATGCCAACCAGCATCACCACCAGGAGACAAACCAGCATCACCACCAGGAGGTGAACCAGCATCACCACCAGGAGACAAACCAGCATCTCCACCAGGAGGTGAACCAGCATCACCGACAGGAGGTGAACCAGCATCACCACCAGGAGGTGAACCAGCATCACCACCAGGAGGCCAACCAGCATCACCACCAGGAGGTGAACCAGCATCACCCCCAGAAGGTGAACCAGCATCACCACCAGTAGGTGAACCAGCATCACCACCAGGAAGCCAAACAGCATCACCACCAGGAGACCAACCAGCATCACCACCAGGAGACCAACCAGCATCACCTACAGGAGACCAACCAGCATCACCACCCGGAGACAAAACAGCATCACCACCAGGAGACCAACCAGCATCACCACCAGGAGGCTAAACAGCATCACCGCCAGGAGGCCAACCAGCATCACCACCAGGAGGCCAAACAGCATCACCACCAGGAGACCAACCAGCATCACCACCAGGAGACCAACCAGCATCACCTACAGGAGACCAACCAGCATCACCACCAGGAGACAAACCAGCATCACCACCAGGAGACAAACCAGCATCACCACCAGGAGACAAACCAGCATCACCACCAGGAGACAAACCAGCATCACCACCAGGAGACCAACCAGCATCACCACCAGGAGAACAACCAGCATCACCACCAGGTGACCAACCAGCATCACCACCAGGATCTCAAGGATCATCAGGTTCTCCAGGCTCTCCAGGGTCACCAGGGTCTCCAGGATCTCCAGGGTCTCCAGGATCACCAGGGTCTCCAGGGTCTCCAGAATCACCAGGATCACCAGGATCACCAGGGTCTCCAGGCTCTCCAGGGTCACCAGGGTCTCTAGGCTCTCCAGGATCACCAGGATCACCAGGGTCTCCAGGATCACCAGGATCACCAGGATCACCAGGATCACCAGGGTCTCCAGGCTCTCCAGGGTCACCAGGGTCTCTAGGCTCTCCAGGATCACCAGGATCACCAGGGTCTCCAGGTTCACCAGGATCACCAGGATCACCAGGATCTCCAGGATCACCAGGATCACCAGGGTCTCCAGAATCACCAGGATCACCAGGATCACCAGGGTCTCCAGGCTCTCCAGGGTCACCAGGGTCTCTAGGCTCTCCAGGATCACCAGGATCACCAGGGTCTCCAGGATCACCAGGATCACCAGGATCACCAGGATCTCCAGGATCACCAGGATCACTAGGGTCTCCAGGATCACCAGGATCACCAGGATCACCAGGATCACCAGGATCTCCAGGATCACCAGGATCACCAGGATCACCAGGGTCTCCAGGATCACCAGGATCACCAGGATCACCAGGAACACCAGGATCACCAGGATCACCAGGGTCTCCAGGATCACCAGGATCACCAGGATCACCAGGATCACCAGGATCACCAGGATCACCAGGATCACCAGGATCACCAGGATCACCAGGGTCTCCAGGATCACCAGGATCACCAGGATCTCCAGGATCACCAGGATCACCAGGATCACCAGGGTCTCCAGGATCACCAGGATCACCAGGATCACCAGGATCTCCAGGATCACCAGGATCACCAGGGTCTCCAGGATCCCCAGGATCACCAGGTGATAAGCCTGATCAGCCATGTGGAAACCCGGGAAAACCCGCACATAACATACCACCGCACCGAAGACTCTGCGTCTGTTACTACAGCTTGAATGACATGCCTGACGTTGTCAAACATCAACTCAAGTTATACCAATAAGTATCTGATACCACAGGAATCATCGGGTCGTTTGTCGACTCGGAATCCCACACGCACACGACTATAGAGATCGAATATTAAGCGACATGAAAACGAAAGTTTAATGACTATTTATATTTTTTAGTTTTCCTTTTTATACAGCATGATAAAAAACACCTCGATTTAAAAGCGAGATGAAAAAAAAAAAATGAGTTTTGTTTACAAATTAATAAATAATATACATATTAGAATGAAATTGGTTTTTTTTTCTCTATTACCCACGTACTTACCTATTTTTTTATGTCCTACTTGTCTTTCTACTACGCCTAATCCACAGATTAGCTATATAATTATATATTATTTATTATGCATTCACAATGTTCATTCTTTGTTTTTGTTTGTTTGTATGAAAACCTGAAACTACTGGACCTATTTCAAATAAGTATTGTTTTAACATTAGAAAGTAATTTTCTGAATAATCCTCAAATATTTGACCGAAGCTCTGCCTACCTTAAAAGAGAATTAGCCGTGATATATATATAAACATACATACATATATATATGTATGTATGTTTGAAAGCTACAACATCAGTACCACATCATTTTACCCGGGAAAACTATTAGCAGCGGACTAAACCGCTGCTGGTATGACCGCTTTTATAGGTAGGTACTCTCGCATTACTAGTGACGACGCCTCTTCCATCTGGGCTACCGCAGCTCATTCCTTGACCGCCAAATTTGCAAGTGTATTATAATGCCAGTAACGCATGGCATGGCTCCATCTACCGGGTTAGTTTTGCAACTAATACCCGACGACTAATTCTATCTTTACAGATTGAAAGCAGCATCACGAAAGGCACAAATATTCAGGCCCATTCATCAGATCCTGACCAGACCTGATTTATTATTAACAAAACTAGTATTCCGATTATGTACAGGCGTTTTAAGTAGTCGATGAACATTCGGTTAATAAAACACTAGATAAAGAACAAAATAATTATTTATTTTTCATAGTTAATTTGCATAAGATTATGAGTCAGATAGAGTTAACACTTTTCAGTAAAAATATTATGCGTACAAAAATATATAAATTAATTTACATATATTATCTTGCAATCATTTTATTAAACAGTTTTCAGAGAGTCCGTGACACGAGCAAAGTTCATCCAAAGAGAATTCCTACTCCAGGGATATCACACTATTCACCAACTTAAGCCAAATGTTTTTCCTTTTGTTTCGTGGCGCGGACTATAAGCTTCTTGTAAATACTTTAATGAGACCCAAAAAGGATCTGTTTTCGGACAACAATTGGCATTTCGTTTAGGCTGTTGTAGCAGACACAGATCTTTCCATGGGGCTTTACTGGTTTGGGGCCTGGCTTGCCTGGTTGACCTGGTTGTCCTGGTTGTCCTGGTTGTCCTGGTTGTCCTGGTTGTCCTGGTTGTCCTGGTTGTCCTGGTTGACCTGGTTGTCCTGGTTGTCCTGGTTGTCCTGGTTGTCCTGGTTGTCCTGGTTGACCTGGTTGTCCTGGCTTGCCTGGCTTGCCTGGCTTGCCTGGCTTGCCTGGCTTGTCTGGTTGTCCTGGTTTGTCTCCTGGTCCTGGTTTGTCTCCTTGATCTGGTTGATCTGGTTGATCTAGTTGCCCTGGTTGATCTGGTTGTCCTGGTTGTCCTGGTTGTCCTGGTTGTCCTGGTTGACCTGGTTGTCCTGGCTTGCCTGGCTTGCCTGGCTTGTCTGGTTGTCCTGGTTGGTCTCCTGGTCCTGGTTTGTCTCCTTGATCTGGTTGACCTGGTTGCCCTGGTTGACCTGGTTGTCCTGGTTGTCCTGGTTGACCTGGTTGTCCTGGTTGTCCTGGTTGACCTGGTTGTCCTGGCTTGCCTGGCTTGCCTGGCTTGCCTGGCTTGTCTGGTTGTCCTGGTTTGTCTCCTGGTCCTGGTTGGTCTCCTGGTCCTGGTTTGTCTCCTTGATCTGGTTGCCCTGGTTGTCCTGGTTGTCCTGGTTGACCTGGTTGTCCTGGCTTGCCTGGCTTGCCTGGCTTGCCTGGCTTGCCTGGCTTGCCTGGCTTGTCTGGTTGTCCTGGTTTGTCTCCTGGTCCTGGTTGGTCTCCTGGTCCTGGTTTGTCTCCTTGATCTGGTTGTCCTGGTTGCCCTGGTTGACCTGGTTGACCTGGTTGTCCTGGTTGTCCTGGCTTGCCTGGTTGTCCTGGTTGTCCTGGTTGTCCTGGTTGTCCTGGTTGTCCTGGTTGTCCTGGTTGTCCTGGTTGTCCTGGTTGTCCTGGTTGTCCTGGTTGTCCTGGTTGACCTGGTTGTCCTGGCTTGCCTGGCTTGCCTGGCTTGCCTGGCTTGTCTGGTTGTCCTGGTTGGTCTCCTGGTCCTGGTTTGTCTCCTTGATCTGGTTGTCCTGGTTGTCCTGGTTGACCTGGTTGTCCTGGCTTGCCTGGCTTGCCTGGCTTGCCTGGCTTGTCTGGTTGTCCTGGTTTGTCTCCTGGTCCTGGTTGGTCTCCTGGTCCTGGTTTGTCTCCTTGTCCTGGTTGTCCTGGTTGACCTGGTTGACCTGGTTGACCTGGTTGACCTGGTTAACCTGGTTGTCCTGGTTGTCCTGGTTGTCCTGGTTGTCCTGGTTGACCTGGTTGACCTGGCTTGCCTGGTTGTCCTGGTTTGTCTCCTGGTCCTGGTTTGTCTCCTGGTCCTGGTTTGTCTCCTGGTCCTGGTTGGTCTCCTGGTCCTGGTTTGTCTCCTTGATCTGGTTGCCCTGGTTGACCTGGTTGACCTGGTTGTCCTGGTTGACCTGGTTGTCCTGGTTGACCTGGTTGTCCTGGTTGACCTGGTTGTCCTGGTTGTCCTGGTTGACCTGGTTGTCCTGGTTGTCCTGGTTGTCCTGGTTGCCCTGGTTGACCTGGTTGTCCTGGTTGACCTGGTTGTCCTGGTTGTCCTGGTTGTCCTGGTTGCCCTGGTTGTCCTGGTTGTCCAGGGTAAACTGGGTAACCTGGATGTCCAGGATGTCCTCCTATACCCAAATGCTTCCAGATGTACCATGGTACTGGGGCGCCACCATTAAGCTGGTGTTGAATCAGCTTCAAGATGTACCACCATGGTAAACCTCCTGGGCCTTCCGATCCTGGTTTTCCATCTGGACCTGTAAGAAATTTGTGTTAAATACATATAAGGCGGAATTTTACTATTGTTCGATAGTGTAACTTAAGGAGAGGTGATAAATTTGGCCTTGTATACAGGGTGTAAGGGACAGCCAGCCCTTAAAGGATGCATTCAGACCATGAAACTGAACAACACCCAATAAAAATATTTTTATGTCTCAGAAAGTCTGTGGGTATTTATTGAAGTTAATTCAAATTTAAGTAAATTCAATAAAACAGTTCGCGTTTTGTTTATATTCCTTTCCTTCGATTGCTAGTGGATTCTTGCGGAAACGAAACGCATAGCGCTGGCAACACTTGAAATAGGTTGTGCGGTTTATTTGCACATCGTAGTCTATAGACATTAAGATAGACCGAAGTGATATTGAAGCCTTGTAGCACGTTCTCTCAGCTCATTTTTGACCGCGTTCGTGATGGAGAAACGTAACGTTGGCGGTAAGTAACTAAACTGTTTACAAACCTCCTGGAACCCCTTTTCAATTTCAAGCTCCTGGAAATTTTGACGATCATCCAGTCAAAATAGTGATCGGCGACTTCAACAGTCACAGTACAAGTTGGGGATATAGCAACACGGATCCATGTGGTCAGGCTGTTGAGGTATGGGCTGAGACGAACGATTTATGTCTGATCCATGATGCCAAACTACCGGCTTCTTTCAATAGTGGCCGGTGGAAACGCGGCTACAATCCAGACCTTATCTTCGTCAGTGAATCTATTAGTCCCCAGAGCATTAAAACTGTGTGTGCTCCTATACCTCGCACCCAACATAGACCGATCATGTGCACAATCCAACCTGTAGTCCGCCCCGTAAATGTCCCATTGAAGCGCCGTTTCCACTACGATAAGGCAAACTGGGAGCTGTTCTCGCAGTCAATAGACCAAGCCCTTTTGAATGTTTCGCCAGTACCCGTAAACTATGAACAGTTTGTTGACATAGTTGCAACAATTTCATGTAAATTCATACCAAGGGGCTGCCGGACTTCCTACATCCCAGGGCTGTCAAAAGAGTCTGCAGAGCTGCTGAAAGAGTACGAGTCCCAATACAGCCAAGACCCTTTTTCTGAGGACACCACATTAGTTGGCGAGGAACTGCTATCACAGATTGGCAAAACTCGACAGGAAAGGTGGATCAGCACTGTTACCAACATAGACATGACGCATAACAGTAAAAAGGCGTGGAACACCATTCGCAAACTAACTTCTGATCCACCTCCTCCTTCATCTCCCAGTAGAGTTACAGCTAATCAGATAGCCCACCAACTACTTCTAAATGGCAAGTCAGTAGGTCGCCTTGCGAATGTTCCTAAACCAGACCGTGCTGGGAGCACCAACCATCTTATTAGCCAGCCATTCAACCTACTTGACATCATCACTGCTATCAAGCAACTCAAATGTGGTAAAGCCTCAGGGGTGGACAACATTGCTGTTGAACAGCTTAAACAACTTGGCCCTGTTGCCGTGTCCTGGTTGCTGCAAATGTTTAACCATTGCCTGGAATCCGCTTCGATCCCCCGTCTCTGGCGGAAATCAAAGGTCATAGCAATTCCAAAGCCTGGAAAACCAACAGACAGTCCCAAAAACTTCAGGCCTATTTCACTCTTGTGCCACACATATAAATTATTTGAGAGACTGCTGTTGTCCCGCTTAACATGCTTCATTGACCCAAAATTGATCCCAGAGCAAGCGGGTTTCAGACCGGCTAAGTCTTGCAGCAACCAGACACTGACACTGACGCAACACATCGAGGATGGTTTTGAACTGGGGAAGATAACCGGTACTGTATTCGTAGATCTGTCTGCAGCCTACGACACAGTTAACCTTAGGCGACTGTTATGGAAAGTAGAGATCATGACAGGGGACCTCAAATTCGTCACAATACTCCGAGAGCTTCTTCATAACCGTCGTTTTCAGGTACATCTTCTTCAGGACAAAAGTCGTTGGAGGTCGCAAAAGAACGGGCTGCCCCAAGGCAGCGTTCTTGCCCCGTTGCTCTTCAACATATACACCAACGACCAACCATCCTGCCCCAACACCCGCCGCTTTTTATACGCCGACGACCTTGCGCTGACTTCCCAGGCGTCCAGTTTTGAGGAGGTTGAGATGAATCTGTCGGATGCTTTGAATGACTTAAGCAAATATTATAGAGAAAATTCACTCAAACCCAACCCATCAAAAACTGAGTCTTGCGCATTCCATCTCCGCAACAGCCAAGCAGGTCGTAGGCTTAATATTGAGTGGCAAGGTGTGCCTGTAGCTCACACTAGTTTTCCAAAATATCTGGGCATTACTCTGGATAGGTCACTTACCTTTAGTAAGAATTGCCAAAACATAAAAAAGAAGGTGCACACTCGGAACAATCTATTAAAGCGCCTTACTTCTACTGGATGGGGAGCAACACCTCATGTTCTGCGGACTACTGGGCTGGCGTTATCCTTTTCTGCAGGCGAGTATGCATGTCCTGTATGGAGCCGTTCAGCTCATGCAAAGCTGGTGGATACAGCCTTAAATGAGACTTGCCGGATCATAACTGGTTGCCTGAAACCGACCCCGGTTAGCCAACTGTACCCACTAGCCGGAATAGCGCCTCCAGTTGTTCGTAGATCTGTGGCTAGCTCCTTTGAAAGAGCAAAGATGGAGTCAGATGCACGGCATCCTTTGCACGACCACATCCCAGTGACACAACGGCTGAAAAGCCGTAATGGCTTTGTTAAGTGCGTCACTCCTCTTTGCACAGACCCCGAACAAGCGAGGTGCAACCTTTGGCAGGAGGGGGTGACCCTACCAGATCCTTTCGTCCCGATTGCTGAGAGCTTGCCGCCTGGCCATAATTTGCCATGGTCGGTTTGGAAATCTTTAAATAGACTTCGGACTCAGACCGGCCGGAGTAAGGAAAACATGACCAAGTGGGGCTTCTTGGAGGGTTCCGATGTAGGTTGTTTGTGTGGTGCAGTTCAAACAATGAACCACCTAACATCGTGTCCTGCGTGCCCTAGCACCTGCACGCAGGACGATCTTATGACAGCGTCTGTCAGCGCTGTCAACGTAGCCAAGTTCTGGGCCGCGACGGTGTAGTGTCTGCCATCGACACGCTAAGAAGAAGAAGTAACTAAATGGAGTAAACAAGTTTGACAGTTCCGTTGGGGTATGGTTCTGTGTGTGCCGTTTTGAGGTTAGGTAAGAATCACATAAAATCATGGGAATCCTGGAGTGAACCTCCTGTCCTCCAACAACCAGGTGGCAAGCCGCAACAACCAGGAGGTGAACCGCAACAAACGGGATGCCAACCAGCATCACCACCAGGAGACAAACCAGCATCACCACCAGGAGGTGAACCAGCATCACCGACAGGAGGTGAACCAGCATCACCACCAGGAGGTGAACCAGCATCACCACCAGGAGACAAACCAGCATCACCACCAGGAGGTGAACCAGCATCACCGACAGGAGGTGAACCAGCATCACCACCAGTAGGTGAACCAGCATCACCACCAGGAGACAAACCAGCATCACCACCAGGAGGTGAACCAGCTTCACCGACAGGAGGTGAACCAGCATCACCACCAGGAGGTGAACCAGCATCACCACCAGGAGACAAACCAGCATCACCACCAGGAGGTGAACCAGCATCACCGACAGGAGGTGAACCAGCATCACCACCAGGAGGTGAACCAGCATCACCACCAGGAGACAAACCAGCATCACCACCAGGAGGTGAACCAGCATCACCGACAGGAGGTGAACCAGCATCACCACCAGTAGGTGAACCAGCATCACCACCAGGAGACAAACCAGCATCACCACCAGGAGGCCAACCAACATCACCACCAGGAGGTGAACCAGCATCACCCCCAGAAGGTGAACCAGCATCACCACCAGTAGGTGAACCAGCATCACCACCAGGAGGCCAAACAGCATCACCACCAGGAGGCCAACCAGCATCACCACCAGGAGACCAACCAGCATCACCTACAGGAGACCAACCAGCATCACCACCCGGAGACAAAACAGCATCACCACCAGGAGACCAACCAGCATCACCACCAGGAGGCCAACCAGCATCACCACCAGGAGGTGAACCAGCATCACCACCAGGAGGTGAACCAGCATCACAACCAGGAGACAAAACAGCATCACCACCAGGAGACCAACCAGCATCACCACCAGGAGGCCAACCAGCATCACCACCAGGAGACCAACCAGCATCACCACCCGGAGACAAACCAGCATCACCACCAGGAAACCAACCAGCATCACCACCAGGAGACCAACCAGCATCACCACCAGGAGGTGAACCAGCATCACCACCAGGAGGTGAACTAGCATCACCACCAGGAGACAAACCAGCATCACCACCAGGAGGCCAAACAGCATCACCACCAGGAGGCCAACCAGCATCACCACCAGGAGACCAACCAGCATCACCACCAGAAGACCAACCAGCATCACCAGCAGGAGACCAACCAGCATCACCACCCGGAGACAAACCAGCATCACCACCAGGAGGTGAACTAGCATCACCACCAGGAGACAAACCAGCATCACCACCAGGAGACCAACCAGCATCACCACCAGGAGACAAACCAGCATCACCACCAGGAGACCAACCAGCATCACCACCAGGAGACAAACCAGCATCACCACCAGGAGACAAACCAGCATCACCACCAGGAGACAAACCAGCATTACCACCAGGAGACAAACCAGCATCACCACCAGGAGACCAACCAGCATCACCACCAGGAGACCAACCAGCATCACCACCAGGTGACCAACCAGCATCACCACCAGGATCTCAAGGATCATCAGGTTCTCCAGGCTCTCCAGGGTCACCAGGGTCTCCAGGATCTCCAGGGTCTCCAGGATCACCAGGGTCTACAGGGTCTCCAGAATCACCAGGATCACCAGGATCACCAGGGTCTCCAGGCTCTCCAGGGTCACCAGGGTCTCTAGGCTCTCCAGGATCACCAGGATCACCAGGGTCTCCAGGATCACCAGGATCACCAGGATCACCAGGATCACCAGGATCTCCAGGATCACCAGGATCACCAGGGTCTCCAGGATCACCAGGATCACCAGGATCACCAGGATCACCAGGATCTCCAGGATCACCAGGATCACCAGGATCACCAGGGTCTCCAGGATCACCAGGATCACCAGGATCACCAGGATCACCAGGATCACCAGGATCACCAGGATCACCAGGATCACCAGGGTCTCCAGGATCACCAGGATCACCAGGATCACCAGGATCACCAGGATCACCAGGATCACCAGGATCACCAGGGTCTCCAGGATCACCATGATCACCAGGATCTCCAGGATCACCAGGATCACCAGGATCACCAGGGTCTCCAGGATCACCAGGATCACCAGGATCACCAGGATCACCAGGATCTCCAGGATCACCAGGATCCCCAGGGTATCCAGGATCACCAGGTGATAAGCCTGATCAGCCATGTGGAAACCCGGGAAAACCCGCACATAACATACCACCGCACCGAAGACTCTGCGTCTGTTACTACAGCTTGAATGACATGCCTGACGTTGTCAAACATCAACTCAAGTTATACCAATAAGTATCTGATACCACAGGAATCATCGGGTCGTTTGTCGACTCGGAATCCCACACGCACACGACAATAGAGATCGAATATTAAGCGACATGAAAACGAAAGTTTAATGACTATTTATATTTTTAAGTTTTTCTTTTTATACAGCATGATAAAAAACACCTCGATTTAAAAGCGAGATGAAAAAAAAATTATGAGTTTTGTTTACAAATTAATAAATAATATACATATTAGAATGACATTGTTTTTTTTTCTCTATTACCCACGTACTTACCTATTTTTTTATGTCCTACTTGTCTTTCTACTACGCCTAATCCACAGATTAGCTATATAATTATATATTATTTATTATGCATTCACAATGTTCATTCTTTGTTTTTGTTTGTTTGTATGAAAACCTGAAACTACTGGACCTATTTCAAATAAGTATTGTTTTAACAAAAGAAAAGATGGAAGGAATATTTTGAAAGCTTATTTGAGAAAGAAGATCTAGCGCAAGAAATAACTACTGCAGAAGTGGATGAAATTGAGAACGAAAGTGAGATTGAAATGGATGAGATTGTGAAAGCGTTAAAAAGTATGAAATCTGGTAAAGCTGCAGGGTATGATAGGGTGTCGGTCGAAAATGCTGAAGGCTGGCGAAGGCGTTGTGGCTAGTCAGCTGTACCTCCTTTTTAACCTTTGTTGGAGAAGCGGTCGAGTGCCAAGTGATTGGTGCAAGGCTGTAATAGTGCCATTATACAAAGGAAAAGGGTCACAGCTGGACTGCAAAAATTACCGCGGTATAAGCCTCCTCAGTGTCGTCGGCAAACTGTATGCAAAGGTGTTGATTGAAAGAGTGATGAAAGAATCGGATGAGAAAGTATGGGATGCTCAGGCAGGATTTCGTAAGGGGATGGGATGTACGGATCAGGTCTTTTCCTTGCGCTGCATAGCTGAAAAATTCCTGGCCAAAAACCAGAAAGTCTATTGCGCGTTCGTAGATTTGGAAAAGGCCTATGACAGAGTGGTGAGGAATGAATTCTGGTCGGCACTATCCATGCATGGGGTGAGCAGAATCTTGATACGAGCACTGAAATCCTTATATAAGGATTCCAGTGCTTGTGTCAGGATAAACGGAGCGTACACTGAACTTTTTAACATCGAGAAAGGTGTTAGACAGGGATGTGTTGCGTCACCGTGGCTGTTCAATCTGTTCATGGATAGTTGTTTGGAAGATTTGAAAGAGAGTGAATGTGGTCTGAGAATGAATGGTTTACTCGTCAAATGTCTTCTCTATGCTGACGACCAAGTTATCCTTGCGTCGTCGGCTGAAGGGTTGCAGGAGATGGTAAATATTATGAATGAGGCTTTGAAAAAGAAAGGAATGAAAGTGAATGTAAGTAAGACGAAAGCAATGGTTTTTGAGAAAGAGAAAAATATGACAGAGTGTAAAATTATGATAGAAGAAGAGAGGGTGGAACAAGTGAAAGAGTTTGTGTATTTGGGCTCCATGTTCACATCAGATGGAAAGTGTGAAAGTGACATCGAAAGAAGGGTGAATGCCGGCAACATGGTGAATGGAGCGTTGCACGCTTTTATGAACAGCCAGAAAGTCTCTGATAAGGCTCGTTTGGCTGTGCATAGAGGGGTGTTAGTTCCGACACTTATGTATGGGAGTGAAAATTGGGTATGGCATAAAAAGCATGAAAGTAGAATAAATGCAGTACAAATGAGAGCGTTAAGAAGTATGATTGACGTAAAATTGAGTGACAGGATAAGGAATAGCGTGATAAGGGAACGTTGTGGTATAAAAGAAGACATAGTGACTGGTGTAGAAAAGGGTATGCTTAGATGGTTTGGTCATGTAGAGAGGATGAATGAAAGAAGATTAACGAAACAGGTGTATATGGCAAGTGTGGATGGGAACGTCGGAAGGGGAAGACCTCGACGAACGTACCTCGATCAAATCGGGGACGTGCTAAAGAAAGGTGAGGTCAAGAGTACCCTAAACCGACGAGCATGCATGAAGAGATTGATGAATGTGGAGGAGGCGAAAGAAGTATGCCAGGATCGTAGAAAGTGGAAGGAAGTAGTCTCTGCCTACCCCTCCGGGAAAGAGGCGTGATTTATGTATGTATGTATGTATGTTAACATTAGAAAGTAATTTTCTGAATAATCCTCAAATATTTGACCGAAGCTCTGCCTACCTTAAAAGAGAATATATATGTAGGGTAATTTAGCTGGTTGACCGGACACCAGTAGCTATCGGACACTGCCCAATTATTTGCGCCGAAGATGAAAACGTTAAGTAAATTATTAGAAAAGTCAGTGTCTTTCAAAACTTTTCGACTATTCCCATCACATTTTAATTAGTTAGCATTATTACTGCTCCAGTGTCTTGTCAATTGGCCTCTTAAAATTTGCGACTGCGGTTGTGTGCAAATACAGTGAAAAAATCTTGAAGCAACGCATTTTTTGAGGTAAGTTACAGCGTTGTTTATAATTTATTGGATATAAATATTGACATAGTGTGACTATTTATGATTCTCATTTACGTTAATTTCAATAAAAAACTTAAAATTTTCAATATTTAGCATTAAAATTAGATGTCCGAATAACTAGAAGCAATTTTGGGGGAAATTTAGCTATCGGCCTACAGGTCGATAGCTAGCTGATAACCATTCAATTTACATCCTCTTTTTCATTAAATATTGAAAAGCTTTAGAGGAATTATATAATTTCAAGCGTTCTTATATCCGAAGGCAACGGTTTAGTTAACAGGCGGCCATGCACCTTCATACAGTTATTTGAAATAATATATACATATTTTTTTAATAATTCTGAAATTGACGGCCGGCAGTTGAATTTGTGCATTTTAGTTATCGGCATAGAGTATACTAATGTGGCCGAGAACCAAAAATCTATGTTTTGGTTTCCGGCCACTGAATTAGAAATACTATTACAATTTATAAGTAAGTATTTTTATGTAACAATATTTTTTAAGCTTTCACGAAGCGTAATATTATTTTCTACTTTGTTTTGATTATCAATAATGGTTTATCATGTTTTGAACTATGGCAAAAACATAAATATTGAATAAAAATATGTTCATTACTTTACATACATTTCATTTTTTATTGAAAACCAATCCTTACTCCAAAGCACTAAGACTTATTTTTCAACGCATTACATGGTGGCCGAAAAGTAGTTGTTTTGACGGGCGATAACTGAATGTTCTGTCCGATAACCCCCAAATTCGCTCATTTCAGATATTTTATTTATTTATTTCTTTTTGAAGCATTTTTTCAATAATAGGGTTTTCTTAACTAAGACTACAATATCTACTGATCTCAAAATCATTTTATACTTTAGTCTCGTCCAAATATTTGATACAAATATATCATCTTCAAGTCAAAAAATCGCAAGAGTGGCCGATAACCCCCTAAATTACCCTATGTATTTTTGAAAGCTACAACATCAGTACCACATCATTTTACCCGGGAAAACTATTAGCAGCGGACTAAACCGCTGCTGGTATGACCGCTATAATAGGTAGGTACTCTCGCATTACTAGTGACGACGCCTCTTCCATCTGGGCTACCGCAGCTCATTCCTTGACCGCCAATTTTGCAAGTGTATTATAATGCCAGTAACGCATGGCATGGCTCCACCTACCGGGTTAGTTTTGCAACTAATACCCGACGACTAATTCTATCTTTACAGATTGAAAGCAGCATCACGAAAGGCACAAATATTCAGGCCCATTCATCAGATCCTGACCAGACCTGATTTATTATTAACAAAACTAGTATTCCGATTATGTACAGGCGTTTTAAGTAGTCGATGAACATTCGGTTAATAAAACACTAGATAAAGAACAAAATAATTATTTATTTTTCATAGTTAATTTGCATAAGATTATGAGTCAGATAGAGTTAACACTTTTCAGTAAAAATATTATGCGTACAAAAATATATAAATTAATTTACATATATTATCTTGCAATCATTTTATTAAACAGTTTTCAGAGAGTCCGTGACACGAGCAAAGTTCATCCAAAGAGAATTCCTACTCCAGGGATATCACACTATTCACCAACTTAAGCCAAATGTTTTTCCTTTTGTTTCGTGGCGCGGACTATAAGCTTCTTGTCAATATTTTAATGAGACCCAAAAAGGATCTGTTTTCGGACAACAATTGGCATTTCGTTGAGGCTGTTGTAGCAGACACAGATCTTTCCATGGGGCTTTACTGGTTTGGGGCCTGGCTTGCCTGGTTGTCCTGGTTGTCCTGGTTGTCCTGGCTTGCCTGGCTTGCCTGGTTGTCCTGGTTGTCCTGGCTTGCCTGGCTTGCCTGGTTGTCCTGGTTTGTCTCCTGGTCCTGGTTGACCTGGTTGACCTCCTTGACCTGGTTGACCTGGTTGTCCTCCTTGACCTGGTTGACCTGGTTGACCTCCTTGACCTGGTTGACCTGGTTGTCCTGGTTGACCTGGTTGACCTGGTTGACCTGGTTGACCTCCTTGACCTGGTTGACCTGGTTGACCTCCTTGACCTGGTTGACCTCCTTGACCTGGTTGACCTGGTTGACCTCCTTGACCTGGTTGACCTGGTTGACCTCCTTGACCTGGTTGACCTGGTTGACCTCCTTGACCTGGTTGACCTGGTTGTCCTGGTTGATCTGGTTGACCTGGTTGTCCTGGTTGTCCTCCTTGACCTGGTTGACCTGGTTGACCTCCTTGACCTGGTTGACCTGGTTGACCTCCTTGACCTGGTTGACCTGGTTGACCTCCTTGACCTGGTTGACCTGGTTGTCCTGGTTGATCTGGTTGACCTGGTTGTCCTGGTTGACCTGGTTGTCCTCCTTGACCTGGTTGACCTCCTTGACCTGGTTGTCCTGGTTGACCTGGTTGACCTGGTTGTCCTGGTTGTCCTGGTTGTCCTGGTTGACCTCCTTGACCTGGTTGTCCTGGTTGACCTGGTTGTCCTCCTTGACCTGGTTGACCTGGTTGACCTCCTTGACCTGGTTGTCCTGGTTGTCCTGGTTGTCCTGGTTGACCTGGTTGACCTCCTTGACCTGGTTGTCCTGGTTGACCTGGTTGACCTGGTTGTCCTCCTTGACCTGGTTGACCTGGTTGACCTCCTTGACCTGGTTGTCCTGGTTGTCCTGGTTGTCCTGGTTGACCTGGTTGTCCTGGTTGTCCTGGTTGTCCTGGTTTGTCTCCTTGATCTGGTTGATCTGGTTGACCTGGTTGTCCTGGTTGACCTGGTTGTCCTCCTTGACCTGGTTGACCTCCTTGACCTGGTTGTCCTGGTTGACCTGGTTGTCCTGGTTGTCCTGGTTGTCCTGGTTTGTCTCCTTGATCTGGTTGATCTGGTTGACCTGGTTGACCTCCTTGACCTGGTTGACCTGGTTGACCTCCTTGACCTGGTTGTCCTGGTTGTCCTGGTTGTCCTGGTTGACCTGGTTGACCTGGTTGTCCTGGTTGACCTGGTTGACCTCCTTGACCTGGTTGTCCTGGTTGACCTGGTTGTCCTGGTTGTCCTGGTTGTCCTGGTTTGTCTCCTTGATCTGGTTGATCTGGTTGTCCTGGTTGTCCTGGTTGTCCTGGCTTGCCTGGCTTGCCTGGCTTGCCTGGCTTGCCTGGTTGTCCTGGTTTGTCTCCTTGATCTGGTTGTCCTGGTTGTCCTGGTTGACCTGGTTGTCCTGGCTTGCCTGGCTTGCCTGGCTTGCCTGGTTGTCCTGGTTTGTCTCCTGGTCCTGGTTTGTTTCCTTGACCTGGTTGACCTGGTTGACCTGGTTGTCCTGGTTGACCTGGTTGATCTGGTTGATCTGGTTGTCCTGGTTGTCCTGGTTGTCCTGGTTGTCCTGGTTGTCCTGGCTTGCCTGGCTTGCCTGGCTTGCCTGGTTGTCCTGGTTTGTCTCCTGGTCCTGGTTTGTTTCCTTGACCTGGTTGACCTGGTTGACCTGGTTGACCTGGTTGTCCTGGTTGACCTGGTTGACCTGGTTGTCCTGGTTGTCCTGGTTGTCCTGGTTGTCCTGGTTGTCCTGGCTTGCCTGGCTTGCCTGGTTGTCCTGGTTTGTCTCCTGGTCCTGGTTTGTCTCCTGGTCCTGGTTTGTCTCCTTGATCTGGTTGTCCTGGTTGTCCTGGTTGACCTGGTTGTCCTGGCTTGCCTGGCTTGCCTGGCTTGCCTGGTTGTCCTGGTTTGTCTCCTGGTCCTGGTTTGTCTCCTTGACCTGGTTGACCTGGTTGACCTGGTTGTCCTGGTTGACCTGGTTGCCCTGGTTGTCCTGGTTGTCCTGGTTGTCCTGGTTGTCCTGGTTGTCCTGGCTTGCCTGGCTTGCCTGGCTTGCCTGGTTGTCCTGGTTGTCCTGGTTGTCCTGGTTGTCCTGGTTGTCCTGGTTTGTCTCCTGATCCTGGTTTGTCTCCTGGTCCTGGTTTGTCTCCTTGACCTGGTTGACCTGGTTGCCCTGGTTGTCCTGGTTGCCCTGGTTGACCTGGTTGCCCTGGTTGTCCTGGTTGTCCTGGTTGTCCTGGTTGTCCTGGCTTGCCTGGCTTGCCTGGCTTGCCTGGTTGTCCTGGTTTGTCTCCTGATCCTGGTTTGTCTCCTTGACCTGGTTGACCTGGTTGCCCTGGTTGCCCTGGTTGTCCTGGTTGTCCTGGTTGTCCTGGTTGTCCTGGTTGTCCTGGTTTGTCTCCTGGTCCTGGTTTGTCTCCTTGACCTGGTTGACCTGGTTGACCTGGTTGTCCTGGTTGACCTGGTTGTCCTGGCTTGCCTGGCTTGCCTGGCTTGCCTGGTTGTCCTGGTTTGTCTCCTGGTCCTGGTTTGTCTCCTTGACCTGGTTGTCCTGGTTGACCTGGTTGACCTGGTTGTCCTGGTTTGTCTCCTTGATCTGGTTGTCCTGGTTGTCCTGGTTGTCCTGGTTGACCTGGTTGTCCTGGCTTGCCTGGCTTGCCTGGCTTGCCTGGTTGTCCTGGTTTGTCTCCTGGTCCTGGTTTGTCTCCTTGACCTGGTTGTCCTGGTTGACCTGGTTGACCTGGTTGTCCTGGTTGTCCTGGTTGACCTGGTTGTCCTGGCTTGCCTGGCTTGCCTGGCTTGCCTGGTTGTCCTGGTTTGTCTCCTGGTCCTGGTTTGTCTCCTTGACCTGGTTGACCTGGTTGCCCTGGTTGCCCTGGTTGTCCTGGTTGTCCTGGTTGTCCTGGTTGTCCTGGTTGTCCTGGTTTGTCTCCTGGTCCTGGTTGGTCTCCTGGTCCTGGTTTGTCTCCTTGACCTGGTTGATCTGGTTGTCCTGGTTGTCCTGGTTGTCCTGGTTGACCTGGTTGCCCTGGTTGTCCTGGTTGCCCTGGTTGTCCTGGTTGTCCTGGTTGTCCTGGTTGTCCTGGCTTGCCTGGTTGGTCTCCTGGTCCTGGTTTGTCTCCTTGACCTGGTTGACCTGGTTGACCTGGTTGTCCTGGTTGACCTGGTTGTCCTGGCTTGCCTGGCTTGCCTGGCTTGCCTGGTTGTCCTGGTTTGTCTCCTGGTCCTGGTTTGTCTCCTTGATCTGGTTGTCCTGGTTGTCCTGGTTGTCCTGGTTGACCTGGTTGTCCTGGCTTGCCTGGCTTGCCTGGCTTGCCTGGTTGTCCTGGTTTGTCTCCTGGTCCTGGTTTGTCTCCTTGACCTGGTTGACCTGGTTGCCCTGGTTGCCCTGGTTGTCCTGGTTGTCCTGGTTGTCCTGGTTGTCCTGGTTGTCCTGGTTTGTCTCCTGGTCCTGGTTGGTCTCCTGGTCCTGGTTTGTCTCCTTGATCTGGTTGACCTGGTTGCCCTGGTTGTCCTGGTTGACCTGGTTGCCCTGGTTGTCCTGGCTTGCCTGGCTTGCCTGGCTTGCCTGGCTTGTCTGGTTGTCCTGGTTTGTCTCCTGGTCCTGGTTTGTCTCCTTGATCTGGTTGACCTGGTTGACCTGGTTGTCCTGGTTGACCTGGTTGCCCTGGTTGTCCTGGTTGTCCTGGTTGACCTTGTTGCCCTGGTTGTCCTGGTTGCCCTGGTTGACCTGGTTGTCCTGGCTTGCCTGGCTTGCCTGGCTTGTCTGGTTGTCCTGGTTTGTCTCCTGGTCCTGGTTGGTCTCCTGGTCCTGGTTGTCCTGGTTGACCTGGTTGTCCTGGTTGTCCTGGTTGTCCTGGTTGACCTTGTTGCCCTGGTTGTCCTGGTTGCCCTGGTTGACCTGGTTGTCCTGGCTTGCCTGGCTTGCCTGGCTTGTCTGGTTGTCCTGGTTTGTCTCCTGGTCCTGGTTTGTCTCCTTGATCTGGTTGATATGGTTGATCTGGTTGCCCTGGTTGTCCTGGTTGTCCTGGTTGCCCTGGTTGACCTGGTTGTCCTGGCTTGCCTGGCTTGCCTGGCTTGCCTGGCTTGTCTGGTTGTCCTGGTTTGTCTCCTGGTCCTGGTTTGTCTCCTTGATCTGGTTGACCTGGTTGCCCTGGTTGTCCTGGTTGTCCTGGTTGCCCTGGTTGCCCTGGTTGTCCTGGTTGTCCTGGTTGTCCTGGTTGTCCTGGTTGACCTGGTTGCCCTGGTTGTCCTGATTGCCCTGGTTGACCTGGTTGTCCTGGCTTGCCTGGCTTGCCTGGCTTGTCTGGTTGTCCTGGTTTGTCTCCTGGTCCTGGTTTGTCTCCTTGATCTGGTTGATATGGTTGATCTGGTTGCCCTGGTTGTCCTGGTTGTCCTGGTTGCCCTGGTTGACCTGGTTGTCCTGGCTTGCCTGGCTTGCCTGGCTTGCCTGGCTTGTCTGGTTGTCCTGGTTTGTCTCCTGGTCCTGGTTTGTCTCCTTGATCTGGTTGACCTGGTTGCCCTGGTTGTCCTGGTTGTCCTGGTTGCCCTGGTTGCCCTGGTTGCCCTGGTTGCCCTGGTTGCCCTGGTTGACCTGGTTGTCCTGGTTGTCCTGGTTGTCCTGGTTGTCCTGGTTGTCCTGGTTGTCCTGGTTGACCTGGTTGTCCTGGCTTGCCTGGCTTGTCTGGTTGTCCTGGTTGGTCTCCTGGTCCTGGTTGATCTGGTTGATCTGGTTGCCCTGGTTGACCTGGTTGACCTGGTTGTCCTGGTTGTCCTGATTGACCTGGTTGTCCTGGCTTGCCTGGCTTGCCTGGCTTGCCTGGCTTGTCTGGTTGTCCTGGTTTGTCTCCTGGTTCTGGTTGGTCTCCTTGTCCTGGTTTGTCTCCTTGATCTGGTTGATCTGGTTGATCTGGTTGCCCTGGTTGTCCTGGTTGTCCTGGTTGACCTGGTTGTCCTGGCTTGCCTGGCTTGCCTGGCTTGTCTGGTTGTCCTGGTTTGTCTCCTGGTCCTGGTTGGTCTCCTTGATCTGGTTGATCTGGTTGACCTGGTTGTCCTGGTTGTCCTGGTTGACCTGGTTGTCCTGGCTTGCCTGGTTGTCCTGGTTGTCCTGGTTGGTCTCCTGGTCCTGGTTGGTCTCCTGGTCCTGGTTTGTCTCCTTGATCTGGTTGATCTGGTTGATCTGGTTGCCCTGGTTGTCCTGGTTGTCCTGGTTGACCTGGTTGTCCTGGCTTGCCTGGCTTGCCTGGCTTGCCTGGTTGTCCTGGTTTGTCTCCTGGTCCTGGTTGGTCTCCTTGATCTGGTTGATCTGGTTGACCTGGTTGTCCTGGTTGTCCTGGTTGTCCTGGTTGTCCTGGTTGTCCTGGTTGGTCTCCTGGTCCTGGTTTGTCTCCTTGATCTGGTTGATCTGGTTGTCCTGGTTGTCCTGGTTGACCTGGTTGTCCTGGCTTGCCTGGTTGTCCTGGTTGTCCTGGTTGGTCTCCTGGTCCTGGTTGGTCTCCTGGTCCTGGTTTGTCTCCTTGATCTGGTTGATCTGGTTGATCTGGTTGCCCTGGTTGTCCTGGTTGTCCTGGCTTGCCTGGCTTGCCTGGCTTGCCTGGTTGTCCTGGTTGGTCTCCTGGTCCTGGTTGGTCTCCTGGTCCTGGTTTGTCTCCTTGATCTGGTTGATCTGGTTGATCTGGTTGTCCTGGTTGACCTGGTTGTCCTGGCTTGCCTGGCTTGCCTGGCTTGCCTGGTTGTCCTGGTTTGTCTCCTGGTCCTGGTTGGTCTCCTGGTCCTGGTTTGTCTCCTTGATCTGGTTGATCTGGTTGATCTGGTTGATCTGGTTGTCCTGGTTGTCCTGGCTTGCCTGGCTTGCCTGGCTTGCCTGGCTTGCCTGGTTGTCCTGGTTTGTCTCCTGGTCCTGGTTTGTCTCCTTGACCTGGTTGACCTGGTTGTCCTGGTTGACCTGGTTGACCTGGTTGTCCTGGCTTGCCTGGCTTGCCTGGCTTGCCTGGCTTGCCTGGCTTGCCTGGTTGTCCTGGTTTGTCTCCTGGTCCTGGTTTGTCTCCTTGACCTGGTTGACCTGGTTGACCTGGTTGTCCTGGTTGACCTGGTTGACCTGGTTGTCCTGGCTTGCCTGGCTTGCCTGGCTTGCCTGGCTTGCCTGGTTGTCCTGGTTTGTCTCCTGGTCCTGGTTTGTCTCCTGGTCCTGGTTGTCCTGGTTGTCCTCCTTGACCTGGTTGTCCTGGTTGTCCTGGTTGTCCTGGTTGTCCTGGTTGTCCTGGTTGTCCTGGTTGTCCTGGTTTGTCTCCTGGTCCTGGTTTGTCTCCTTGACCTGGTTGACCTGGTAGACCTGGTTGACCTGGTTGACCTGGTTGTCCTGGTTGACCTGGTTGTCCTGGCTTGCCTGGCTTGCCTGGTTGTCCTGGTTGTCCTGGTTTGTCTCCTGGTCCTGGTTTGTCTCCTTGACCTGGTTGTCCTGGTTGTCCTGGTTGACCTGGTTGACCTGGTTGTCCTGGTTGACCTGGTTGTCCTGGCTTGCCTGGCTTGCCTGGCTTGCCTGGTTGTCCTGGTTTGTCTCCTGGTCCTGGTTTGTCTCCTTGACCTGGTTGACCTGGTTGACCTGGTTGACCTGGTTGACCTGGTTGACCTGGTTGACCTGGTTGTCCTGGCTTGCCTGGCTTGCCTGGCTTGCCTGGCTTGCCTGGTTGTCCTGGTTTGTCTCCTGGTCCTGGTTTGTCTCCTTGACCTGGTTGTCCTGGTTGTCCTGGTTGTCCTCCTTGACCTGGTTGTCCTGGTTGTCCTGGTTGTCCTGGTTGTCCTGGTTGACCTGGTTGTCCTGGTTGTCCTGGTTGTCCTGGTTGTCCTGGTTTGTCTCCTGGTCCTGGTTTGTCTCCTTGACCTGGTTGACCTGGTTGACCTGGTTGACCTGGTTGACCTGGTTGTCCTGGTTGACCTGGTTGTCCTGGCTTGCCTGGCTTGCCTGGCTTGCCTGGTTGTCCTGGTTGTCCTGGTTGTCCTTGTTGACCTGGTTGACCTGGTTGACCTGGTTGACCTGGTTGTCCTGGTTGACCTGGTTGTCCTGGCTTGCCTGGCTTGCCTGGCTTGCCTGGTTGTCCTGGTTTGTCTCCTGGTCCTGGTTTGTCTCCTTGACCTGGTTGACCTGGTTGTCCTGGTTGTCCTGGTTGTCCTGGTTGTCCTGGTTGACCTGGTTGACCTGGTTGACCTGGTTGACCTGGTTGACCTGGTTGACCTGGTTGTCCTGGTTGTCCTGGTTGTCCTGGTTTGTCTCCTGGTCCTGGTTTGTCTCCTTGACCTGGTTGACCTGGTTGTCCTGGTTGTCCTGGTTGTCCTGGTTCTCCTGGTTGACCTGGTTGACCTGGTTGACCTGGCTTGCCTGGCTTGCCTGGTTGTCCTGGTTTGTCTCCTGGTCCTGGTTTGTTTCCTTGACCTGGTTGACTTGGTTGTTGGGGTTGTTGGGGTTGACCTGGTTGACCTGGTTGACCTGGTTGTCCTGGTTGTCCTGGTTGTCCTGGTTGTCCTGGTTTGTTTCCTGGTCCTGGTTGACCTGGTTGACCTGGTTGACCTGGTTGCCCTGGTTGACCTGGTTGTCCTGGCTTGCCTGGCTTGCCTGGTTGTCCTGGTTTGTCTCCTGGTCCTGGTTTGTCTCCTTGACCTGGTTGACCTGGTTGTCCTGGTTGACCTGGTTGTCCTGGTTGACCTGGTTGACCTGGTTGCCCTGGTTGCCCTGGTTTTCCAGGGTAAACTGGGTAACCTGGATGTCCAGGATGTCCTCCTATACCCAAATGCTTCCAGATGTACCATGGTACTGGGGCGCCACCATTAAGCTGGTGTTGAATCAGCTTCAAGATGTACCACCATGGTAAACCTCCTGGGCCTTCCGATCCTGGTTTTCCATCTGGACCTGTAAGAAATTTGTGTTAAATACATATGAGGCGGAATTTTATTATTGTTCGATAGTGTAACTTAAGGAGAGGTGATAAATTTGGCCTTGTAAATTGGGTGTAAGGGACAGCCAGCCGTTAAAGGATGCATTCAGACCATGAAACTGAACAACACCCAATAAAAATATTTTTATGTCTCAGAAAGTCTGTGGGTATTTATTGAAGTTATTTCAAATTGAAGTAAATTCAATAAAACAGTTCGCGTTTTGTTTATATTCCTTTCGTTCGATTGCTAGTGGATTCTTGCGGAAACGAAACGCATAGCGCTGGCAACACTTGAAATAGGTTGTGCGGTTTATCGTAGTCTATACATTAAGATAGACCGAAGTGATATTGAAGCCTTGTAGTACGTTCTCACAGCTCATTTTTGACTGCGTTCGTGATGGAGAAACGTAACGTTGGCGGCAAGTAACTAAATGGAGTAAACAAGTTTGACAGTTCCGTTTGGGTATGGTTCTGTGTGTGCCGTTTTGAGGTTAGGTAAGAATCACGTAAAATCATGGGAATCCTGGAGTGTTAGATGGAACTGAGCGTCTAGCGATGGCGGAGCCCTAGATTCGTAATTCCAGTGGAATATTTCTGGAGATCATGAAGTGTGTGCTGAGGTTGGTGAAATGCAGAGATTGTACGAGATTGGTAGTGAATGTCAAAGAAGCAGAAGTTAAAATGGTTTTCCTCATGCGAAACAAACAGTGGTAAAGTATAGCATAGTATAGAAAGCAAAAGTTCTGTAAATGTATGATAATTATAGTGAATGGTTAAGTTATTGCTGTTGTGGGCAGATTCGGTTTGGTGAAGGAAGTTACTAATATTGATTGCAGACAGACAAGGTAGATTCTATCGTGTCTGTAGTATGCCTTTGGCGTTAAGTCCGCCCGTGTACATTTTTGTGCATAAAGTTAAATAAATAAATAAATGTCCGTTCCAGACCTGCTAAATGAAAATCGTTTCAATTGTGTGTCCATGGCCTGTCAGTGGGACAGTTTTAAATAAATAATAATAATAAAAATTGTTTTTCCAAAGACAATTACATACAATTAACAATTCAAACATACGTTAATCAATCTGTGATTGGGAGACAGGAGCCTAAACTAGGATGAAACCTGTGTCATAGGTCTCCTGGACCCCACCCTCGGATTACAGAGTAAGACACTGTTGCTTTGAGTAAATTGCATGCCATGCAGAAAAAGAAATTTAATTAAAAGCAGGCAGTTTATGTGTAGGTGTATAGTATAGGTCTGTGTTATTGTAAAAAGTAAGTATGTGTGAGTGTGTGTGAAAGTGTATGTGTGTGAGTGTGTAGTGCTTCACTTCAAGATAGTAAAAAGTTTCTCAGTCTCATCATAATCCAATGTCAAAAGCCATTTAGTCACAGACAATTTACATTCATTTTTTCTCATTGGATATTATGTTGAGGATTTTATTTATATGGTTGTACAGGCGACCACCTAAAAAGAAGAAAAATCTCTGGTCTAAGGTAGCAGATACTGAAGGCGTTTGACATATATCATAGTTAATTCTTTTCTTTAAAATTGGATTACTGGCCGTATATTCAGTTTCATTGTGCTTTATAAGAATAGTTTGTAGGACAAAAAGTTGTCTTACAGTAAGAATTTTAGACTCATTATAAAGGCTTCGTGTGGGATATAGGCGAGGTTTGAAAAAAGCCACCTTCAGTATTAGTCTTTGCGATCTCTCAAGCTGTAACATATGTGTTTTGGTCATTTCGTATTCTGGTATAAGTTGGAAGTATAAAAAATCACAGTGGCATTTTATAATGCCAATGACAGTAATGACAGTTGACATTCGATGGCATCACAATGACAAAAAAATAAGAAAATCGGGGGAAGAGCCGAAACGATACTTAATCCCAATAATAAGAGAGGTCTTCCTTTGTTTTTTTTAAAATTAATGATGGGTTTGCTCTTGACTCTAGTCTAGGTCATAGGACAGAGACAGAGTCTAAGATGGAGCGAGTTCACCCAGAAGAAGCCTGTTCACTCTTAATTTGAAGAGATTAAAGTTTTATGCGTTTGGAAACACAGACGCAGGTAGTGAGTTCCACTTTTTAGCAGTGCGAATTATAAATGATGACTGGAACCAACCCAATTCTCCCAATCACAGATTGAATGACGCTTAGTCCGAATTGGTGAAATGGCAACCAGGTACGGATGGTATCCGGCGGTGCGTCTGGATGTCCGATGGTAGAAGGGAGCTGGTGGAACAAGGTCGTGAAGCTCTTGAGCACACTCTCCGAAGTACAATCTGTAAAAGACCGACAAGCAGGCAACCTTGCAGCGATGTGCCAGGCTATGTAGCTTGGTGTCCACCAGTTTTATGTCACCTATGAGCCTCTTGGCCCTGCGTTCCACCGAGTCAAGAGCGGCAAGTAGGTATTTGGCTGAGCCATCCCAAAGGTGACTGCAATTCTCCATGCAGGATCGGACTTGTGCTTTGTAAAGAGTTAAAAGCTGTCCAGGCGAAAAGTATCGCTTCACTCTATTCAGGATGCCCAGCTTCATAGCCATCGTTTGAGCCTTGTACTCGATGTTCAGATTTGATGTCAACTCCATGCCTGGAAGCTCAAGCCTGTCAGTGACTGCACAATACTCTTCGAACCTCTTTAGTGTGTCCTGCGATTTCCGACATCGAAGAATCGCAACGAGGTACATTAGGTGGTTGCTTGGAGCCAGCGTCCAGACGTGAATTGCTTGCAAACTAGGACGCAAACAATTTGCTTTCTTACTTGCAGAGAGAGCCAGCGATCCATCAGGTTTCAGCATTGGAGGTAAGGTGGGACGACAGAAATTAGTTTCAACCGCTTTGGACAGGGACCAAAACTTTTTACTACCCGGAGGGTGTGATGCTAGTTTGGCCCCTATTCGTCCGACATTGTCAAAACGTGCTTTACGTAAAACCCATTTGCAAGACTTGGTGGCAGAGTTGAAGGTTCTTTTCTTCGCGCGAACCCTACGTGCTCTTAATTTGCAGTCGCGAGCCTTGACTTAAGCTTGGTGTGCAGATTCACGCGCCTCAGCTTGGGCGCATTCTGCGTTATACCAAGGCTGCGCTTTATGACCGAGCGGGATGTCAGAGAATGGAATAAAATTTTCCATCCCCTGCCGAATCACGTCCGCAACCGCATCTGCACAACACGAGGGGCCACGCGAAGAGAAGCATACTTGCCGCCTCGGGTTAGATGCAAAGAAGTGCCGCATCTCTTCCCAATCTGCTGACTCGTATCTCCAAACTTGCCTCGTGCCCCTGGGGCTGACATCCAGAGGAGAGCAGGTCGATACGGATTTCACCAGACAGTGGTCGGACGTTCCCGGCGGGGCTGAGACCGAAACAAAATGACTGTCTGGATCAGTTGTCAGCAGCAAGTCCAAGCAATTGGGTGTATGGCCGTCGATAACTGGTATCCGCGTAGCTACATTCACCAGCTGGGTCAGATCTAGCGATAAAGCAAACTTGCGCGCCTCTAGCCCAGCATGGTCAGTATTCTGGAACGGGAGCAACCACTCCTTATGGTGGGCATTAAAGGCCCCCAGAAAAGTTAGCTTCACTGTCGGGTATCGTTGCTGTGCTACGTCTGTCGTTTCAACGAGGTAATTGAAAAGCGCTGTCGTCTCCTGGTCACCGCTGTGCGATCGGTAAACGACAACATTAAAGAGTTTTCTCCACGCCAGAGTCCTCCAGTAGCCATATGGCAGAAAAACACGATTTCTTAAAGCAACGGAGACGACGACATCAAATGTCATCGCGGACATACACACAGACCCCAGCTTGCTTCTTGAACTAATGCTCAAGAGAGTAACCCGGGTAGTTAAGGTACGCCAGTATTATAAATTTCAAGTTGATTGTTTAGTTTTCATAGCTTTATATTAAAACTGCACTGACCTGGTTGTCCTGGTTGACCTGGTTGTCCTGGTTGTCCTGGTTGTCCTGGCTTGCCTGGCTTGCCTGGCTTGCCTGGTTGTCCTGGCTTGCCTGGCTTGCCTGGCTTGCCTGGCTTGCCTGGTTGTCCTGGTTTGTCTCCTGGTCCTGGTTGTCCTGGTTGTCCTGGTTGTCCTGGTTGTCCTGGTTGTTCTGGCTTGCCTGGCTTGCCTGGCTTGCCTGGCTTGTCTGGTTGTCCTGGTTTGTCTCCTGGTCCTGGTTGGTCTCCTGGTCCTGGTTTGTCTCCTTGATCTGGTTGATCTGGTTGATCTGGTTGACCTGGTTGCCCTGGTTGTCCTGGTTGTCCTGGTTGTCCTGGTTGTCCTGGTTGTCCTGGTTGTCCTGGCTTGCCTGGCTTGCCTGGCTTGCCTGGCTTGTCTGGTTGTCCTGGTTTGTCTCCTGGTCCTGGTTGGTCTCCTGGTCCTGGTTTGTCTCCTTGACCTGGTTGTCCTGGTTGTCCTGGTTGTCCTGGTTGTCCTGGTTGACCTGATTGTCCTGGATGTCCTGGTTGTCCTGGTTGACCTGGTTGACCTGGTTGTCCTGGTTGACCTGGTTGACCTGGTTGTCCTGGTTGTCCTGGTTGACCTGGTTGACCTGGTTGACCTGGTTGACCTGGTTGACCTGGTTGACCTGGTTGTCCTGGTTTGTCTCCTGGTCCTGGTTTGTCTCCTGGTCCTGGTTTGTCTCCTTGACCTGGTTGACCTGGTTGACCTGGCTGTCCTGGTTGTCCTGGTTTGTCTCCTGGTCCTGGTTGGTCTCCTGGTCCTGGTTTGTCTCCTTGTCCTGGTTGACCTGGTTGACCTGGTTGACCTGGTTGACCTGGTTGACCTGGTTGTCCTGGTTGACCTGGTTTGTCTCCTGGTCCTGGTTGGTCTCCTGGTCCTGGTTTGTCTCCTTGTCCTGGTTGTCCTGGTTGTCCTGGTTGTCCTGGTTGTCCTGGTTTGTCTCCTGGTCCTGGTTTGTCTCCTTGTCCTGGTTGACCTGGTTGACCTGGTTGTCCTGGTTGACCTGGTTGTTGGGGTTGTCCTGGTTGTCCTGGTTGTCCTGGTTGACCTGGTTGTCCTGGTTGTCCTGGTTGTCCTGGTTGACCTGGTTGACCTGGTTGACCTGGTTGTCCTGGTTGACCTGGTTGTTGGGGTTGTCCTGGTTGTCCTGGTTGTCCTGGTTGACCTGGTTGTCCTGGTTGTCCTGGTTGTCCTGGTTGACCTGGTTGTCCTGGTTGACCTGGTTGTCCTGGTTGACCTGGTTGTCCTGGTTGACCTGGTTGTTGGGGTTGTCCTGGTTGTCCTGGTTGACCTGGTTGTCCTGGTTGTCCTGGTTGTCCTGGTTTGTCTCCTGGTCCTGGTTTGTCTCCTTGTCCTGGTTGACCTGGTTGACCTGGTTGACCTGGTTGTCCTGGTTGACCTGGTTGTCCTGGTTGACCTGGTTGACCTGGTTGTCCTGGTTGTCCTGGTTTGTCTCCTGGTCCTGGTTGGTCTCCTGGTCCTGGTTTGTCTCCTTGTCCTGGTTGACCTGGTTGACCTGGTTGACCTGGTTGACCTGGTTGACCTGGTTGACCTGGTTGTCCTGGTTGTCCTGGTTTGTCTCCTGGTCCTGGTTGGTCTCCTGGTCCTGGTTTGTCTCCTTGTCCTGGTTGACCTGGTTGACCTGGTTGACCTGGTTGTCCTGGTTGACCTGGTTGACCTGGTTGTTGGGGTTGTCCTGGTTGTCCTGGTTGACCTGGTTGTCCTGGCTTGCCTGGCTTGCCTGGCTTGTCTTGTTGTCCTGGTTGTCCTGGTTGACCTGGTTGTTGGGGTTGTCCTGGTTGACCTGGTTGTCCTGGCTTGCCTGGCTTGCCTGGCTTGCCTGGCTTGTCTGGTTGTCCTGGTTTGTCTCCTGGTCCTGGTTTGTCTCCTTGACCTGGTTGTCCTGGTTGTCCTGGTTGTCCTGGTTGACCTGGTTGACCTGGTTGACCTGGTTGTCCTGGTTTGTCTCCTGGTCCTGGTTGGTCTCCTGGTCCTGGTTTGTCTCCTTGTCCTGGTTGTCCTGGTTGTCCTGGTTGACCTGGTTGTCCTGGTTGTCCTGGTTGTCCTGGTTTGTCTCCTTGTCCTGGTTGTCCTGGTTGACCTGGTTGACCTGGTTGACCTGGTTGACCTGGTTGTCCTGGTTGACCTGGTTGACCTGGTTGTCCTGGCTTGCCTGGCTTGCCTGGCTTGCCTGGTTGTCCTGGTTTGTCTCCTGGTCCTGGTTTGTCTCCTTGACCTGGTTGTCCTGGTTGTCCTGGTTGACCTGGTTGACCTGGTTGACCTGATTGACCTGGTTGTCCTGGTTGACCTGGTTGACCTGGTTGTCCTGGCTTGCCTGGCTTGCCTGGCTTGCCTGGTTGTCCTGGTTTGTCTCCTGGTCCTGGTTTGTCTCCTTGACCTGGTTTGTCTCCTGGTCCTGGTTTGTCTCCTTGACCTGGTTGTCCTGGTTGACCTGGTTGACCTGGTTGTCCTGGTTGACCTGGTTGACCTGGTTGACCTGATTGACCTGGTTGTCCTGGTTGACCTGGTTGACCTGGTTGTCCTGGCTTGCCTGGCTTGCCTGGCTTGCCTGGTTTTCCTGGTTTGTCTCCTGGTCCTGGTTTGTCTCCTTGACCTGGTTTGTCTCCTGGTCCTGGTTTGTCTCCTTGACCTGGTTGACCTGGTTGACCTGGTTGACCTGGTTGTCCTGGTTTGTCTCCTGGTCCTGGTTTGTCTCCTTGACCTGGTTGTCCTGGTTGACCTGGTTGACCTGGTTGTCCTGGTTGACCTGGTTGACCTGGTTGACCTGGTTGACCTGGTTGTCCTGGTTGACCTGGTTGACCTGGTTGTCCTGGCTTGCCTGGCTTGCCTGGCTTGCCTGGTTGTCCTGGTTTGTCTCCTGGTCCTGGTTTGTCTCCTGGTCCTGGTTTGTCTCCTTGACCTGGTTGTCCGGGTTGTCCTGGTTGTCCTGGTTGACCTGGTTGACCTGGTTGACCTGGTTGACCTGGTTGTCCTGGTTGTCCTGGTTGACCTGGTTGACCTGGTTGACCTGGTTGACTTGGTTGTCCTGGTTGACCTGGTTGACCTGGTTGACCTGGTTGACTTGGTTGTCCTGGTTGACCTGGTTGACCTGGTTGTCCTGGCTTGCCTGGCTTGCCTGGCTTGCCTGGTTGTCCTGGTTTGTCTCCTGGTCCTGGTTTGTCTCCTGGTCCTGGTTTGTCTCCTTGACCTGGTTGTCCTGGTTGACCTGGTTGACCTGGTTGTCCTGGTTGACCTGGTTTGTCTCCTGGTCCTGGTTGGTCTCCTGGTCCTGGTTTGTCTCCTTGTCCTGGTTGACCTGGTTGACCTGGTTGACCTGGTTGTCCTGGTTGACCTGGTTGACCTGGTTGACCTGGTTGACCTGGTTGACCTGGTTGACCTGGTTGACCTGGTTGACCTGGTTGTCCTGGTTTGTCTCCTGGTCCTGGTTTGTCTCCTTGACCTGGTTGTCCTGGTTGACCTGGTTGACCTGGTTGACCTGGTTGTCCTGGTTGACCTGGTTGACCTGGTTGTCCTGGCTTGCCTGGCTTGCCTGGCTTGCCTGGCTTGCCTGGCTTGCCTGGTTGTCCTGGTTTGTCTCCTGGTCCTGGTTTGTCTCCTGGTCCTGGTTTGTCTCCTTGACCTGGTTGTCCTGGTTGACCTGGTTGACCTGGTTGACCTGGTTGTCCTGGTTGACCTGGTTGACCTGGTTGACCTGGTTGTCCTGGTTGACCTGGTTGTCCTGGCTTGCCTGGCTTGTCTCCTGGTCCTGGTTTGTCTCCTGGTCCTGGTTTGTCTCCTTGACCTGGTTGTCCTGGTTGACCTGGTTGACCTGGTTGACCTGGTTGTCCTGGTTGACCTGGTTGACCTGGTTGACCTGGTTGTCCTGGTTGACCTGGTTGACCTGGTTGTCCTGGCTTGCCTGGCTTGCCTGGCTTGCCTGGTTTTCCTGGTTTGTCTCCTGGTCCTGGTTTGTCTCCTTGACCTGGTTGTCCTGGTTGACCTGGTTGACCTGGTTGTCCTGGTTGACCTGGTTGACCTGGTTGACCTGGTTGACCTGGTTGACCTGGTTGACCTGGTTGTCCTGGTTTGTCTCCTTGTCCTGGTTGACCTGGTTGACCTGGTTGACCTGGTTGACCTGGTTGACCTGGTTGTTGGGGTTGTCCTGGTTTGTCTCCTGGTCCTGGTTTGTCTCCTTGACCTGGTTGTCCTGGTTGTCCTGGTTGACCTGGTTGACCTGGTTGTCCTGGTTGACCTGGTTGACCTGGTTGACCTGGTTGACCTGGTTGTCCTGGTTGTCCTGGTTGTCCTGGTTGACCTGGTTGACCTGGTTGACCTGGTTGACCTGGTTGTTGGGGTTGTCCTGGTTGTCCTGGTTGACCTGGTTGACCTGGTTGACCTGGTTGTCCTGGCTTGCCTGGCTTGCCTGGTTGTCCTGGTTTGTCTCCTGGTCCTGGTGTGTCTCCTTGACCTGGTTGACCTGGTTGACCTGGTTGACCTGGTTGACCTGGTTGACCTGGTTGTCCTGGTTGACCTGGTTGACCTGGTTGTCCTGGCTTGCCTGGCTTGCCTGGCTTGCCTGGTTGTCCTGGTTTGTCTCCTTGTCCTGGTTTGTCTCCTGGTCCTGGTTTGTCTCCTTGACCTGGTTGTCCTGGTTGACCTGGTTGTCCTGGTTGACCTGGTTGTCCTGGTTGTCCTGGTTGTCCTGGTTGTCCTGGTTGTCCTGGTTGTCCTGGTTGTCCTGGCTTGCCTGGCTTGCCTGGCTTGCCTGGTTGTCCTGGTTTGTCTCCTGGTCCTGGTTTGTCTCCTTGACCTGGTTGACCTGGTTGACCTGGTTGTCCTGGTTGTCCTGGTTGTCCTGGTTGTCCTGGCTTGCCTGGCTTGCCTGGCTTGCCTGGCTTGCCTGGTTGTCCTGGTTTGTCTCCTGGTCCTGGTTTGTCTCCTTGATCTGGTTGACCTGGTTGTCCTGGTTGACCTGGTTGTCCTGGTTGACCTGGTTGTCCTGGTTGTCCTGGTTGACCTGGTTGTCCTGGCTTGCCTGGCTTGCCTGGCTTGCCTGGCTTGTCTGGTTGTCCTGGTTTGTCTCCTTGACCTGGTTGTCCTGGTTGTCCTGGTTGTCCTGGTTGTCCTGGCTTGCCTGGCTTGCCTGGCTTGCCTGGCTTGCCTGGTTGTCCTGGTTTGTCTCCTGGTCCTGGTTTGTCTCCTTGACCTGGTTGTCCTGGTTGACCTGGTTGACCTGGTTGTCCTGGTTGACCTGGTTGACCTGGTTGTCCTGGTTGTCCTGGTTGTCCTGGTTGTCCTGGCTTGCCTGGCTTGCCTGGCTTGCCTGGTTGTCCTGGTTTGTCTCCTGGTCCTGGTTTGTCTCCTTGACCTGGTTGTCCTGGTTGTCCTGGTTGTCCTGGCTTGCCTGGCTTGCCTGGCTTGCCTGGCTTGCCTGGTTGTCCTGGTTTGTCTCCTGGTCCTGGTTTGTCTCCTTGACCTGGTTGTCCTGGTTGACCTGGTTGACCTGGTTGTCCTGGTTGACCTGGTTGTCCTGGTTGTCCTGGTTGTCCTGGCTTGCCTGGCTTGCCTGGCTTGCCTGGTTGTCCTGGTTTGTCTCCTGGTCCTGGTTTGTCTCCTTGACCTGGTTGACCTGGTTGACCTGGTTGTTGGGGTTTTCCTGGTTGTCCTGGTTGACCTGGTTGACCTGGTTGTCCTGGCTTGCCTGGCTTGCCTGGTTGTCCTGGTTTGTCTCCTGGTCCTGGTTGTCCTCCTTGTCCTGGTTGACCTGGTTGTCCTGGCTTGCCTGGCTTGCCTGGCTTGCCTGGCTTGCCTGGTTGTCCTGGTTTGTCTCCTGGTCCTGGTTGTCCTCCTTGACCTGGTTGACCTGGTTGTCCTGGCTTGCCTGGCTTGCCTGGTTGTCCTGGTTTGTCTCCTGGTCCTTGTTGTCCTCCTTGACCTGGTTGACCTGGTTGTCCTGGCTTGCCTGGCTTGCCTGGTTGTCCTGGTTTGTCTCCTGGTCCTGGTTGTCCTCCTTGACCTGGTTGACCTGGTTGTCCTGGCTTGCCTGGCTTGCCTGGTTGTCCTGGTTTGTCTCCTGGTCCTGGTTGTCCTCCTTGACCTGGTTGTCCTGGTTGTCCTCCTTGACCTGGTTGTCCTGGTTGTCCTGATTGTCGGTACAAACATTAAAAAAGTCCTTGTAGCATAAAAAATTGCATTTCAGCTATTATGGATATGTCTTGCTTGATTTTAAAATACTTGGGAGTGTTGCCTATTCCGGCTTTTTATATATGTCGCAGCCAACTGGTTAAAAACGCTGTTCAATTGCACAACTAGCTCGTTAGTCAAATGACGCAATTCAACTACACCACTAAACGTTCATCAGCTACGTGGTTGAAGACAAAGTTCTACACTACAGCTCAACGACGCCTAGCCCACTGGTTCACGTTCAATTTGCTAGGGTCACACTATCAGTGTTAGAGCGGATTCAAACGTACGCGGACTCTATGCGTACTTTTAACGTACTCTATTCATATATACTCTTGTTCTGCGCATGTTGTTTAATATATAGTGGAACTAGTGTAAAAAAGTGTTTTATTACTTAGAATACTATGGAGTTCCATTAAGAAATCACAACACAAAGTGTAAGCCATTTACTTAAACTGATAGCCCATTCAGATGTACGCCATTATCCCCAACAGTCGTATATTTTATACTTTGTTCGTTAACATCGCTGTATTGAAATTACGCGATGAATTGTAACGTTACAAAGAATGTTATTTTTGGGATTGTAATAGTTCAAAAATATTTAATAGCAATATTCGTGAAATAACAAAATTACCTTGATGATTAATTTCATATTCTCGCAGTGTTTATTCAAAGTGCTGTTTGAATTTGACCTCACTTGGGTTGCCCGTAGGTGCTTCCATCATGTTTAATTGTCAAATACCACAGAAATCAACTGTTTAGTATTATTTCACCATAAAATAACAAAATACGATTAGTAATTTTGTTCGGCGGACGCCATCTTGTAAACAAAACCACACTAGCGCCGCGGTTGCCGATAAACGTACTTATTCAATTAAACAGCGGTTTTTAGTTCGGTTGCTGTTTTGAATGTTTCAAATGCTCCAAAATTCAAGTACTCAACTAGGTGTGTGGTTGGGTGTCGTTGTTTGATAAACGAGCTAGCTGTGCAGTTGAACAGCGTTTTGAACCAGTTGACTGCGACATATAATTGTTGTTTGTGTATTTGTTAAAAAAAACAACAAATGCTTTTAGAAAAGAAACCAATGATCTGGAGAGACTGATGTATAAGGATACACCCCCTACGGGAATTTTCAACATAAAGTGCTCGGTATGTGTGTTAGAATTTATAAAAAAACCTTTTTACATAGGAAACCTAAATATAAATCATATGTGACAAAATTATGTAAATGGCTAGAAGAACAATCAATTAACAGTTTAACTGGTGTCAGAGTTTTTCAACCGCCTTCTACAAGTAGCAAGCCTCTGACATGGTTGTGTAACGATCGCCGTCTAAGTAATCATAGACAGCAACCGGTCCCGCCGCTTAACGTGCCTTCCGAAGCACAGATCCATTTCTTTTCGAAAAATTAGTTGGTTCACCCTGCAATGTCCTAACCAGACCAGGAACAAATTTACAAAGTGATAAATATCAACTTTGTGAGTGTCCCACCGAGAATCGAACCCGGAACCTTTGCGTCGCAGGCAGTCGCACTACCACTGCGCCACATCAGCCATCATGAATTATATTGGCGAAACATGCGATCTCGAGTACCATGTTTGATGTAAGTATTTCAGATTCTTTAAAATTTTGAATAAATGAATGTTATAGTCGAGGATGTAACAGATACTTAACATAACAGTTACTCAATTTGACAAACTTTACTCTTTAGAAAAAAATCCTAGGTACCTAAACTATAATTGAAACATTTTTCAATATTGTCTACAGTTTTAAAGTTATTGCAAAAAAAACGATGCTGTAATTTAAACACGTACCTTTTCTAGTACGAATATCTAAATAAGACATTCTAACGGTATTTCTCTAGTTTATATAAGGTGTAAAAAATTAACTAAGAATATTTAAAGGGGTGAACCAGTACGTGAAACTGAACAACTTTCCCCAAGGAACATAGGTCGAAATATGAAAAAATAATTTGACCCTCCCATACTTAGTGTGTTACCCGGGCGGGATAATTTGTATGGGAGGGCCAATTTTTTTTTTCATATTTCGACCTATGTTCCTTGGGGAAAGTTGTTCAGTTTCACGTACTGGTTCACCCCTTAAAATATTCTTAGCTAATTTTTTTACACCATGTATTATATTGGTAAAACCGTAAAATCTCGCGAAATTTTAGCGCAAAAGGAGTGTCTGTTTCTCTCTGGCGCAGCGCGAATGAAAGGGACAAACATTTCAGGTGAATCAGGGCCTTAATGCTACATTTTTAAATGGTTAGTCGTGATCTCGACGACGTAAATTTTTTTCTAAGCTTTGGCATCCATCGCCTTCAGACGATGATTCTGCCAGTGTCAAAGAAAACAATACTTCAAAAGATATAATTACATCAAAATATTACTGAGACTAAGATCTGGTCATATCCCATTAGTAAGCTCTCCATCCTGCACAGAATGTAACAAAATTGAAGCTGTTACACATGTACTCAAGGAGTGCACCCGAAACAGCTTGCGCAGGGAAATTCTATACCAAATTTTAGAAGTAAACCCTTGAGACTTAAGGGCGGGGCAGACCGGCTCCGTATGCATTCCGTATCCAGCTCTCGTCCGTAGTCACGCACGAACTGATGACGTTGTAATGTATAGGATTGTATGAGATACGGCACACCGCTTGCGTTGCGTATCCGTTCCGTGCTGCACGCTAGCGGTGTGCCGTATCTCATACAGTCCCATACATTACAACGTCATCAGTTCGTGCGTGACTACGGACGAGAGCTGGATACGGAGCCGGTGTGCCCCGCCCTTTAGGTTCATTTTACGTAATTGCTTTCAAATCCAAATCAAGAAAATACCTATTCTCCAAATTTACACGTCATATGTCATGTCATATACCTATCATCCCTGGTGTAAAAGTTTTCCCACTAGAAGTGGGCCTCTGACATATGCAACAACGACCGTGTAAGTAGTGATGAACAGCAAGTGGGACTGTAAGCTTAACGTGCTCTCCGAAAAACGGAACCATATTTCTTACAGACTATTTATCAGGTGGTTCAGCCTACAGATTTAACAAGGCGCAATAAGAGCACCGATGAATAGCCAATTCACAGACAAAACGCTATATGACAGTGCGCCCTGCTACATAGATTAAATCACTATATGGCAGGGCGCCCCGCTGTATAGACACTTCCTTTTTATTTACCTATCTATTTATTATGTATATTAGGAGATAATGTATCCTTGCATCGAACAATAGGGCTGGCATGTACATAAAGTATAAAAGCCCTTATGTAATATAGTAGAATAAAAAATAAAATAAAACAATTAAGTAAGACAGTATGTGTGTGTGTGTTTTTTTAGACACTAAATAAAAATACTCTTACCAGTTACAACAACAGTTTTGCTTTGAGATGACGATGATGATGAGGATGATGACTGGCTTTGCGACGTCGAAGAGCTTTGCGATGACACAACTGTCACTGGAACGAAAAAAAATAGGAAGTTTTTAGAATGGCGCAGCAAAAAAAATATACGATGAAAAGGCAAGGAACCTATTGTTAGAAATCAAGAAAAAAAATTGGCGCCAGGCGATAAAACATGTGCCAATCGATAGTACACAAAAATACAAACAGAAAATACTCTTTGGTAAAATGTCGTAACACGTAAGGTTTCTGAGAAAATGAGGATTGACAAATATTTTTTGTATGCAGGCAGTATGGTCACAATGGGGTCAGGTGAAAAAACATGTGCCAATCGATAATACACAAAAATACAAACAGAAAATTCTCTTTAGTAAAATTTCGTAAGTTGTATACTTTTCGAGAAAATCAGGATAAAAATAATTGTTTATTTATACAGCCATGAAACTGAACAAGTTTTCCCTAGGAACATTATGTCAAGAAGCAACAAAAAAAACATCCCATATAAATCACGACAATGGGAATTCAAATTTTTTTTACGTTTCCTGAAACATATTTGTATGAGAAGTTTTTCAGTCTCATGGCCTGCACCCTCAGTATTCGGAGGGCTGTCCCTTACATCCTGAATATACTTTTCACTATGCAGTGAAGTTTAAACTATTTCTCTACGTATTAAGAGCAAGTTTCCTGTCATTGACAAAATAACTCAAAAATAACGAGAAAATTGCTTTTTTTGTTGTAGTGCTATTTTCAATATTTATTTGTTATTTATAAACATAATAAAACGACATATTTAACATCAAAAGCAGAGACAGGTTGATGAACGTTAACATTTTATAAACTGCGTAGGCTAGAAGCATTTTTGTGGTTGTCTTTTTTTATTTAATAAGGATGGGGTTGCTCTTGGGTCTAGTCTAGGTCATACGACAGAGACAGAGTCTAAGATGGAGCGAGCTCACCCAGAAGAAGCCTGTTCACTCTTACTTTGAAGAGATTAGGGTTGTATGAAATTATATTTTTAACATTTTCATAGAAACTATTGAAACCTACCTGGTCTTGGAGCCAGTTCAACTTCGTAGATGGGCTTGCCTCTTGCATCTTTGGCGGCAATGTAACTAATCAGGAACTCCTTCAATTTTGGGTCTACAAAAAAATATGTTGAGTTAGTATATAGAAAACAGACGTAACTTTCGTAACAATTATACCCGATACCACTCCTAGGGAACAAAACACTCGCAACTCATTGGTCAATGTACACCTTTCTTTTGAAGCGGTACGTCACAAAGTAAGTATTGGCTGGCGGCTGCGCGTCTAGCGGCCATCTTGTTATTCGTTTTAATTCGCGCCAAATTCGGTATGCTGAGATGGTCGATTTCAAGAAAAATCTCGATGTTATTTCAAGAATTATTTATTTGCTGTATCAATTTATAACCCTCGCCGTAGTCGGGTAAATTAGAATAATAAGAAAGTGTGTACTAAGATACCCTTGATAACCTTTAAATGACGCCTCATAACTAGGGTTGCAAAATTACATAATTTTACCGAAAACGCGGGTAAAATACTTATATATTACGGTAATTTATATAAATTACGGTAAAGTTACCGGCTACTTATGTATGGTGAATGGTGTTAAGACGATTTTGCGCTGTTGTCGTTCCGTAGTAGGTTTATTGGCGACTAAGTAAACGGCAACCGGAGGGCCGTCGATCAGTTGACTTGTTGTGACGTGACGTGACTGACTACCTACATTCCATTTTTGTAAAAAAATATGTTACGAAATCAAACTAAAGTGTAGGATTATTCCCTAGTGTTACATGAACATGATAAAAGAAAACATGATCGGAGGATGATCGGTCGCAATCGCAATGAGTAACTGGCTCCATCTGTTGCACGGACTCAGAATATTTTTAGTAGTAGTTTAATTCGTTTATTACCCAATCTTAACGTATTATACCGTAAAATATAATATATGACATTTTATAAAATAGGATATTTTACGTAATGTTACCAAAGTAATTTTACCGCTTTGCATCCCTACTCATAACCCGAATATGAATTAATACTTTCGCCATAGTAAAAAAAAAATCGTAACTGACATTTCCCTCGTCGAACTTTTTCTTTGTGCAAGCAAAGGCATTACCCGAAACTTTACCGAATTGTCACGTCACGTCCGTAAAACTTTAGAAAAATATTAAAAATGTAACCGACACGAAAAAACAAGTTTAAGGGAGTCTTTATGAATCAAGACATAAATAAAATCATCATTCATACCTGATAGCAAGATGTCGAGAAGCGATTGCGCACCTAAAAATATAAACAAATTAATTAATGAAGAATGCCTGAGTGTGGACAAACTAACTGTCATTTCGTTGCTGTAGCCCAAGGAACTTCAAAAGCTACTTACTAGATGATGCAGCTGGTTGGTTTGGCTTCGCTGGTTTCTTTGATAGTGGAACCGCTGGGCCTGGTACCCATGGTTGGGCCAGTCCTTGGGTGACGCGTGAGGAGGAAGACTTCGACTCTTGCGAGGATGATGACTGGCTCGACTGCTTGCTGCTCTGCATGGAAGAGAAGCTTGAGCCGTCGTCGCTGACTACCGTTGAAGATTGCTGCGACGCTTTCGATTGCTTGCTTGAAGATGATTCATCCTGTTCGCTAGATATTGTCTTGGAGACAATAGCGCCACTAGATCCATTTTGGATAACAGTAGAAGATTGCTTAGATGCTTGCGATTGCTTGCTTGAAGATGATTCATCCTGTTCGCTAGATACTGTCTTGGAGACGATAGCGCCGCTAGATCCATTTTGGATAACAGTAGAAGATTGCTTAGAGGCTTGCGATTGCTTGCTTGAAGATGATTCATCCTGTTCGCTAGATACTGTCTTGGAGACGATAGCGCCGCTAGATCCATTTTGGATAACAGTAGAAGATTGCTTAGATGCTTGCGATTGCTTGCTTGCAGACATTTCATCCTGTTCGCTAGATGATGTCTTAACGAAGGAGACTGCACCTCCATTTTGAACTACCGTGGAGGATTGATGTATCGCTTGCGACTGCTTGCTTGCAGCCATCTTGTCCTCTTCGGTAGTTGTGATCGTTTTGGAAACGACAGCGCCTCCTGGTCCATTTTTGATTACTGTTGTAGTTGAAGATATCTCTTCAAAAGCTTTAGCTGAAAGAGAGAGTGACAAATTAATTTATTTTCTATCATAATAAATATTCACTGACTGAACACTTATTCCATCTGAATACCTAAATTGCCTCTGGATTTTCGTAGTTTTTTCTTACGTATTGTACTCAAAATCATAATTGTGATCAAAAAGCATCAAATCGTGAATGTGCGATTTTCCTTAGATATGGCTTAGTGTTATGGGGAAATAGCACGGAACAAAAGAAGTGTGTTAGGCTATATGTGCGGTTGGTGTGCTAGAGTCCTGCAAATCATTGTTTAAAATTCTAAGTTTACTTCCGACAAACCTAACTTTGAAGCACTTCTACGTATTGGGTATACAATTTCAGAAAACTAGCCATATTTTCTACCGTGCAAAGGACCGTAAAATCTCACGAAAGCTTGAGCGCAAAGTTTTTGTTTGTTTGTTTCCGGCGCAGCACAGCCTAAAGCACGTAAAACGCCTCATTCCCACGGGAAAAAGTCTAGCAGGGGGTACTTTACTCACCACTTTGAGCTTGTTGGCTCGTAGATTCCTTTTCTACGACTACCACCTCTGTAAAAAAAAGTTCAATAAGAATCTAAAATCTAAGTATAGTTATATTTTATTTATTTATTTTTTGGTTTCTTTGGGGAACTTACAGCTTGAATAATAACAGTAGTTAAATACAACACTAATAAACTTATAGCCAATTAAGAGAGATATGGTAGTTATATTGCAGGAAATACTTATATACTTACAAAAGTATGATAAGCATTAATTAAAAGATTATTTACATAAAGTAGAAATAAAACATGCCGTGTGATGCCAGCTTCATATCTTTGCCGTGGGTGTCGTAAGAACACAATAAACTAAGGGACTCGAGGGTTAGATGTGAATTGCAATTTAGGCAATGGGCTGACAACCTTTCCCTATGGTGATACATAAAGTCCCTGTAATTAAGGCGAGAGAACTCCTAAACGACCTTGTATTTTTAAATATAGTTTTCATGAAATGTACACTCGCCTTAAGCTAGTAAAAGTTCAAAAAAGTATTATTAATTTAATGAAAACTGAACTTACTCCTTATAACATCAGCGTTAGGTGCTGCATTTGCACTCAGTACCTGAAATGAAAATTATATTCAAGTAGACGCACATAAAAAAAATCGACGAATTGAATCTCCTCCTTGGAAGACAGTTAGACATGACATGTTTGTCGAGGCTAGTGAGTCTACATATAGTTAATCTGTGGTAGAAGCACTCAGAATACTGTATTAGTTTGGGTCATAATCAGATGCCTTAAATTCAGGATATAAATTATCTTAACTTACCTTAAATTAGTTCTATCACTTTCTGACAAATAGGTTTAGAAAAGGATGTCCTGTCATGTTTAAAAATGTCGATGGATTCTTCGCAATTTCTAGTCAATTTAAGTCGTCATTTTTTTGATCGTCGAATTATTTTGACAGATAGCACGTATTTTTCGTCAAATGAAATGACTAAAATATCTCTTATCCTTTTCTAAACATATTCGATGGAAAGTGACAGCACTAATTTAAGGTAAATTAAGGAATTTACATCCCGAAAATAAATCCAGGCCTTTTTTGTTATGACACGGTAGGTTCTTAAACTTCACACTATCGTGAATTAGGTTTTTTATTGTACACTATATGTTTGAAGTTAGAAAATTGACTGGATTTTACCGCGCGTGCTGCGATGGAACTTTAAATAGCGCGAGTAAGATATTAAAACCAGTTTTATTTAGACATATACAGCCATAAAAATCTGAAAAATATATGGGATTGTTGAGGATCCAACAGATAACATATTAGTTACACAGTTAGCCAAACTATACTCAAACTATACAAATTACTATTTGAATCATTCTTTCAATATAATGTTCTACAAATTTAATGTTATAACAAAAAAGTACATTATCTAGTATAGTACCTACCTAAATTAGAAATTGTAACAGTTTTACTGTAGTTTCTATGTCGTAAAAACCGTAAAATCACGCGTAAATTTTAATGCAAAATTATTGTCTGTTTCTCTCTAGCGCAGCGCGAATTGTGTGGTACAAACTTTTCAAAAGTGGGACAAAATTTTCAGGTGACTCAGGGCTTTAAGCAAAATCATCGCATGCGTCTTGCGCACATCGAAAGTTACAGATTGTCAAGTTATTCCAATCTCATGCGACCATAAATTGGTTGATTATTGGCATTTGGATTTTTGGCCGAAATGTACCGTACTATTATGAGAGGTCTCGATAAGAAACCCATACCCGTACGGCCTATGTAGCGCAATGGTAGTGCGACTGCCATTTAACAGCAGATACATCTCGAAGTCGACGCCTGAAATGGAATAAGCCTCCCACGCGAACCAACTTTGCCCGGAGATTTTACAGATACCTTGGACCATACGTATATGAGAAAATTAACTCTAAATGTCACTTAGTGACCTTAACTATATTCAAATGTAAGCATAAGCTGAAAATGCTATTCTACAACTACACATATGAGGACACTGAAAACATTTTAGTCCATCTCCTGTAATGGGATTCAATACACACATACACAAACAAGCACACATACACACACAACACACACACACACACACACACACACACACACACACACACAACACACACACACACACTGCTAGCCTTCCTAACAATAAAAACCTTTGCTGCTTTGATTGTTACCATTATATTTTTAAATGTTTTGAATTACCTACTCTTTTTTGTGTTTTAGTAGTTTTATAGTAAGTATATAAGAATTACGTTAGGCACAGATAAACGCTCCTGGTGGAATCAACTAGCCTTTGCAATACAGGGTATCCTAGTGCAGAGACTAGTACTCAAATTGTTATTCTTTTTTGTACTCAATAAATCAATTTTTCATTTTTTTTTTCATTTTACTGCCTGCGACGCAAAGGTTCCGGGTTCGAATCCCGGTGGGGCACTCACAAAATTGATATTATCACTTTGTGAATTTGTTTCCAGTCTGGTTAGGACATTGCAGGTTGAAGTACCTGATTGTCCGAAAGAAAGATGGTTCTTTGCTTCGGAAGGCACGTTAAGCCGTCGGTCCAGGTTGCTGACTATGATTACATAGACGGCATTCGTCACACAACCATGTCAGATGCCTAGTAGTAGTAGGCAGTTGAAAAACTACATAGACGGCGGTTATTGCATAGACGGAAGTCGTCACACACTATGTCAGAGGCCTACTAGTAGTAGTAGGCGATTGAAAAGCTCTGACACCAGGGTTCATCGGGTTGTTCGTCGAATCAGTGGAACGAAAAGAGGCAGAAAATAAGAAAAATATAAATAGGCGACCTTATTGCAAAGAACCACCTCTTACATAATAAAACATATATTTATCGAAAAACACACAAAAAAAGTAAAAAAAAGAAGTACTTACACTGAGCGCCAACAGCAGCACAAATCTGACGTTCATCTTGATCTAGGATCTTGGTGATCCTTACAAGACCTAGATGGGAGTCAATTTGACTATGCCACAAGACCGCCACGGCCCCCTTTTATACCCCAAACATTCTACACATCAAACAACATTAATAACCGAAATGAGCAATAAATTTTGATTTTGACAGGATTTTGTTCAAATATGTACGTACGCCATTGTTTTTGGTTCCATGTAACAGACGTATTTGCGTAAGTGGTAAATGTGGGCTTCCGCGCGTCGAATTATTTCTTACTAGATTTCCGCCCAGCGGTTTCACCCGCTGCCACTCATGGTAATAGTGGTTTTCCTGGGGTAAAAAGTGGCCTATGTGTTATTCCAGGTTATATTCTACCTGTGTTCCAAATTTCATCCAAATCGCTCAAGCCGTTTGAGCGTGAAGAGGTATCAAACATACATACACACACACACAAACTCTCAGATTTATAATATTAGTACGGATTACTTACTGTGCTCGCGACGTAGTTCGCAATTGCTTAAAATTATATTTGTGTCAAAATAGCACTGTCACTTTCCGTTAAGGCGAGTGTAGCCTAGAAAGACCTCGACAGTGGCACCACTTTAAAAAATAGTTTTCTCTTTATACAAACAATCTATCAGAACGTGCGTTGCCCAAGTTTTTAGTATCATCCTTAAGTAAAATTAGAACCCACAAACTCAATAAAATATTCGCTGCTTTAAAAGTTATGGAAAAAAGTGCCTGAAAACGGCCACATTTGGTAACTTTAATAACAGCGAATATTTCATTGAGTTTGCAGGTTCTAATTGGATAATACTAAAAACTTGGGCAGCGTATATTCTGATAGATTGTTTGTATAAAGTGAAAATATTATTTTTGTGCAGTGGCACCACTGTCCACGAGTACACTCGCCTTAAATAGGCTTCAATAAGAAGAGAAGATGATCGCCTCTTAAATTGACAATGCCGTCAATCCGGGATACAAATTCTTTAAACACGTTCAATGCGCAAGCCTAGCTTCACTGCCAGAACTATACGAGTAAAATAGTTCCCGTATCATCATCATCATGGGGTGCAATCTTCAAATTAAAGTTCGGAGGTTAGCATGTAGAAACCGGTGGAAGCTTTTAAGCGGTGGAAGGCTCCGTAAGGGGCCGCCTGGCTCGCGACCACCATCCCACCGAAGTCTGGCACCAAGTAGCCACATGCGTTCCGTCAGTGTGTGGGAGTGCCAGTGCCTTAACAGGCTTCTTCTGGGTGAGCTCGCTCCATCATAGACTGTCTCTGTCCTATGACCCAGACTAGAGTCAAGAGCAAACCCATCATTAATAAAAAAATCAATTAAAAAAAACCCTCGCGGTCTGGAGCCGCCCTTTACAACTGGTAGTACCGAAGTCCGGTCCAATCTCGGATGTCATCTATCCACTTCCTCTTGGGTCGGCCTTGTGCTCTTTTGCCAGGGATCTTGCCTTCGGTTAGGGTAGGCAGAGCATAACCGGCCGTATAATACGGACATTTACGCCACGTCTGACAAACATTTGAGGATCATTCAGATAATCGTGTATCACCATAGTGACAGGTTGTCAGCCCATCGCCTAAAATTGCAATACACATGTAACCCCCGAGTTCCCGTATGAAGAAAGCCAATCTTGTGGTACGAGAAGTATTTTCCGGTACATTGCCCTGACTTTTGAGTTTTCCTACAGGCGTGGAAAAACAATATTTTCATTATTATTTTTTCAACTATATACAGCTTTGGTCGTCCGGGAATCTGATTCATATGCCCTCAATTAATTTCAACATCGGTTTTTATTTTTATTTTTTTCATATAGTCTGTAAAAAAAGGTAAAAACCACCGAAAGAATCACTTCGATACGATAAGTAGTTTCCGAGATATAATTTTTTAAAAGTCGGCAAGGCATGCTCGACCGCGCTCGCATGTGTGACGTCACTGAACACTACCGACCGCCCGCCACCGACTCGCTTTGTTGCTCGTTGTTCACCAGTCGTCGTAGCACACGCGCGCGACGATCTGCTTTTTATTTATTGTTAAAATAATAATAACTTTACAGTTATCTACACTAATATTATAAAGAGGAAAGATTTGATTGTTTGTTTGTTTGAATTGAATAGGCTCCAAAACTACTGGCCCGGTTAAAAAAAAATCTTTTACCATTAGAATCCTATACATTATTCCTGATGAACATAGGCTATATTTAATACGAGAAAAAAATAGGGATCCACATGAAAATTTCGATAATGTAACCCAATGTGTGAAAAATGTAGCAAAAAATATCTTATATCACGTACGCTGTGGAAATTATTGACAATAAAGCAAAGTGATATACAGTTTTATAGAGGCCATCAATATAAGGAAGAGGAAAGATTTGATGGTTTGTTTATTTGTTCAAATTGAATAGGCTCCGAAACTACTGGACCGATTTAAAAAAATATTTTACCGTTAGAATCCTACATTATCCCTGTTGAACATAGGCTATATTAAAATGTCTTATTCCCCGGGGAAAATTGTTAGCGGTGGGTGAAACCGCTGGGCAGGCTGTCAAATATATATAGGGTTCTTACTTACTTTTTCATTATAACTCCTCGCATTTCAGCGGCAACGAAATCACCTTTTTTCGAAAAAATATTGAGCCACCATCAAACCGTCCACCCTCGGCAAGTTATTTGATTGCCCTTTTTGACAACCTTCTGCCATATTTTTATTAAATAACTATTAAATAAGAATAATCTTTCGGGAGAAGAACTCATACAGCGCGCGGTGTAAGTGGGCGGAGCCTGTACAATTACGTCATACGCAAAGCGCGCGCGTTTACAGAGATCTGAATTTTTGTTCAACTTCCAATGTCCATAACTTGAAAACTATTTGGAATTTTCGAATGAAACAAAAACAGTTGTATTTCGTAACACCTAAGCACCATAGCTAAGAAGTTTCAAGTGATTCTGCCCACCTAATAATGTCCTTCATTCAGAATATAAATTCTCCTTACTTGCCTTAAATTAGTGTCACTTTCCGTCAAATCACTATCACTTTTAGACAAGCATAGAAGATGATTGCCTCTTTCTAAAAGTGATAGTCACAAATTAACTATAATGTAGACTTTAATAGTGATAGAGTGCTCTTTTTAGTTAAAAATATATTTTTTCGTGTGGGACACCGAGTCGTCCAACGGCCCCATGAACAGATATCTGTCGGTAACATGGATTTGAGATTATTGTACTACAAATAATCATCGAACACTGTGCTGAGTTCTTCTTTCATTTCGTGTGGGACACCGAGTCGTCCAACGACCCGATGATGTCAGTGTTTTGAGTTGATGATGTTTCAGGAATCTGAAATTCGGCGTGTAATTGCAACTAACAAAAATGTCGCTCTGTGGTACGTTCAATTGACCATCGGATAATATATCTTTCGTACGGTATGTTTATTGACGACGAAAGAACTTTTTAGTATTAAGGCCGTACGCTCGCTCACGCGGTTTCACGCGCGGGACGTCCCGCGCGGGCCAGATTTGACAAAACACAAGATTGGCGCCCCGTGACGCGGCCTGCGGTCACCCGCGCCGCGGCTTCAGCAACCCGCGACATAATATAACCCGTACGAACACGACGACACTTGCCATATTACAACTACCTAGGCACTATGCGCCTTCTAAATTTGGACGGGTAATAATGGCGGCGATGTCAGACCGCCGCGCGGATCCCGCGAGACCGCGCGCGGCCTCACGCGCGGGCTGGCCCGCGCGTGAAACCGCGTAAGCGAGCGTACGGCCTAAAGCGCTACGAAAGATATATCTTTATTTCTTTATCGATATACAGGGTTATTTTTTATTCACCCCGGAAATTTTACAGGATGATTCTTCTTATGATTCTGAACAACTTTGATTATGGGGTCACCTGCGAAATCGCGAAAAAAAACCAGTTGTTCCATACATTTTGGTCGAGTAGGTATGAATTTTTCTATGGAGCAGCTGGTTTTTTTTTCGCGATTTCGCAGGTGACCCCATAATGAAAGTTGTTCAGAATCATGAAAGGAATCACCCTGTAAAATTTCCGGGGTGAATAAAAAATAACCCTGTATACATATATCGTCGTCCAGAAACATACCGTTCAGCGACGACGAAAGACTTTTTTAGTCTCTCTTCTCTTTTCGTGTGGGACACCGAGTCGTCCAACGACACAATAGTAGGCCTCTGACATGGTTGTGTAACGACCGCCGTTTAAGTAATCATAGACAGCAACCGGGACCGACGGCTTAACGTGCCCTCCGAAGCACGGAACCATTTATTTTCGAACAATCAGGTGGTTCAGTCTGCATTGTCCTAACCAGACCGGGAAAAAATTCACAAAGTGATAAATATCAACTTTGTGAATCGAACCCGGAACCTTTGCGTCGCAGGCAGTCGCATTACCACTGCGCCACATCGGTCATCTTTACGCCACACTTTTTTAGTATAAAAGAGCTACGAAAGTTGGTCGATTGAACGCGCCCCTGTATGATTACTATTACCTATGTACAAAGTCAGATGTGTTTAATTAAGTTTTTTAGCAAGGTGCGTCTCTTGCGCATGTTTTTCCCAAATACTTTCTTTAAAAAAACGAAAGAACATTGCTTTTCATCGGTTTTTATTTTATTTTATTAGGTAAATACAACAGGTCATAATCAACATTGTCTATTGTGGATACAAAAATTGTTAAGAACTAGACTGACACTCTAAACGCATTTATACAGCGGAAAAAAGGTCTATGGTCCGCCGCAACGCTTTTTTTGTTTTTGTTTATGTGCCATACATATACGGGATGCACGGGACAGCCCTCCGAATACTGATAGGGTGCATTCAGACCATGAAACTGAACCACTTTCCCCTAGGAACATATGGCACAGGAAGCGAAAAAAAATCGAACTCCCATACAAACTCACAATCTGCACTTACTATGGGAAGTTAAAAATCATTTTACGTTACCAATTTTTTTTTTGTGCGAAGTTGTTCAGTTCCATGGTTGGAATTCACCTTGTCAGTATTCCGAGGGCTGTCCCTTACACCCTGTATACCACGCCTATAATAGAGTTTAATGTTTATGTATATTTCATTAAACACTATTATATTGCACTTTCCTATCACCCAAAGGTTGCATAATAGAACTTGCTACCATAGCAAGAAGGCCGCCTTGTTGTACCTACTTCACATATTTCTATGTTAAGGATGTTATTTGTAATTTTTATAAATGTGCATTAATATTATTCTATTTTTAATTTTTATATTGTTTTGCATGAAAACATACGGCCGTAAGAGATTTTGCTTCATAGAAACGCTGACGCGGATCAACAAGTGGGAACTTGTCGTCTGTCGTTGCATATTTTTAACGCATCGTAACGCAGTGCGCCTGTCAGACGAAAGGAAATCCACAACATTTCATTTTACGTTAGATACAATATATATCGTTTAGAGTGTTTGGGATGCTTATTAAGATACACATATTTTCATAATTTTTAATGCAATATTTTGAAAAGATGTAAAAACTTCCAAAGTTAGGATTGCCCTGAAAAAATCCTTTAGTTGCTTATAGTAGAAAAAATAACATTGGAGAAGACTTCATTCATTCATCTGTCAATGTCAATCAGTTTTTTTATAATGAAGGTCATAGAGGTGGTAGGCAAATAAATTTTGTTTTCTGCAGCTTAGTTGTTGTAAAAAAGCACTTTTTAAAATTTAAAATCTCTGATTATGAAACAAAATAAAATAAAAAGAACTTGCCCTTTATTAAATGATGCGTTAAACTATCTATTAAAAATATAAAAAAGTCTTGTTAGAAATTTGAAATGTTGTGGACTGCGAGTTCCGATCTTAATCCCATACAATACCGTATCTGTATCTGTTTACATACGAGATACAGAAATTCGTATTCTTAATTAGGAAATAGGTAAACCTCATAATTATTTTGTATAACGGTACCTTTTTATAAGCAGGTTTATTGGATAAAGAATTATCTTTTCTCATCTCATCTCAACTCAACTCATCTCATCTCATCTCATCTTATCTCCTCTTATACATAGCAGCATTTCGTATACCCTCCAGTATAAGGCATTTTAAATGTCTTATGACGTCACTCTATGGTAGGAATTGTGGTATAGTCCATCCTATGTAGGGTGAAATTTTACTAGTGGCCGATACTCTCTTTTCGTGTGAGACACCGAGTCATCCAACGACCCGATGAACCCTGGTGTCAGAGTTTTTCAACCGATACTGAAAACATAGAATATTGGTGATAAGGAACAATTTTCCCAAAGGAACATAGATCGAAATACCACAAAATATTTTGAGCTTCCAAAGTCATACAAATCAATGACCGGCCATTTTGTATAGGAGTGGGGCCAATTCAGAGTGGCCGCTAAATAAAATTAGGTTTAGTTGACTGCCGCTAAACACCTTTGTTATTCTGAAATATCTGTCAAAATCAAATGACAGGAGCAAATTGAACATGACGTTTCCAATTTTAATCGGCGTACTCAACTTAGACTTAGCGGCTCAGAAGCTATTCTAGGATGGCCATTTTAGGATGAAATAAGAACTGTCACCGCTAATTTTAGTCGGGACCTCGAGACGTGCCACTTAAAATTAAACTGTATGTAAATACGTCAATTTGATTATGGTTTGAGTGAACGTAAATCCGCTATTTTTTGTGTTTGTGTTCTTGTGCCCGCTTATCATCAACGACCTACGCTATTTTGTACCTGGACCCGAGCCTGCTGCCCCTGACGACCCGGATTGCGATTAATTGGAACTTGGAGGGACGCTGTACCGTTCCAAACATGGCCGATTATATAGTAGCTGCAGTCTTAGAAGAAGAACGGTATGTAGCATTTCATGTAAAGCCAGATCTCTTAGATGTACCTTCAATGTAAATACTTGTAGAGGTACAACCTGATTCTATTTATTGAGCAGCAGCTTTTGTATTTTCAGACATGAAAGGATCTATCTAAAACAATTGAGAGATGCTTCAAATCCTTTTGAAAGAACAGAAAGGAAATTTCGAAAGTTGTTCCGATTCAGCCGGAGCCAAGGCAGGCACATTGTGGATATTCTGAGCGCTGGGGAAAATAATCCACTTAATAGTGGAACAATTCCGGCTCACCTTAAGGTACATTTATTTATTTTAGACTTCATGTAAATAGTTACTTTTACTTACATTATTTTTTCCTAACAGAATTTTAAATTGCAGTATACCTACTTAAATTAGTAGTAAAACTAATTACTTTGGGTTACAAAATTATAAATATCTACATTTTGTGTTACAAAAAATTTCAGATCCTGAGTGCATTAAATTTTATGGGTCATGGTAGCTATCAAACTGCAGTGGGCGAAATCAACATAATAGCTCAAAGCCAACCCTCTGTGAGCAGAAGCCTCACAGCCGTTTGCAACTTGGTCGTGGAGCGGTTGTTGCCAAATACAATTCAGTTTCCTATAACTGTGGAAGAGAAAAACAAAGTTATGCGAGAGTGAGTATCTATACATCAAATGAAGCTTTAACTACAAAAGATTTTAGACTTCTACTACTATAGTACTGACTTCGAAAGTCATATTAAAGTCTTGTGACTTTTATTATTTTCCAGATTTCAAGAAAACTTCAGTATGCCATATACACTAGGAGCAGTTGATGGCACCCATATTGGCATTCATAAGCCTCCATTGAATCACCCAACTGCTCCTGGAAGCCTTTTCTACAACAGGAAAGGGTTTTATAGTATCAACTGTCAAGTGGTAAGTTATTATTAATAATTACATGGAACTACATAAATTATTACTATGATGTAGCCATATTAATGATACAACTTTTATCTCCTTCTAGATTTGTGATGCAAATGGAAGAATCATGAGCGTCAATCCTAATTTCCCAGGGTCCACGCATGATGCCGTAATTTGGCGTCAGTCGGAATTGGGGAACAGTGGTTGCTTGGTAAAAGTATTACTAGAAAAAAGTAAATAAAATTATATGTCTTGCCATCCCGCAGTTAAGTCTAATTAATCTTGGCTAGACTGATAAATAAGTTAGGTACTTATATCATTACAATTTAGTTACACATATTAATTAAATTAAAACTTAGAAGATTTTATTACCATTTTGCTTCAGACATACTTACTGCTATGCCTTGGTAATAGGGTCCACTCTATTTTAAATAGTATTTAAAACCTGTTTATGTAATGTATATACATGTTAACAATAAATATTATGAATTACATTTTCAATAACATTGTGAAATTACTTCTTTGCAGTTAATAAATGGAAGTTTACTTTGTTGCAGGAGATAAAGGTTATCCATTGTTGCCATGGCTGATGACACCTGTAACAGGCGCAGAAGCAGATAGTCCCGAGGAGGCGTACAACAAATGCCATGCACAGGCACGATGCGTGATAGAAATGTGTTTTGGGGTGTAAAAAAATAAGTTTCGATGCCTACATAAACATAGAATTTTGCATTATAAACCAGAGAACGCCGCCAAAATTATTCTGGCCTGTTGCACATTCTATAATCTGCTGCACTGGGATGGTGAGCATTTTACCTAACGCATTTTATACTCCTCGCATTAACCAAACTCAATCATCCGCACACAACCTCATGTAGTTTTAAGCATGGATTTGTAGAAATGATACCTAAGGTATCCTTCGCATTTATAAATAAAGTCTATTATATTTCCTTTTTAATTCAAAACAAATGTAGTATATTAATTTTATTAGTAAACAACCCCATCTAAAATAAGTTGCCTAATAAATTTTTTCGTCTTTATAGGAATGAAAATTATTTATATGTACATATTTGTTAAATATGTATTATTTTCTTTAGTGGATGATGGGGCCAGCAGCAGCGGTAGCAGCGCCGATAACGAAACAGACGACAGCAGTAGTTCCTCAGATTCAGACGATGATCATGATGATGATGCAAATGAGCCTGATTCTGACGATGAAACTCCCGATGAGCCTGTGGGCGTTAATGAGGGGCAAAGCTTCTTAATAGCCGCACGCGATAGAAGAGCTGCATTAATCAATAGTTATTTTGCATAAAGGATTTTAATAAAGAATTTGGATACAAAAAGTTCTTTGTTTTCACTCTCCCAACACATCACATTGCAACACATTCATCATCACATTATAGGTCTCTTTCTCAACATGTTCTGTTCTTAAAATACTCCTCCAATAATATTGTATAGACACACACATCAAACTTATAACACCCCTCTTTTTGGGTCGGAGGTAAAAAATAACATTTTGATGATATGATCCAATGAGCTGGACGGCATAGCAGTTTTCTTGTCATATGGGTATATGTGAATAATAAGTTTCATGTCTGTGCAGTTTCGAGGTCAGAATATATTGTTTGTTGTATGTATGATAGTTGAACGAAATAAGTAACTATGTCAAAAGTAGTATTTGTTTATTGCTTACATTAATTAGCATGTTATGTAGCAATCAGACTAATAAACATTTAAAAATAGGGAGTAACAATATTCTTTACTTAGATCAACATGTTATAATCTAATCATACTATAAAAATGAAATAATCAACAATTAATATATAAGGCGCGTTGGGGTAACATCGGACGGATTTTCGACTAGTTTGAGGACTATTCCTAAAACTTGATTTATTCGACATCCATGAACGCAAAATTGATGAAATACAGAGCAAATAATTGAAAATAAAACGGAGCTTAACCTTGAATATCGTTTTTGTTTTAAAACTCAATACTTGGCGTTTTGCACTTGTGCAAAGTCACGTTATACTTTTTTCAGAGCATGATAAAAATTTTGCTGTAAAGGGGTAAGTTCGGACGTACTTTTAAAACCACTTCTATTACACGTAGACCAAAGTCTGTAGCAGGAATTTATCCGATCTTTTCCGTACTAACACGTATAGAAATAAAATCTTTGATTATTTAAAAGACATAGATGTTCCAATTGTTTATTATATTTTTTGAGTTTGGGCATCCGGTCTTGCCCCTCAGGCTGAAATTTGGTAATTCTGTGTTTCTCAAACTGTTTTGTGTTATGTCGGGGAAGATCGGATAGTTTCTTTTTTGGGTGGGATATGTTGTGACGTGTCAGTCAGGAAGTTCTAGTAACCTATGAGGACCACTAAAACCACCTCACCAACAATGTCATTAAATAAAATAAAAATCACATCAGCTACAGTTAAGTGGAGCAGCGGGTACAGCAGAGTGGAGCGAGGGCACACTAGGGGACGACGGGGCTATCGAGCAATATACTGCAAATAGTGTTAGGTGTAACAGTGTTATTACTCTATTTGGAGTATTTTGCTCGATAAACTATTAAGAACAGAATTGTGGATTTTCCGTTGTGGTGGAATCAGTGTGTTGTTTGTTCTTATAAACGAATGTGTGAAAAATAAATCACGTTTTATTTACTTCGCATTTATTCTAGAAATACGTAACATTTATTACTTCTTCTTATATTATATTATACTGACAAAAATAATTAAATTGACCAAAAAATATTTATGACTCAAAAAAGTTTGACAACCACTTCCATTTTTGTAACGGGTCAAGAGCGGATAATTTTATCCGGTCTTTACCTGCCAGGGGGAACACCGGATCTTTGCCAATAGTAATACTAGGCCTATTTTGATCATGTAGATGCATTTATAACTATTGAAAACTTAGAATTACTTTTACAAATTAACAAAAAACGCTATATTTTCACAGAAAAACGCAATCAAAAATTTTAGGGAAAGATCGGACAGACGAAAAAATTAGAAAATTTACCTTGTTTTGTTTTTTGCCACGAAACACACGTCCATCACATTGCAGCGACTAGCGAGAACTGACAATCGATCAACAACATAATGGCGTCGTGCACAATGTTGCTGGTAATAAAAAATATGGCTTTGTTCGCCAAATATTCCACTTGTACGATCTTACACCTCGTTCGATGTTACCCCAACGCACCTTATCACATTATACTTATTGTAATAATCACACAAAGGAAATTATCTATCAACATGGGATTCAGACAATAAATAATCAACAAATAATAATCATATAAGTAAAGCCATTAAGTATCTTGATTAGATACAAAAGTTACAAATAATCAACAATATTTTCAACTAATAATTAATCAACAAATTATAATCTAAAATATAAATAATAATCATATAAGTAAAGCCATTAAGTATCTTGATTAGATACAAAAGTTACAAATAATCAACAATATTTTCAACTAATAATTAATCAACAAATTATAATCTAAAATATTAGTTAAGGAACACATCTTAAATTAGTGTAACAACTTAATCTAAATTCCCCTCTTCCAGATGCTCCTCAATGGTCACCCCAACTGTTATCAGTATTGCTGATGCAATTCTTTGACCTGCATCCCGGATGGCAGTGGCCAAGGCGTCAGCAGCTTGTGCCATTGTGGACCGGAACAATTCATTGTTTCGGTCCAATGCTTGTGCTAACAAGTCAGCTGGTCTGACTCGCTGACGTCTTGTCCGGTGTCTTCGAGGTGGGTTATGATTGTTTAGTGACCGCGATTGCTGAGTACCCATTCTATGTCTAGTACTGGTACCTAAAAATCGGGCAGGACTTGGGTTGGACGATTGAGGAGCATCTGCAAGCTGGACGTCTGGTTGTTGTGGCTGCTGCAGAACTGGTGTAGACTGAGTTGGGCCCTGGGTGGGTGCAGAAAGAGTTTGGGCTGTAACAGGAAGTGCATCTGCAGCTGCATCTTCTGTGCTAGGTGCAGAAGGAACCTAGAATGTAACAAATAGATCTTAGTCACTTCTGTAAGACAAAATATCTCAAACATAAATGCATCGATTAACAAAAAAAAATTAGACTTAATACACTTTGAGATCTTTATCTTAGCGAGTGGACTGTAAATTCGATCGACCTCACTAGTCCTGGTGTCAGTTTCAAAACTGCCATATGGCCTCTAATGTGGTTTTTCATTAACAACTACCCGAAGCCAACCGGGACCGACAGCTTATGTGCCATCCGAAGCAAGGTTATACAGCCTGCAATGTCCTAACTGAACTGCGAAACACTCATATAGTGAAAAATCACTATGTTGCATGACCGGGATTCGAACCTGGGACCTCCATAATTTGAGCCAACCGCTGCGCCCCTGGGCTACAGAAGCCAAAACATTATGAGATAATTGAATACAAGATTATAAGCTTACCAAAGGGGTTTCTAAGTTAGCAAAGCCATCAACTGATGCTCTGCCGACCACTTCCAACACTTTGAGCTCAATATCAGTCAATGGCTTCACAGTAGCCGGTCCCCCTCCAGTTCCTTGGCACTGGTCTCTGAATTTCCTGTACTTCGCCTTTACTTTCTGCACCCACTGTGACCAAATCTGGAAATTGAAAAAGATATATAAATATGAAAAGCCATGAACAAATGTATTAATGTCCCGTTGTATGCTTAGATCCTAAAACTAACAATAAGTAAAGTTTTTCATTGGAGAACTTCTCATTCCTGTAGGGAATGAGCAGGCCATGGGTGAAACTGCGGGGCAGTCAGCTAGTATATAACAAGTATTATTAATATAATAGAAACTTACGCTTTGCCACTCCACAACAGTTCTTCGACATCCCGAAGAATTTAAATTGGTTGCTACACTCGCCTAAAATGCGGCAACTGCTGGGCTAGCTGTGTTTCCTGAAAGAACAGAAGAATCATATGTATAACATAAAACCACGTTTTAAATTAAATATACAAGTATCAAAACATCAGCTAGTAGTTTAAGTACGCAAAACTTACCGCGGGCTAATGCCATGTTCGCGTGCATAAACTCAGCCAGCATTGCCTGCTGGGCTTTGTTGCACCTATTTCGAGGCGGTGCTAAATTGATTGCAGCAGTAAATGCGGCCATGCTGATGCGGCACACGAACACGATGAACTATTATTTTTCGATTGTTGTAGAAGATATTTAAATAAATACCACGGACGGAACTCGGATGATTCATATCATGACAGCGATGACAGCAATTTCCTGACCACTTGAAAAAATTATAGCACAGATAGCAGCAAATTGTCAAACGCCGCGAAAATTATGTTAAATGTGGAGCGAAAGTTGATAATTACAAAAAATATATACAATAATAGAGTGTAAGATCTTAAAAAATTATTATTTAATCATAAAAGTTAATAAACTATAAAATTAATATCGATATCATTCATTCAACAGATTACTTGATTTTTAAAATGGTAACACACATCTAATTCAACCTATCCAATTTTATATAATCTGTGAATTCAACTTGGCCAACCATAGACAACTTAGCCGGTGTTAAAACCCTTTCCAAATTTAAGCGGATGAGAGTTTTGGAATAGCAAATGGTTTAGCTAAGATTAAAATCGGCGTTAAATTTAGGAATTAGTTTTAGTTTTAGCTTTAGACGATGGGCGCCAGAATTACATCCACTAATGTCTTTTTCGTATTTGACATTATGTTCTTAGAGAAAGTTGTTCCTTATCACCAGTCTATCTTGAGTTTTCGCTATTGGTCACTTGTAAAATTTCACCCTATATAATACAGGAACTTAAGATCACCAGATTTGTCGTGTGACGCCGGCCTAAAATAGCATCAACATATTTTTCCCGTGGTCGTCGTAAGAGGTGTCTAAGGGACTCGAGGGTAACATGCAGGGTTGGCAATGTTTAAAACATTCGTTTAAAACATAAGTTTAAAACAGTGTTTAAAACACCTTAAAAAAAACACGTTCGTTTAAAACAGATTAAAACATCTTTTGTTTTAAACACGTTTAAAACATTAAAAAAAAACAGACCCCTTTTAGTGGTACTTTTATTCCTAAGTTTTACAAAAATTATAGATTCTTAGCAACCTCGGTATGGCATCCCATAAAATTAGAGCGCGGGGATTCACCTAACGCGCGGGGCGGGCACTGACCTGTATAACTGCGCGGGTATTCCCCAAACCAACACGCGGGAGTTTCCCTTTGGAATGGTGTCCGCATTTCGTCGTGAGCTCTTGATTCGTGTGAAAACGTATATAAAAAGTCGGAATTTTGAAGAAAAAATGTCGTCAAAACAAGAGTTTAATGTTTATTTTATGTTATGTGAGCTTAGCTTGGTATGTTTTGTTGTTGAGTATGATCATGTTTTAAATTTCAAAGTTATTGTTTAAAACTGTTTAAAACATGTTTAAAACAATTACTTTGAAATTTAAAATAAACTTTGATTTAAAACATGTTTTTTTTTAATTCGAAATAAAACACAATGTTTCGATCTTTTAATGTAATTGCAATGGCACCGAAATTGTACAATAAGTTACCTAGGACTTTAAGAGATGTTAATAATATTACCCAATTTAAGAATAAATTATATAATTTGCTTGTAGCTAAAACATATTATAATGTAAATGAATTTATGAATGACCGTAAACTTAGTTAATATAGACATGTAGGTATATAATTAATTAATATTGACATCTATAAAATTTGTTGTAATTGAATTTATTTGACATTTCATTAATGAACATAATATGCTTTGAACTCAATTTAATTTATAATTTACTTTTGCATGTATTAATGTTTTGTATGCCTGTTGGCGGACCTCAGTGTACTGAACCTACCTTTGTTAACAACTTTTATAACCTGTGTGTCACAATAAATAAATTTGATTTGAATTGATTTGATTTAAAAAAAACATGTTTTTTTTCCAACCCTGGTAACATGTAAAGGTAGGTATTGCAATTTTAGGTGATTGGCTGACAACCTGTCACTATGGTGATACACAATATTCTGAATGACCCTCAACTGTTTGCCAGACGCGGCGTAAATGTTCGTTTTTTACAGGCTTTTACGCGCTGCCTACCACGCATGGGATTATAGGCGTGATATGTGTGTGTGTGTGTATGTCAAAATAAAAGAAATAAAACAAATTCTTATAGATAATACAGTTTATGCACTTAAAACGTTAACAGTGAATTAAGTATAAAACAAATGCTCGAGCGAATATAACGCGAAAAACTGAAATTTGTGCTTTCTTATTGTCATCTGTATTATGCATAACATTAATATTTGGTCGTATAACTGATCTGTCAAATTGGACAAGCAAGACATAACGTTCAGACTATGCATAACATATTTTGCTCAAGGAAATGACACTGAGGAGATTTTTAAGGGCTATAATCGTTCATTTTGATCATTTCGTGGCGCGGACTCCATACGGAGTGTACCTAAGGGACGGTGATGCAACATTTGCAGGCACGATCAGACCTAAACTGAACAACTTTTTCTTATGAGGATATGTTGGTAAACGAGAAAAACGTTTCAACCTCCCATACGAAATTCCCGATCTGCTGTCTGGCTTTCTATGGACTCCCGAAAAACCAAAATCGTTTCACACAGTAAAAGTTGTTTAGTTTCTTGGTCTGATCATGTCAGCAAAGTTTTCGCTACCCCACCATCCCTCACATCCTGTATAATCTTACATGTTTTTACTTAATGGGACCCCAAAAGGATCTGTTTTTGGACAACAATTGGCATTTCGTTGAGGCTGTTGTAGCAGACACAGATCTTTCCATGGGGCTTTACTGGTTTGGGGCCTGGCTTGCCTGGTTGTCCTGGATGTCCTGCTCCTGGTTGTCCTGGTTGTCCTGCTCCTGGTTGTCCTGCTCCTGGTTGTCCTGCTCCTGGTTGTCCTGCTCCTGGTTGTCCTGGTTGTCCTGCTCCTGGTTGTCCTGCTCCTGGATGTCCTGCTCCTGGTTGTCCTGGTTGTCCTGCTCCTGGTTGTCCTGGTTGTCCTGCTCCTGGTTGTCCTGGTTGTCCTGCTCCTGGTTGTCCTGGTTGTCCTGCTCCTGGTTGTCCTGCTCCTGGATGTCCTGCTCCTGGTTGTCCTGGTTGTCCTGCTCCTGGTTGTCCTGGTTGTCCTGCTCCTGGTTGTCCTGGTTGTCCTGCTCCTGGTTGTCCTGGTTGTCCTGCTCCTGGTTGTCCTGCTCCTGGTTGTCCTGCTCCTGGATGTCCTGCTCCTGGATGTCCTGCTCCTGGTTGTCCTGGTTGTCCTGCTCCTGGTTGTCCTGGTTGTCCTGCTCCTGGTTGTCCTGCTCCTGGATGTCCTGCTCCTGGTTGTCCTGGTTGTCCTGCTCCTGGTTGTCCTGGTTGTCCTGCTCCTGGTTGTCCTGGTTGTCCTGCTCCTGGTTGTCCTGGTTGTCCTGCTCCTGGTTGTCCTGCTCCTGGATGTCCTGCTCCTGGTTGTCCTGCTCCTGGTTGTCCTGCTCCTGGTTGTCCTGGTTGTCCTGCTCCTGGTTGTCCTGCTCCTGGTTGTCCTGGTTGTCCTGCTCCTGGTTGTCCTGCTCCTGGTTGTCCTGCTCCTGGTTGTCCTGGTTGTCCTGCTCCTGGTTGTCCTGGATGTCCTGCTCCTGGTTGTCCTGGTTGTCCTGCTCCTGGTTGATCTGGTTGTCCTGCTCCTGGTTGTCCTGGTTGTCCTGCTCCTGGTTGTCCTGGTTGTCCTGCTCCTGGTTGTCCTGGTTGTCCTGCTCCTGGTTGTCCTGCTCCTGGTTGTCCTGGATGTCCTGCTCCTGGTTGTCCTGGTTGTCCTGGTTGTCCTGCTCCTGGTTGTCCTGGTTGTCCTGCTCCTGGTTGTCCTGGATGTCCTGCTCCTGGTTGTCCTGGTTGTCCTGCTCCTGGTTGTCCTGGTTGTCCTGCTCCTGGTTGTCCTGGTTGTCCTGCTCCTGGTTGTCCTGGTTGTCCTGCTCCTGGTTGTCCTGGATGTCCTGCTCCTGGTTGTCCTGGTTGTCCAGCTCCTGGTTGTCCTGGTTGTCCTGCTCCTGGTTGTCCTGGTTGTCCTGCTCCTGGTTGTCCTGGTTGTCCTGCTCCTGGTTGTCCTGCTCCTGGTTGTCCTGCTCCTGGATGTCCTGCTCCTGGTTGTCCTGCTCCTGGTTGTCCTGCTCCTGGTTGTCCTGGTTGTCCTGCTCCTGGTTGTCCTGGTTGTCCTGCTCCTGGTTGTCCTGGTTGTCCTGCTCCTGGTTGTCCTGCTCCTGGTTGTCCTGCTCCTGGTTGTCCTGGATGTCCTGCTCCTGGTTGTCCTGGTTGTCCTGCTCCTGGTTGATCTGGTTGTCCTGCTCCTGGTTGACCTGGTTGTCCTGCTCCTGGTTGTCCTGGTTGTCCTGCTCCTGGTTGTCCTGGTTGTCCTGCTCCTGGTTGTCCTGGTTGTCCTGCTCCTGGTTGTCCTGCTCCTGGTTGTTGTCCTGCTCCTGGTTGTCCTGCTCCTGGTTGTCCTGCTCCTGGTTGACCTGGTTGTCCTGCTCCTGGTTGTCCTGGTTGTCCTGCTCCTGGTTGTCCTGGTTGTCCTGCTCCTGGTTGTCCTGGTTGTCCTGCTCCTGGTTGTCCTGCTCCTGGTTGTCCTGGATGTCCTGCTCCTGGTTGATCTGGTTGTCCTGCTCCTGGTTGATCTGGTTGTCCTGCTCCTGGTTGACCTGGTTGTCCTGCTCCTGGTTGACCTGGTTGTCCTGCTCCTGGTTGACCTGGTTGTCCTGCTCCTGGTTGTCCTGGTTGTCCTGCTCCTGGTTGTCCTGGTTGTCCTGCTCCTGGTTGACCTGGTTGTCCTGCTCCTGGTTGACCTGGTTGTCCTGCTCCTGGTTGTCCTGGTTGTCCTGCTCCTGGTTGTCCTGGTTGTCCTGCTCCTGGTTGACCTGGTTGTCCTGCTCCTGGTTGTCCTGGTTGTCCTGCTCCTGGTTGTCCTGGTTGTCCTGCTCCTGGTTGTCCTGGTTGACCTGGTTGTGGTCCTCGTTGGTGAGGCATTGAAATTGGTTCATTTTGCCATTCTTCAGAAGATTCTTCAGATGATTCTCCAGAAGTGTCTGGTTCCGGGTGTTGTGGCTTGCGTGCTGGATTGTCTGTGTCTGAAGTGCCGCTTGTGTCGCTCATACCTGGCATACCATCCGTACCTGTCACAAATAGTAGCTTGTCTTAATTTTAACGTCACTAAGTACCTTATATAGGGTGAAATTTTAGTACAGCACCGCCGCCGGTCCAATAAGTCGTTTTTGACAGCTGTCTTCTTCATACTAAAAGAGATGTCAACAAAGGAAAATGGACGCCCTGCCATTATCACGAATTAGACAGCTGTCGAATACGACTTATTGGAACGGCAGTACTTTAGTGAGCGGTAACGAAATCTCAAGACGGGCTGGTGATAAGGAACAACTTTCCCCAAGGGACATAGTTGTGAAATGCGAAATAATAAGTTGTATCTCACATACAAAATTGCTGATCAGCTGATTAGAGTAATTACTATGGAAAGTCAAAATATTTACGCCTACGTTTGCACCCAATGTTCCCCGTATTCCCGTGTGAGTAAGGCACTTTCCCGCAGTAAAACTAGCCTTTACTCAGGGATAATAGTGATTTCCTTTTCTGATGTTAGTTTTATTTTATAATAACCGAAAGTGACAACCCTTATTATTTTACTGACAGTTGGGTCTAAATTCGTTCCGTACATATGAGCTGTGCTATAAGCGGCGTGTCAATGTGTGCGTGAGCGTATTAAGCACGTTGCCTTTTAGCGGTCCATCTGTCTTGGCGCGCCCGCAAAACTGAATTTGTCTAATTTGTCGTAAATTAGACAGCACAGCTAAATAATAATATATGAAGAAATGTGAGTATCATACCTGGCGAGCTATCGTGTCTAGGTTTGCCTTCTTTCTGTGATCCTTGCTGTGATCCTTGCTGTGATCCTTGCTGTGATCCTTGCTGTGATCCTCCTTGCTGTGATCCTCCTTGCTGTGATCCTCCTTGCTGTGATCCTTGCTGTGATCCTTGCTGTGATCCTTGCTGTGATCCTCCTTGCTGTGATCCTTGCTGTGATCCTCCTTGCTGTGATCCTCCTTGCTGTGATCCTCCTTGCTGTGATCCTCCTTGCTGTGATCCTTGCTGTGATCCTCCTTGCTGTGATCCTCCTTGCTGTGATCCTCCTTGCTGTGATCCTTGCTGTGATCCTTGCTGTGATCCTTGCTGTGCTCCTTGCTGTGATCCTTGCTGTGATCCTCCTTGCTGTGATCCTCCTTGCTGTGATCCTCCTTGCTGTGATCCTCCTTGCTGTGATCCTCCTTGCTGTGATCCTCCTTGCTGTGATCCTCCTTGCTGTGATCCTTGCTGAGATCCTCCTTGCTGTGCTCCTCCTTGCTGTGATCCTTGCTGTGCTCCTCCTTGCTGTGATCCTCCTTGCTGTGATCCTCCTTGCTGTGATCCTCCTTGCTGTGATCCTTGCTGTGATCCTTGCTGTGATCCTCCTTGCTGTGATCCTTGCTGTGATCCTCCTTGCTGTGATCCTTGCTGTGATCCTTGCTGTGATCCTTTTTGCTGTGATCCTTGCTGTGATCCTTGCTGTGATCCTCCTTGTTGTGATCCTCCAAGCTGTGATCCTTGCTGTGATCCTTGCTGTGATCCTTGCTGTGATCCTTGCTGTGATCCTTGCTGTGATCCTTGCTGTGATCCTTGCTGTGATCCTTGCTGTGATCCTTGCTGTGATCCTTGCTGTGATCCTTGCTGTGATCCTCCTTGCTGTGATCCTTGCTGTGATCCTTGCTGTGATCCTTGCTGTGATCCTTGCTGTGATCCTTGCTGTGATCCTTGCTGTGATCCTTGCTGTGATCCTTGCTGTGATCCTTGTTGTGATCCTTGTTGTGATCCTTGCTGTGATCCTTTTTGCTGTGATCCTTGCTGTGATCCTTGCTGTGATCCTTGCTGTGATCCTTGCTGTGATCCTTGCTGTGATCCTCCTTGTTGTGATCCTCCTTGCTGTGATCCTTGCTGTGATCCTTGCTGTGATCCTTGCTGTGATCCTCCTTGTTGTGATCCTCCTTGCTGTGATCCTTGTTGTGATCCTTGCTGTGATCCTTTTTGCTGTGATCCTTGCTGTGATACTTGCTGTGATCCTTGCTGTGATCCTCCTTGCTGTGATCCTTGCTGTGATCCTCCTTGCTGTGATCCTTGCTGTGATCCTTGCTGTGATCCTCCTTGCTGTGATCCTCCTTGCTGTGATCCTTGCTGTGCTCCTCCTTGCTGTGATCCTCCTTGCTGTGATCCTCCTTGCTGTGATCCTCCTTGCTGTGATCCTCCTTGCTGTGATCCTTGCTGTGATCCTTGCTGTGCTCCTTGCTGTGATCCTTGCTGTGATACTTGCTGTGATCCTTGCTGTGATCCTTTTTGCTGTGATCCTTGCTGTGATCCTTTTTGCTGTGATCCTTGCTGTGATCCTTGCTGTGATCCTCCTTGCTGTGATCCTTGCTGTGATCCTTGCTGTGATCCTTGCTGTGATCCTCCTTGCTGTGATCCTTGCTGTGATCCTTGCTGTGATCCTTGCTGTGATCCTCCTTGCTGTGATCCTCCTTGCTGTGATCCTTGCTGTGATCCTTGTTGTGATCCTTGCTGTGATCCTTGCTGTGATCCTCCTTGCTGTGATCCTTGCTGTGATCCTTGCTGTGATCCTCCTTGCTGTGATCCTTGCTGTGATCCTTGTTGTGATCCTTGCTGTGATCTTTGCTGTGATCCTCCTTGCTGTGATCCTTGCTGTGATCCTTGCTGTGATCCTTGCTGTGATCCTCCTTGCTGTGATCCTCCTTGCTGTGATCCTTGCTGTGATCCTCCTTGCTGTGATCCTTGCTGTGCTCCTTGCTGTGATCCTCCTTGCTGTGATCCTCCTTGCTGTGATCCTTGCTGTGATCCTTGCTGTGATCCTCCTTGCTGTGATCCTCCTTGCTGTGATCCTTGCTGTGCTCCTTGCTGTGATCCTTGCTGTGATCCTCCTTGCTGTGATCCTCCTTGCTGTGATCCTCCTTGCTGTGATCCTCCTTGCTGTGATCCTCCTTGCTGTGATCCTTGCTGTGATCCTCCTTGCTGTGATCCTTGCTGTGCTCCTTGCTGTGATCCTTGCTGTGATCCTCCTTGCTGTGATCCTCCTTGCTGTGATCCTCCTTGCTGTGATCCTCCTTGCTGTGCTCCTTGCTGTGATCCTCCTTGCTGTGCTCCTTGCTGTGATCCTTGCTGTGATCCTTGCTGTGATCCTTGCTGTGATCCTTGCTGTGATCCTTGCTGTGATCCTTGCTGTGATCCTTGCTGTGATCCTTGCTGTGATCCTTGCTGTGATCCTTGCTGTGATCCTTGCTGTGATCCTTGCTGTGATCCTCCTTAACAAAGTAAAACAATTTAAAAATTATCACCCCATATCTACCCGTCGGTTTCGTAAAAACCAGGGAGTGTTAAGCAGCGTCCTCTGTGAATATATCACTTTGCACTGCGCTCGCCATTCAATTGCCAATCAAATTTGAGATTTTACTTGTTTTTAAATAAATTACAAGCTTAGCTTTGAATTAGTTATCCATATTGTTTTTTTAAGTAATAGAGTATAAAATATGTTATTACTTCATTCTGTTATATTGACGATCTGAATACATACTTTTATTACTGTGACATAGTCATAATTATAAAAATTGATTTTCGAGAAATAAATGAATTTGAATCTGAACCTAAGTCCCAACCATTCAAAATTTTTGTGTAATTACTGTCGTTGACAATATTATTTGTTCAAGTAACAAGATAAGTAAATATGAATTGCCATTTAGATGAATGCTTACTTATGCCGTGTGACGCCGGCTTAGAATAGCATCACCCCATTCTTTCCCGTGGGAGTCGTAAGAGGCGACTAAGGGACTCAATAGTGTGTATTGCAATTCTAGGCGATGGGCTGACTACCTGTCACTATGGCAATACACAGTTTTTTCGAATGACCCTCTAATATATGTCAGACGTGCGAAAATGTCCGTTTTTTTGCCTAGTCCGCAATGGATTAGGTATAGGCGTGATATGTGTGTGTGTGTGTATAAAACTTACCTGTTTTTGGCGACACCTCAACACTCAGAACTGTCTTGCCTTTAGCGTCTTTGGCGGCAATGTAACTAATCAGGAACTCCTTCAATTTTGGATCTGCAATAGTTAAATGTTATTTATATATATGTTTATGTATATTTATATGTATATATTTAATATGTGTATACATATATATGTGTGTATGTGTGCATATATGTATATATATATGAGATTCCTTATTGCTATTTTTTTTTAATTTTCTGTAATAATTATTTATTGTTAAGTTCTTTTATTATTTAGTTGTTGTTGGCGAAGCAGATGTTAATTTGTGTAATCTCTGTTATTGGCAAACACACTGTATTACTTTCAATGTATAATAAAATGTAAAAGCTGTGAGATTTCCTGAAATAAATAAACAAAATAAATAAATAAATTAAGCTTAAGGCGTGTGTACCCGTAAACGACCTCGACAGTGGCGCCACTTCACAATAAGAAATATTTTCTCTTTATACAAACAATCTATCAGAATGTCCGTTGCCCAAGTTTTTAGTATTATCCATAAGTAAAATTGGAACCTGCAAAATATTCGCTGTACTTAAAGTTGTGGCAAAAAGTGCATAAAAACGGTCACTTTTGATATTAATTCCCATAACCTTGATTACAGCGAATATTTCATTGAGTTTCTACGTTCTAATAGGAATTGAAATAGGAAATCAACAAAAGAATATAGTTTTGTGATGTAACAATGATGAGTTACGTTTTGCTTTACAATCTTAAACGTCCTAGTGCAAAAGAAACTATATATTATGTGACGTTCCGTTCCTAACGTTAACGTACCAACTACAGCGCCATCTACCCAGCGACTAGGGAAGAGTTTAAAGAAAATAAAAAGAATACTCCGTGAATGTGAATAACGGATGCGTCATTTTCGTCGTTTGACAGGCGCATCCGTCAACGCACCGTCGCCACCGTATTGATAATGCGCATGACGTTTATCTACTGTAAACTATCCTTTATAGTTTAGGCGGTCTGTCAAGCAGTTGTTGTCCAATAAACTGTGTGTATTTTGGTGTAGCGACCTCTGGGAGCAACTACAAGAAGCTAACTAAGTGGTTCACATGCAAGCAAGACGCAATAGAAGTTCCCGACATATGCGCCAGATGACGCCATGTTACAGAACAATAGGACTGAAACGCGGTATTAAAGTGTTCACCGCACACCGAATATATACAACTTCCAATTTTATCCAGGTGGAGTAGTCGGTCCCTTGGCCACAACACCCGGCCAGGCAGGGTAGCCACTCTTTCCGACACCACCTCGAACCCTCCATTCTGCCTACTGTCATTACTCCTATCACCCGCACTGCACTGCAGATGAATTGCATGTGAACTGCAGCGTAACTGCAGCGGAGCGGCAAAATGACTCTGTAGTGCAGTTTCGCTGCCGTTCATCTGCAGTCGTACTGTGGTTTAAGTACAATAAAATTATCATAAGTACGTACCTGACAGTAAAATATCGAAAAGCGTTGGTGAACCTAAAAATATAAATAAATTAGAATAAAATATAATAAAAAGCATTTATTTTCCAACTTATTAATCCATACTAATTATAAATATCCTACAAATTGTGCGTGTGCGTTTGTTACCTCTGTAAGTCCACACGGCTTGACGGATTTGGATGAAATTTTTAAGGTACACAGATAGAATATAATGTATAATAACAGGCAACTTAGGCTACTTTTTTCAGCGAAATAACATGCAATAGCTGCACGTAAAACCGTAAAGTGTGGAAAATACAATTATATTTATTTAATTGTTATTTTAATATGTTAATTTCCATTAATATGATTTCACACCCAAGTGCACCCGTGTCTTTTTCTCTCTGTTTACCCTCAGGTTGGCCGGTAGAGAATGCCGCGTGGCATTAGGCCCGCCTTTTGTACCATGTGCAATAAAGTATAAAATAAATAAAAGCCACATTCCTTCGGGAAAACGTATGGCAGCGGTTACTTACCGCTTAGAGCATGCTGATTCGTCGCTCCCTTCTCTACGACCACCGCCTCTGTGAAAAAAAAGAATATTATCTTATCTTATCTTATTTTATCTAGCCGTCAGGATCCCACTGCTGGGCAAAGGCTTCCTTCCCTTCTTCCACTGTTCGCGATCCTGTGTCTGCGATGGATCTAAGACAATGACAATAAGAATGATTGCGGCAGACCATTAAAAAAATGATTGCGGCGGCTGGGATTAAATCAATTTGATCAATCACCGACATATATGGCTAGTTCTCATTGATGAGGGAACTGATGAGTGGCACCAGAAAACACATTGATCTGATGATAATATATTTTTCTCGATTTTTTATTTGGAAGTAAAGACCTTTAATTCCTTAAGCAAACTCACGAAATGGTTGTAATTATTATAGATATTTTTAAATAATTATTTAAAACGTCGTTCTCTAGATTCCGTAGGTGGTGTCCAACCCTACTTTGCAAAGTGATACTGAATTAAATCTTGTGTTTTGGTGATACGTACATCGGTTTACTTACATATTGTTGGATAGTGATGGAGAGTATCATATGGTGACATTTGATAGTAATTGAAAAGTAATTTTGCCATAGATAATCTCGTTTAATCATTGGTGTCAAGAACTCGTCTCATATCCAAACGCACCCTTTATGGCGCTTGTCATTCGTTAACAGTTAGATTGAGACGTATGATAACCCTGCCTGCACGTTACCTTAGTCACCTCCCAGGATCTGAACGAGGCAGACACGTTGCAAATTAATGGAAATCCGCACTAGAAGCAGAGACATTTCAGATCTGTCATTTTGTTTCATGATTTTGCCATACTTTTCATTGCGATTTTCTCTAATTCTATGTAAATGTGAGTTTTTCTTTCAATGGAATATGATGTACCACTGCTAATTGAAGGTCATTGTGTGTAACATTCGTACTTGCTTGCTATCAGTTTGCCACAAAGCCAAAAAATATGCTTTGGTTATCAGATCCCTCATATCAGATCCATCACTTTCCGTCATCAGTGCAATGACGGATCTGATAAGGTGATGATGGAATTAAGAGATTCGGTAAAAGTGGGACTAAATCGGTGCCCACGGTTGGGTCTTTTGTTTATATTTTACTAAAAGATCCTTCCTACTAATATTATAAATGCGATATGTTTGTTACTTCTTCACGCAAAAACTACTGAACCGATTTGCAGGAAATTTGGCATACATATCGAGGTAACATAGATTAACACATAGGCTACCTTTTGTCATCACTTAAGGGGCTGGAGTACCTGATGTATACCACCAGGTGCACCACCAGGAGCCCACCTAAACTTTATGAGATACAGATATGACACCAAAGCAACAGTTGTTCAGCTTGATGGGTCGCTTCTGCTGGCATATCGAGTTTGAAGGTTTGGAGTACATGATGTAGACGACCAGGTGCACCACCAGGAGCCGTCTTAAAGTATAGGAGATACAGATATGGCACCAAAGCAAAAGTTGTGTAGCTTGATGGGTCGCTTCTGCTGGCATATAGAGTTTGAAGGTTTGGACTACCTGATGTATACCACCAGGTGCACCACCAGGAGCCCACCTAAACTATAGGAGATACAGATATGGCACCAAAGCAAAAGTTGTTCAGGTTGATGGGTCGTTTCTGCAAGCATATAGAGTTCTAAGGTTTGGAGTACCTGATAAAGACCACCAGGTGCACCACCAGGAGCACATCTAAACTATAGGAGATACAGATATGGCATCAAAGCAAAAGTTGTTTATCATGATGGGTAGCTTCTGCTAGCAAATAGACATGGAAGGTTTGGAGTATTTGATGTAAACAACCAGAAGCACAACCAGGAGTCCAAAAAAATCATTTAAAATAAATATTCAGATTTAAACATATCCTTTTATTTCATTTATTTACTTTCTCTCACTTCTTTTACTACTATATATTCCTTTTTATTATAAAATAAACAAACTAAAACTATGTTTTACAAAAACACTATTACATTTTATCAGATCCGTCACCCAAATCGTGGGCATTTTTATGAGATCCGTCACCTAAATAGTGGGTTTCAATTTTCTTCATGAAAATCTCATTCAAATTCAAAATGGATTTTAATTTTTTCATTATACCACAATAATTAATGTGTATGTATATGTTACTCGTGTTAATACAAATGAACAAGGCCAATTGAACCATATTTGTTAGATCCGTCATACACCGAATACAGTTCTCTTGATTCCATCACAGCTAATAGTGGGCTAGCTATATTTTGGTAATTACTCGACCAAAAAGCGGCCCTTTCACATAATTTTATCTGTATTCCTCTAAAGTATGACGCAATGCCCCCAAAATACCAAAAAACATAATTTGAAAAATGATGAGGGAATTATCAGGAGAACGCGTTTCGAAGAGAACTAGCCATATATCGTTTATATATGTATGTTTATATATTTTAGATTAAAATTTAGATATATATTCTGTGCACGTCTTATCCGCATAACGTTTAATACCATTACTCTTCCCGAGGTCAGCTGTAAGAAATTTCTTATTAGAGATAAGCAGTGCCTGTTGTGTCTGTATTCTTTATGTTTTTCTCTTTAATGTTCATGTGTACAATAAATCGTAAATAAATTAAACTCGGGACCATAGGGTACCGTCCTACTACTCTAACAACTGTGCCCAATATTATCCAAATACATTCTACAAAGGTGACATTCGATGTTCATTGCGTAGTCAGCCTTATGATACCAGGGTCCCGATTAACATATGTTTTGTCATTAAACAGATAAATAAATATATTTTTGAAAACTTGCAAAATTTTCAAGCGCAGGTAAGATTGAAAATTTTGCTAGTTTTCCAAAAATTGTATACCTAACACGGGAAGTGTTTTAAAATTTGGTATTCAAATAAATATATATCTTGGAAATTTTACACACATTGCCATCTAGCCCCAAACTAAGCAAAGCTTGTACTATGGAAATTAAATAGGTGATATAATACATTTTTTTTATAAAACTACATACAATTGATACAATACATAGAAAACACCCTGAATCAACACAAATATTTGAAAAATAACTTTTTAAATACTTGTGCTGTGTGGGGATCAAACCCACGACCCTCTGCGTAGCAGGCAGGGGTACTATCCACTACGCCATCGAGCCAGCTATTGTAATGCTAATACGAAATTGCCAAAACTGTCCCACTGACGGGCCATCGACACCCAACTGAAACGATTTTCATTTTGCTGACTTCAGGCCTAAGAATATTAACAGGCTACGCAATGTACTAAGAATTTCACCTGTAGACTTGTAGCTGTAGCTTCATAACATAGGGCACGGGTTTCGTTCGTTGCTTTTCCGTAATGGCAGATGTGATTTGGTTATAATTTTGTTTTTCTTGTTTATTTGAGTGTTTGGCGAATAAATCTGATCGTGTTTTAAGCAACAAACTAATCTTAAACTGAACATTAAATAGGAACATTGTAATTAAGGCATTTATCTGACATTGTGTAATAGTGACGAGCCGATCACCACGTGGTGCTGAAAATTCTACTATCACTTTTCTGTTGCTACACAAACTGCGCAACACAGCCCCTAGTCTTAAGACTAGGTTCTCTGTGTTGTGGACTCTCCCTCGGCGTAATGCCACATACCTTACTGACTTACGACTTTTAACCTACAAAACTAACCTTACTTAGATGGCAAAATACGACTCTACAAAAGAGTTGTGGCGCCAGTGGCTCTGCCGCCATTAAATAATAATAATAATAACATAAGGCACTGGTAGTACCCAATTACATTTATTTATTTTTGAAAAAAACTCTTCTGTGGCACGAGGAACAACAGCAGTACCCGATATTATCAAACTACAGGCTACAATTTTACAGGTTAAATTCGATGTTCATTGCGTAGTCGGTTAGCCATTATGATACCGGGAATATGAACCGATTACGCAATGTACTAAGAATTTCACCTGTAGACTTGTAGCCTGTAGTTTCATAACATAGGCACCAGGTACGTGTAAACCGTACACCGTGAGTAGGAATTTAGTTTAGTAGGTGAAATGAGTGTCGGACAAGCGATAACGGCTCGTGTAGAGATTATGAATAAGCAAGCAAGAGTGCAAGCAAGCAAGCAATTTTATCCTAATTTAGTTTTATTCTTACATACATACATACATATATCACGCCTTTATCCCTAGCGGGGTAGGCAGAGCGTAAACGGCCGCAAAAAATAGTAATTAACGCCACGTCTGACAAACATTCGAGGGTCATTCAGAAAACTGTGTATCGCCATAGTGACAGGTTGTCAGCCCATCGCCTAAAATTGCAATACACACCCTCGAGTCCCTTCATCGCCTTTTACGACACCCACGGGAAAGAAATGGGGTGATGCTATTCTGAGCCGGCATCACACGGCATAGTTTTATTCTTAGTCTTATTTTTTTGTGGGACACCGCTTTCTACTAGTATAAGGCCTCTGGCATGGTTGTGTAAAGACCGCCGTCTAAGAAATCATAGACAGCAACTGAGACCGACGACTTAACGTGCCCTCCGAAGCACGGAACCATCATTATTTTCGGACAATCAGGTGATTTAGACTGCAATATCCTAACCAGACTGGGAACAAATTCACAAAGTGATAAATATCCGCTTTGTGAGTGCCCTACCGAGAATCGAGCCCGGAACCTTTGCGTCGTAGGCAGTCGCACTACCACTTCTTTATTGTTATTTGTCTAGACGAGTGTAGCTGTGCCGGCCTCGACAGTGGCGCCACTTCACAAAAAAAACTCATTATACAAACAATCTATCACAATGTCCGTTGCTCAAGTTTATAGTAAAATTAGAACCTGCAAAGTCAATGAAATATTCGCTGTATTATGGCAAATTTAATTACAGGGAATATTTAATTGTGTTAGTAGGTATTTTACACGCGTGTCAGAAGGTGTATTATTATAAATAAGTATTTTTATTTTTTTTAAATGTAACTTACTCTTCACGACTTCAGTTTTATGTGCATTTACACACAGAACCTGAAATAAAAAATTATAATCAACTTCAATAAAATGTAATTTTCTTTTTTGATTACGAATCTATGAAGATATACGAGAAAAAAAAACAAAGATTCCGACGTATTGAGAATCGCCTCCACCATAATAAGAATCACCCCTTTATCCCTTGCGGGGTAAGCCGATCGTTGAAGGCCATAAATATGTGGCAAATATTTGAGGGCCGTTTCAGAAGAATCGTGTATTACTATAGTGACAGGCTGTCACCCTATCGCCTTAAATTGTTCTCTCTCTTCTCTTTTCGTGTGGGACACCGAATCGTACAACGACCCCATAGTCGCCTCTTACGACACCCGCGAGAAATAAGTGGGATGATGCCATTCTAAGCTAGCATCGCACGGGCATGAGTTTTTGAAGTCAGTTGGAGAATAACACAAATGTACATGTATACATACATTACACACATCACACCTATACAGGGTGTAAGGGAAACTCCCTTCGATTACTGGTAGGCATGAAGACCACGAAACTCCGCCATTTTCCCTTTCTTCTTCTTCTTTTCGTGTGGGTCATCGAATCGTCCAAAGACACGATCACACGATGAAGTGTCAGAGTTTTTCAACCGCCTACTACTAGTAGTAGGCCTCTGACATGGTTGTGTAACGACCGCCGTCTAAGTAATCATAGACAGCACCCGGGACCGACGGCTTATCGTGCCGTCCGAAGCACGGAACCATTTCTTTTCGGACAATCAGGTGGTTCACATTGCAATGTCCTAACGAGACCGGAAACAAATTCACAAAATGATAAATATCAACTTTCCCCTAGGAACACATAACAACAAAAAATATCTGACATCCCATACAAAATCGACCTTTACTACCTTTACTATGGGTTTTTTTTTTTTGACGTTTCCTGAAATATTTTCTCAGGGAAGTTGTTCAGTTTCATTGGGGCTAGATGACGCTGCGTGAAAAATGTTCAAGATATTTATTTATTTATTTGTTTAATGACAAAAAAAAAGATCATCGCTGGTATGAAATTTTCATGGTCTGAATGCACCTTGTAAGTATTCGAAGGGCTGTCCCTTACACTTTGTATGTATGTAAAGAAGAAGAAACAAAATAAGATCACTTACGCCGAGCGCCAACAACAACACAAATCTGAGGTACATCTTGATCTAGGATCTTGGTGATCCTCACAAGACAACTATGCGACCATTCTGCCACCGGGCCCTTATATACCCGAAATGTTTCCTAATCAATAAACCAAAAAACCGTACTTAATATTATAATTCTGAGAGTTTGTGTGTGTATGTATGTTTGTTACCTCTGCACGCTCGAACGGCTTGACCGATTTGGATGAAATTTGGAACACAGGTAGAGTATAACCTGGAATAACACATAGGCTACTTTTTACTGCGAGAAAACAACTATTACCACGGGAAAATGAGTGGCAGCGGGTGAAACCGCTGGGCGGAAATATAGTAGACATTAAATGAAACGATTTATTCAAATTGTTCAAATATGTACTCACCTTGTTCTAATACTTTTGTTCTCTGTTTTATTTACGTGAATGTAGGCCGTGTGATGCCGGCTTTGAATAGCATCACCCTATTTCTTTCACGCGGGCGTCGTAAGAGGCGACTAAGCGACTCGAGGATTTCATGTGATGAAAACCAAATTTTTAAAACATTTCCCGTGTTAGGTATACAATTTTAAGATAGCGTCAGAGTTCCACAACTAGTCAAATATGTACATTGTCTTCTTCTTCTTTTCGAGTGGGACACCGAGTCATCCAAGAACTCGATGAACCCTGGTGTCGCTTGTACAACCGCCTACTACTACCAGTAGGCCTCTGACATGGCTGTGGGACGACCGCCGTCTAAGTTATCATAGATTGCAACCGGGACCGACGGCTAAACGTGCCCTCCGAAGCACGGAACCAGCTGTCTTTTCGGACAATCAGGTAGTTCAGCCTGCAATGTTCTAACCAGACTAGGAACTAATTCGCAAAGTGATACGTATCAACTTTGTGAGTGCCTTACCGAGAATCGCACCCGGAACCTTTGCGGAACCAGTAATATACAGTATAGGTACGGTTGCTATACAGATGTAAAGATATTAGCTGCAAATATGTTAAAGAGTAAACCAGCCCATGAAATTGAATAACTTTCCCCAAGGAACATGTGGAAATATGAAAAAATATAAATGTGGACCTCCCAAATTGACCCGGTCGGCTGTAATTTTTTTATATTTCGAGTAATGCTCCTTGGGGAAAGTTGTTCAGTTTAATGGACTGGTTCACCCCTTCAAATATTTGCAAGAAATCTTTTTACACACCGTATACATTATTTAATGAAATGCTGTCACATACGTCAAACGTCGGCCGATGTGGCGCAGTGGTAGTGCGACTGCCTGCGACGCAAAGGTTCACTCACAAAAAAAATATATCAATTTCTGAATTTGTTCCCAGTCTGGTTAGGACATTGCGGCCTGAAACACCTGATTGTCCGAAAATATAGATGGTTCCGTGCTTCTGAGGGCACGTTAAGTGTCAGTCCCAGATCCCGTCTATGATTGCTTAGACGGCGGTCGTTACACAACCGTGTCAGAGGCCTACTACTAGTAGTAGGCGATGGAAGAACTCTGACACCAGGGTTCATCCAGTCGTTCATCTACTTGGTGTCCCACACGAAAAGTAAAGAAGACATACGTCAAATTGGTCCGTTTTGGTTTGACTTAAATAGAAGTTTAAAAGTGTAGTAAATACGGCTACGGTGAGTTTACGGTGCGTAACGGACGCGTGTGTCAAACGACTTAACAGACGCCTCCGTATTTGTATAGGAATAATAATGGCCTTCGCAATTTCTTTTCGTCTGACAGACGCATGCGTTACGTTGCGTTAAAAAAACGGAACGACGGACGACAAGTGAGTGAACCGCCTAAACGTAACCTTACGACGACTTGACTTAACTAAACTAACTAGCTTAACTAACTCTCTCTTTTCGTGTGGGACACCGAATCGTCCGACGTCCCGATGAACCCTGGTGTCAGAGTTTCTTAACCGCCGACTGTAGTAGGCCTCTGACATGGTTTTGTGTAACTAACTAACTTTGACATAATTGGTGAAATACGTCTCGATTCACGAGATGTGAAGCCAGTGGCCACATCAAAAATTGTTATTGATATAGATGCGATAGATGGAGCCGTGCCACGCGTTACTGGCATTAAGATACACTTGCAAAAATTCGCGGGGTAGGAGCGAGCTCCGGTAGCACAGGTGAAACAGGCGACGCCACTAGTAATGGCGAAAGTCGCAGGTTCAAATCCTGCCCGCAGTTGAAAATTTTGCAAGTTTTCAACAAATTATGTGCATATCACGGAAAGTGTTTTAAAATTCGGTATTCAAAAATAATAATAATTAATAGAAGTTAAAATGGGTAGTATGTTAAAGCTGCATGTATTGTTAAAAGACCCATGGACAAAAACGTGATACTAAGTAAACATAACAATATTTCAGCCATTATAATTGTTCAATTCCAATTACATTGTTTTCCAATTTTGATAATATATTGAAACAAGTGCAGCTGGAATTACGCATGTAACTTTGAATAATACGCTGTTTTAACAAGTGGATATTTTATTTATTTTATATTCATAAATATTAATTACAGTTTTACGCAAATAACAAAGTTAATATTTACTTCTCAGCCTAGACGGTATGATTATGACCTTCCGTGTATTGGTGTGTGATGCCGGCCTAAAATAGCATCACCTCATTTCTTTTTTGCAAGTGTCGTCTCGAGGGTTTCATGTGGGTTTAACTTAGGCTCTCTCTCTCTCTTTTCGTGTGGGTCGTGTCCAACGACCCGATGAACCCTGGTGTCAGAGTTTTTCAACCGCCTACTACCACTAGTAGGCCTCTGACATGGTTGTGTTACGACCGCCGTCTAAGTAATCATAGACAGCAACCGGGGCCGACGGCTTAGCGTGCCCTCCGAAGCACGGAACCATTTCTTTTCGGACCGGGTACAAATTCACAAAGTGATAAATATCATTTTTGTGAGTGTCCCACCGAGAATCGAACCCGGAACCTTTGCGTCGCAGGCAGTCGCACTACCACTGCGCCTCATCGGCCGCCAACTTAGGCTTAGGCTGATTAGGCCGTAAAAAGCGACTGAGGGATTAATTCATCCAGGGAATGGGCAGCAGCGTTCCCTGTGAAAGCAATATCTTGCACTGCGCTCGCCAATCCGCTTGCCAAGTTTGGTGAATATGGCAATAACTACCAATAGGAGGCCATGTCCAGCAGTGGACTGCTAATGTTATGTCAATGCTAATTTAATTTCAATTTCAATTATATTTAATGTGTTACCGGGCCGGGATAATTTGTATGGGAGGGTCAATTTTTTTTTCATATTTCGACCTATGTTTCTTGGGGAAAGTTGTTCATTTTCACGTTCTGGTTCACCCCTTAAAATATTCTCAGCTAATTTTTTTACACCATGTATATACGGGGTGTAAGGGGCGGTGTACCGAAAACTTTGCAGGCATGATCAGACCATGAAACTGAACAACTTTTTCTATGGAAGCTATGTTGGTAAACGAGAAAAATTTTTCGACCACCCATACAAAATTCCCAATCAGCTGGCTGACTTTCTATGGAAACTCGAAAAAAAAATTTCGTTTCCCAACATAGGCTCCATAGTAAAAGTTGTTCAGTTTCATGGTCTGATCATGCCTGCAAAGTTTTCGGTACACCGTCCCTTACACCCTGTATATATATATATATATATATATATATATATATATATATATATATATATATATATGTCATATATATATATATATATATGTCGGAGATCGATCAAACTTTGGTGGGTATTGGCTGAAATTATTTGACAGTTCGCGTTTTATTATTTTCTTCCGTTTGATTGCTATTTGATTCTTGCAGAAACGAAACGCATAATCGATGGCAACACTCAAATAGGCGATGCGCTTTATTTGCGCACAGTTAGCTATCGACTGTAAGATAGACTGGAGTGACGTTAGAGGCGTTGTAGTGTGTTCTCACAATTCATTGTTGGCTGCGTTCGTGATGGAGAAACGGGACTTAAGTGGGCTATGGAGTAAACAACTTTGACAGTTCCGATTGGTCTGTCGTTCGATGTGGTCGTTTTGAAGTTAGGTTTCGAATCTGGTAAAATCTTTGGAATCCTGGAGCGTTTGGAGAAACTGTGGTCGTCTAGCGATGGTGGAGCCCTAGATTCGTATTGCCAGTGGAATATTTGTGGAGATCATGAAGTGTGTGTTGGTTATTGTCGTATTTCCCTGAGGTTGTACTTGTAGCCAAGGTTGGTGAAATGCAGAGATTGTATGAGGTTGGTGACAGTTGCTGCTGTGGTCTCTTTGTAATCCTGCAGGCAGGAATTTCATGGAGTTCAGTGTTAGAGGTTGGTGTCAATCGGTATCTGTGGTTTTGTGAAGACACGTTGATGTTGATCAGCCACCACCCATAAATAATTGTATGGGTGGTCTTAAGATTCTTAAGTTGGTTTGGTAGACAGGTCGGTTGTAGTACGGTTACACCGTGCCTGACGATGACCTGCCAGGTCGAAACAGCCTCACCGTGGGAATTGACTGCGTAATGGTATCGACGTTGTGGTTAATCATTTCAGTGGCCAGCGATAGCATTTGGTGATGCAGTATTCTACAGGAATTCAGATTCAGATTCAGATTCAGATATTTATTGATAAAATTATAAATTTTACATGTCAAATGTATATGTGTAACTTAAGTTATTTATTATTATAATAAAATTATATTGTAAATATTAGGCTTGGGGTAGCGAGGGCGAAATAAAGAATTCATTGATTGAATAAACGGCATCGTTTACTAACTTCGTCTTTAATTTACGCACAAATGACCCGTACGTTTTACTTTGTTTAATTTCGCATGGAATTTTATTGTATAGTCTAGGTCCTATTATATTCAGAGATTTTTTATATTTAGCAAGACGTACCTTGGGGTGCCAAAGGTTATGGCGTTGCCTTGTGTTGCGGCTATGAGTGTCCCCGTGCGTCTGGAACTGTTCGATGTTTTGCCGCACGTATTTAGCTACTTCAAGAATGTATAAGCTGGGCAAGGTAAGGATTTTCATTTTAATGAACAGTTCCTTCGCAGGGTGATCCCACTCCGCACCACACATTATTCTAATAGCTCGTTTTTGTAACCTGAAGACCCGATCTCGTTCGGCAGCATTAGCCCAAAGATCTATTGCATACATAGATATAGAATTAAAATAGCCATAGTACGCTTTCATTAAATTATCGATGCTAAGTGTAGCTTTTAAGCGACTTAAAGCAAAGCATGCTGACGATAGGCGATTACACAAGGCGTCGATGTGAGGGCCCCATGTCAAACCAGAGTCTATTATTATACCTAAGTACTTTACTTCTTTGACCTGAGGCACGCGTAAGCCGTTGCAATATATGTTGAGGTCGAGAGATATCTTCTTTCTCAGTTCAAAATGGACAATATTAGTTTTATCAACATTAAGGATCATGCCGTTTGCTGAAAACCATAACGCTATTTCATTCATCACTTTTGACAATTTGTTTTTTAAGAGGTCATAAGAGTCAGCTGATACAATAACACAACCATCGTCAGCAAACATCACGAACTCGGCATCGTCAGACGACGTTGTGAAGTCATTCATAATTAGTAAAAATAGGTTATTACCCATTATCGAACCTTGTGGTACCGCACAGCCTCCCAACTGCAGTGGATCAGAGCGTGTACCGTGTACATATGTCAGCTGAGACCTATTACGTAAGAACGATGCTATAGTGTGATGAAAGTTACCTAGAACACCATAGTGATCAAGCTTAGCGAGCAGTAGCGGATGGCTGACCAGTTCGAAGGCACGCGACAGGTCGCAGAATATAGCTGCGACCTGTCGCCCGCCTTCCAGATGAGTCATGACCCGCGCGATGACGTCACGCGCCGCATCCACCGTCGACCGGCCAGGTTGGTATGCAAACTGTTGTTTGTTAAGCAACCTGTTAGTATTGAAGTAGGACATTAATCTATCACTAATTAAGCGTTCGAATGCTTTCGAGAAAATTGGTATGAGAGATATAGGCCTAAAATTTTTTAGCTCATTCATTTCACCTTTTCCTTTGTAAATCGGTTGAATTTTTACTTGCTTTAGACTATCTGGATAGGTACCTACTTCCACACATCTGTTAAATAATTCGCAAATTATTTGGAAAATGAATGTCGGAATGAGATCAAACAAATGCGTGGACATATCGTTAATATCTCTGGAGTGCTTCCTTTTAATGTTCTTGATAGTTTTAGTAAAGTGCTGTAGTGAAAATTTTTCAATGCACAGTGTGTTTACATGTTTATCAGTATACTTACATAGGTACGATAATGCAGTGGTAATGTCGGAGTGCGTGTTCGCGTTTTTGTTTGCGTCGACGTAGAACCGGTTCAGCTGCTCGGCGGCGGTACCGGCGCGCTGCACGTGGCTCTGCCCAGCTGATTTGCTTATCAGTATATCGAGTGCTGTATTTTTATTCTTACTTCTACATGTTTCGGTAGCGATTACCTGCCATGTAGTACGACTCATGTTTGTACTAGACGCAATCGACCTATTAAGGAATTCAGCTCTTTCTTTATCGACGAGTATACGCCCACGACGTGTTGTTCTTTATCCTGACGTAAGATTGATTATGTCGTGCTTTAAGCGTCATCCAGAGTTACTGGTTGATTAGTTTTGGGGTCCATCTTCATTGTTTTCTACAGCGGACCAGATGCAGTGTCATCCTGATTTAGCAGCATCCTGATATTCATGGCGCGTGTGCCTGTATGTGACCAGGCCTCTCTTAACATCTTTGTTCTCTTCTTCTCCTCTTTTCTTCTTTTTTCGACATATATGTGTATATTTATGATATGTATACATAGTTTTATGTATTTATTTATAATTATTATGTTTTATATATTATTTGTTTATATTTATATTGCAATTTATAGGTATACTTTATTTTGATGTAAGTAATATATATATTTGTTGCACTATCCCGCATCAACTACTTTTTAAAAGCTTACTCCTTACTACCTGGTTGCCTGGAAGATATTGCTACCTGAGCAATAAGGCCGCCAATTGTACAATTTTTATTAATAATTCACCTTTTGTTTTTAATATGTTTCTCTTGTGCAATAAAGTATATTGTATTGTAAAATTGATATTTATCACTTTGTGAATTTGTTCCCGGTCTGGTTAGGACATTGCAGGCTGAACCACCTGAGTGTCCGAAATGAAAGATAGATCCGTGCTTCAGAGGGCACGTTAAGGCGTCGGTCCCGGTTGCTGTCTATGGTTACTTAAATCGCGGTCGTTTCACAACCATGTCAGAGGCCTACTACTAGTAGCAGGCGGTTGAAAAACTCTGGCACCAGGGTTGTTCGGGTCGTTGGATGACTCGGTAACCCACACGAAAAGCAGAAGATTAGTATAATGTAATAATAGTATTATGTTATTAATACTGGGGATCAAAATAATTCAGTTCTTTTGGAGTACCCATGGCATATTATATGCTACAACCGTACGTACATTATGCATTCAAAGTTAAATAATTGTATGGGTGGTGACGCTCTTAAAATAAAAATGCGAAAATATTGATTGAATATGTTTAATCTGTAAAGGTGAAAAAGGTAGGTAGGTTAGGTATTTAATTATTAAATATATAGAAGTTACAGGTAGCTTATAGGCTATGGGCAAGAGAAATTGTTTTTCCAATTTATAGTTCAATAAATTCATTACCACGACAAAATTGTAGCCTACAGCTGTGAAATAAAAAACACATGACTTAAATCTGCTACAGTAGTTTATTTGTGATCAGTTCTAGTTTATCTCCTCAAAAAGTAATGTTCTTTGCCGGACTGAATATACACCAATAAAGGCCTCTTCTTTCCGCGCCTCTTCTGAAGAGTTTCCACCAACTCTTGGCCATTCTGATCAAGATCCAAACGTATCAGCTGAGGTTGCACCAAAGGCGTTTGGCTGTGTGTATCCGAATTTTGATTCGCTGTTAGTGTATCCAAATTTTCGTGGCTGTCAACGGAATGGCCGTTTGGTTCAAATGACTCCTCACAATCGTTGATGGTGACTTGAATCTGAACATCCTTATCTTCAGTTTCATGTGGAGTATGTCTTTCGATGGCGAATTTGAGAAGTCGTATGTCGAAGTACTGGTGGTCCATGGCTAGTTCTTCTATGTAGTCTGATATTTTGTTCATTATTTCTTGGATTTCAGCCTCACGTTTCGGCGTAACTCGTATGCAGTGCTCTTTTTTGTAAGGCGAACCGATGTCTGTACCTTGGGGAAGAAAATATAAGGTGATTACCAAATTTTAAAACACTAGGTATATATTTTTTTTTAACTTGCAAGATTTTCACGCGCGAGCAGGATTTGAACTTGCGACTTTCGCCATTACTAGTGGCTCTTCTATCTGGGCTACCGTAGCTCGCGGGCAAGTGACTGCGGTACCCCAGATGGACAAGGCGTCGCCACTAGTAATGGCGAAAGTCGCAAGTTCAAATCCTGCCCACGCTTAAAAGTTTTCAAATATATAAGGTGTTTAGAAAACGCAACATAGCTAAGTTTATTGCCATCTTTATTCTATTCAAAGTAAATTACATGAGAATGTTGAAATTATAAATTACCTACCATCGGAACTAGGTTTCGCTACCACACTGCTGATTATCTGCAAAAAATTACAAAGTATCATATATATTTATTTATTTTATTTATTAGGACAACCAATTGTAGTTACATTATAAGTCACAATGATGTTAAATCAACTTATGAGAGAGACATAAATGCACTACATCTAAAGGATATTTTTTTTATTATTACTGTGGCATGCCGGCTGAGAATAGCATCACCCCATTTCCTTACCTTGGGGGTCGTAAGAGACGACTAAGGGACTCGAGGGTGTGTATTGCAATTCAAGGCTGACAACCTGTCACTATGATGGGCTGACAACCTGTCACTATGGCGATATTAAATTTTTCGAATGACCCTCAAATATTTGTCAGACGTGGCGAACATAGCCGATTTTGGCGGCCGTTTGCGCTCTGCCTACCTCGCTATGGATAATAGGCGTGATATATGTATGTATAAGGTGTAAAAAAATAAGCTGAGAATATTTTAAGGGGTGAACCAGTAAGTGAAACTGAACAACTTTCCCCAAGGAACATAGGTCGAAATATGAAAAAAAATTGGCCCTCCCATACAATAGGTATTATCGCGGCTGGGTAACACACTAAGTATGGGAGGGTCAAATTATTTTTTCATATTTCGACCTATGTTCCTTGGGGAATGTTGTTCAGTTTCACGTACTGGTTCACCCCTTCAAATATTCTCAGCTAATTTTTTTACACCATGTATGTATGTGGCATCGGCTTAGAATAGCATCACCCCATTTTGACACTTGGATATCGTAAAAGGCGACGATCCGTGTATTTTATGAAACTACAGGATACAAGTCCACAGGTGAAATTCTTAGTACATTGCGTACATACATACATACATACATATATCACGCCTATAATCCCTTGCGGGGTAGGTAGAGCATGAACAGCCATACAAACGGTTATCTACGCCACGCCTGACAAACATTTGAGGGTCATTCGGAAAATTGTGCATCGCCATAGGGACAGGTTGACGGGCCATCGCCTAAAATTGTAATACACACCATCGAGTCCCTTAGTCGCTTCTTACGACACCCACAGGAAAGAAATGGGGTGATGCTATTCTAAGCCGGCATCACACGGGTTTACATTTAGCCGGTCGGTAGCCCGTTAATATTCTTTGTATCATAATGGGTAACCGACTACACAATGAACATCGAATTTAATCTGTAAAATTGTAGCCTGTAGTTTGATAATATTGGGCACAGACCGTAAATTCAGCTTATCCACCTAATGAGCAGTAGCTATCATTATTTTTTCTATTTAGTTATTGTATTTTGGCAGACTTTTATATAAACTTTTAAGCCACGTCTGACAAACATTTGGTCATTCAGAAAATTGTGTATTTCTATAGTGACAGGTTGTCAACCTGTCGCCTATACACCTGAAATCTTCAAGTCGCTTAGTCGCCTCTTGCGATACCCGCGGATGGAAACAATATCAGTAAGTATTTTTTTTACATCGTGTAAAGGGAATTCTTAAGTACTACGAAAGCCGTAGTTCTACGATCGCTCTACGTCGTAGCCACTTGCTACGTCGTAGACTATCAAATCAAAGCAAAGGGCCCATCAAATCAACCTACCCCTTAAGGGATAAACTGGTTCTCCATACAGTTTATAAGAAGAACCACTAAAGGTTGATCCCTTGGAGGGGTTGGTAGAATTGCTTCTGATGGTACCGAACCGATTTGACATTGGCCTCAATTCGGGAAATAAATTCTGAATAAATTGAAGTCTTGCATAATATGTATTTATTTACAAAAAAAGGAAAGAATACATACACACACATACACATATCACGCCTATAATCCCTTGCGGGGTAGGCAGTGCGTAAACGGCCGCAGAAACGGACATTTACGCCACGTCGAACAAATATTTGAGGGTCATTCGGAAAATTGTGTATCGCCATAGTGACAGGTTGTCAGCCCATCGCCTAAAATAGCAATACACACCTTCGAGTCCCTTAGTCGCCTCTTACGACTCCCACGGAAAAGAAATGGGGTGATGCTATTCTATGCCGGCATCACACGCTAGAATTACACAGCTTTGGAAACTACATAGCTGATATTAATACATAAACAATACTCCCTTTGTAAATAAATACATAGAAGCACCCAGACTAAACTCAATTTACTGAAAAAGGCTTAACAAATATTTATGTCTTGTGGGGAACGAACCCACGACCCTGGGCGTAGCAGGCAGGGCAGGGCGTAGCCTACTGTACTGTCCACTACGCCATCAGGCCAGTCATAGTCAAGAAAATTTATTTGGCGAATTGAGGCCATTGTCAATTTATCACTTGGCCGGAACCACGCCAGAGAAGTAACTCTCGTAGATGGTTTAAAAACTCTGAAATCAGAGTTAATTGCGTCCGTTGATTTGGTGTTCCTCAATTTAAGAATGGCGGGAAAAACTCACAGTAAGAAAAATAACGAAAAACGCGGGAGCCGCCATTTTGTTGGTCCACCACAGATCGTGGTTTTGAAACTACTGGAACTGGCAGATTCGTGACAACTAATGAAATATTGAAATAGGTACTTAGACAACTAAATAAATAAAGGCCTCTATACGTAGTTAATTATTTACCCAAATGTTATATGTTGAAATGTAATTTTAAGCTATTTTTTATTTACTTTAGATAACTTATATTATAATATAACTGTTAAAGTACCGCCGTCGTTCCAATAAGTCGTATTTGACAGCTGTCAGATTCGTGATAATACTATGGCAGAGGGTCCATTTACCTTTGTTGACATCTCTTTAATATGGAGATGACAGCTGTCAAATACGACTTATTGGAACGGCGGTACTTTAGGTAACGTACAGAAGTATTTAAAAATCGTATTTATCGTCTGATTTGCAAAAAGGCATATAACTTTTTCAACCGACGACCGATGTGGCGCAGTGGTAGAGCGACTCAAAAGTTCCGGGTTCGATTCCCGGAGAGTCACTCACAAAGTTGTTATTGTCACTTTACGATTTTTTCCCATTCTGGTTGGGACATTGCAGGCTGAATGAACAACCTGATTGTCCGTAAGAAAGATGGTTCCGTGCTTCAGCGGGTACGTTAAGCTGCGGTCCCGGTTGCTGTCTATGATTACTTAGACGCCGGTCGTTACACATCCATGTCAGAGGCCTGGTAGTAGAAGGTAGCTGAAAAACCCGGACACCAGTTTATAGGGTCGTTCGTCAACTCGGTGTCCCACACGTACAGAAAGAGACTTCATCCACAATAGTCCACTGCTGGACATGAGGCTCCTCCATTGGGGGGTATTTGCCACAGTCGCCACGCTTGGCAGGTTGTTTGGCGAGCGCAGTGTAAGTTTTTGTATTCGCAAGGAACGGTGCTAGCCATTCCCTGGAAAGTCATAGGTAAGTTACTCAACTCAACCCTTAAGGCGAGTGTAGTCGTGAACTGCCTCGACAGTGGCGCCAATTCACAAAAAATACTCTTTATAGAAACAATCTAATCCGAGAGTCAAGTATTATTTATTTACAAAAATAACTCCATCGAGGAATCATCTCACAACAGTTCAATGAATAAAATGAATGAGTCAAACCACAACCCTAGACTTACGCTGGCAACATTTAAAAAAAATAAGGCTGTTCTTAGCTGTCAGTTTAGTCTATCTGAATATAAATTAAGGTTTATTTGGATCTCCGTTGCTCTAGATTTTATTATTATCTTTAAAAAAACTTACCTACACCTACAAACTCAATGAATTATGATGATGATGATCTTTCCGACCGATTTCGGCCATGGCGACCACTTCAACTCCTAATCAAAGAGGCGTTGATGCGCTCGGAGATGGCTACTATAGCCAATTTTTGCTAAGAAGTCTCGTGCGCAATGCGGGCAGGTGAGCTTGCCGTTCACATAATTGTAGTTAATGGCTGCAGGTGGACGGTCTTTCAGCTCATCGCGCTTAGCGTCGAGGTCTGCTTTGCGCTGCTCCTCAAACTCGCGTATTCGCCTTTTTACCATCCCGCGCCATTCTGGACGCTGTGCTGCGAGACCCTCCCATTGAGTGGGCTCGATGTTGCAACGTTTCATGTGGCGCTTTTGAACATCTTTATATCTGACGAGTTGTCCACCCTGCTTTCGCTTGCCCTCCTCTAGTTCAGAATAAAAGATGCGCTTCGCCTCTCTCTCCTCCGCCATCCGGGATACGTGACCGCACCATCGAAGTTGCCGACGCATTAGATAGGCTTCAATGCCACCGACATTGGCTCGTCTCAGAACTTCGGTGTTACGCACTCGGTCGGACCATCTGATTTTCATGATGGTGCGAAGGCATTTAAGCTGGAAACGATCCAGAGTACGTATGTGGTGGCGGTAGAAGTATTCGCTGTAATCAAAGTACGTATGGTAATTAATACCAAAAGTAGCCGTTTTCAGGCTTTCTGATAGATTGTTTGTATAAAGAGAAAAAAAATGTGAAGTGGCTCCTCGAAGGCCGTTCACGGCTACACTTGCCTTAAGCAGTGCTTGCTTTTTTTGTTCACCTTTTGGGGCACCGAGACGATCCGTTCTTCCTTGAACAACTCCCAAGCCTAGTCCATATTAATAGCCACAAGCAGGGCTTGTTTACCAGTTAAATTTTCAAAACGGTTTCAGCGCAAGTTGGTAGGTACATAAAAGCGTTCCATTACGGTTTGGTTCCACCTTAATCTGAAAATAACCGGTTTCGTCAAGAGATCGAAATTACCTATAAGGATTCTCATCAAGAAACCGGTCTATAGAGTTTATTACCGTTTTTTTCAAGCTCTTTTTTCTTGCCGTCAACTATATTGCAAATTAACCTAACCTCCTAACCTCATTCAAGGACTCAACAATAGTGAACATTTGCAGCTGTCAACTAAACCGGTTTATTAAGGTATTGAAGCGCTCGCTCCTCTATTACGCGATTACGCTCTGAGCGAATTTGTCTGGTAAAACCGGTTAAAACTCACACACACACACACACATATCACGCCTATTATCCCTTGCGGGGTAAGCAGAGCGTGAACGGCCGCCAAAAACGGACATTTACGCCACGTCTGACATATATTTGAGGGTCATACGGAAAATTGTGTATCGCCATAAATTCAAACCGGTTACAAGCCCTGGCCCCAAGGGCGCGATTGGGCTGGTTCACATACTTCTCCTGGTGAGCACTTGCTCACCAGACTGGCTGGACTGGCTCACTGGCTCCCTACCAATCAGTCAGGTAAAGGTTCTAAAATCGAAGAGACCAGTCTTATAAAAAACTGTTTGCCTAGCATGCCCTGGATTCTTCGAAAAAGCTGAAAATCACGGCTTGTCATCTAGGTATGGCAAAATGTTACCTTCTGTAGATAAATATCTGCTTTCTGCATTATTTACGAACAAACCAAGTGAATCAGCAAATCAGTCATCATATCCTCTAAGGAAGAGCGGGGCCTTCTAATACAAGTATTGCATACCTACTTAAAAGAAATTTGTGTACCTACTGTAATCTTATTTTGTGAATGAAATAAATCAATTTTGTATATCGTCTGTAAAGCTGTGAAGGCAGGAACGACTTCAAGAATTTGATGATGATATTGGTACGTTGCTAGTCAGCTCCATCCTGAGAGACGGCTGGTCTGGCGACCTGAACTTGTCGATCGACACGTCAGCTTTGTTTAAAAGCTTTGAGTCAGTATCTTTCAGTACCGTATTATTTTCATCAACACAGTATTTTTATTTTTACTTCACCACCAGATTCATGTTAACGAGTATATAGGGTACTTAAAATACCCCATATTGTAGAGTCTGCGCTACAAAAGTTGTCCCGCTCAGAAAAAAAAAACTACATTAATAATAAACTTTATTTTAAGCGATATAGAGTGTTAAATGCTGCGTCTGCTTTCTTCTTTCGTGGCGCGGACTCATATTAGTTTTTCTATTCGATAAAAGATGGCGCTTATACAAATAGGGATTATTAAAAAGGGCCTATTAAAATACCCATTCTCTATGGATTTTAGTTACCAACTAGTTTTTCTACTCGATAATAGATGGCGTAAAAGCAAATATTTTTTGAGCTACATCGAAAATTTAGATTACCTAAGTTTATTATTTATATAACTACAGGCTACAAGTACATTCCTGGTATCATAATGGCTAAGGCTAACCGACACTACAAAAAGAATATTTAATTTCATCTGTAAAATTGTAGCCTGTAGTTGATAATATTGGCACGGGAATATTAACCGACTACGCAATGTACTAAGATTTTCGCAGCGTTCCTTTTGACAGCAATATCTTGCACTGCGCTCGCCATTCCGCTTGCAAAACGTGATATGATCATTCCTCCCAATAGGTATTATAAAGAAAACACAATTTAAAAAATGTATGATTTTTCCAAATTTAATAACAAATATTACAATAATGGTATTGTTTCTGCAATTTTATACGAATAATTATATTTAAAAATATATGTTCATAAATGGTGGGCTGATATAAATTTTATCAACTTCAGTCTCACCAAATTCCTAAAATTGATTTCTCAGATCAAATAAAAATAATTCATATGAAGAAAAGAGATCAATATAATAATAAAATTAAATCAATAAGAACCCATGTGTGACGTGTGGTGGCGGCTTAGAATAGCATCACCCCATTTCACACGTGGATGTCGTAAAAAGCGACTAAGGGATAATCATCCGGGGAATGGGCAACAGCGTTCCCTGTGAATGCAACATCTTGCACTGCACTCGCCAATCCACCTGCCAAGCGTGGTGAGTATGGCAATACCCCCCAATAAGGGGCGGCCCATGTCCAGCAGTGGACTGTTGTGGCTGTTAATATTGGACATATAAAATAAAAATTATTCTTAATTTTAAGGCACTTACTAAATAACATATCTTATAACTTGACTGGTAAACTTCTTAATTATTAACACCAAAACAGTTACCCTAGGATCATACAACAAACGGTTTTCTTATTAACTGTATGAAAAACGGTATAAATTGATCCCTAAAATGAGTAACTCGTAATAGTGCTATATAGTATATATATTATGATATTATAGGTTAGGGTGTTTCATTTTTACAAAGTTGTGATTTCCACATAACTTTGCTTTTCCCCAGAGTCTCGGAGTTCTCAAAGATACGTATGCAAAATTTAATTAGGATTGGACAATATTTAAAGGTTGCACACATTGACCACTTTTATCATAAAGTAGATTTTTTATTGACAATTGTTTCCCTTGTATTATTCTTATATAAGTTCTTTATCCTGTAGTTATTAATTACTGATTATGTTTATTGTTTATCTACACTATATAAACTATAAACAAACCACACAATAAAATAATAAAGCCGATCCAACAGTAAGTATTTAGCATTTTCAATTGCAGGTAGAACGATATTTTTATCGACGACCCTAACAAAGCTATATGTATCATTCATAAGAAAGCGCGCAATTGTCAATTCGTCATATTTATGTTTAATAAACAAGTTTGAAAATGGGATCTAAGAGAAGCATTTGGTTATTAGAAAAAATACCCAGTGACAAGTTTTTAGGAGCTCGGCTTCCTTCAAGAGAGAAAGTACTATAGTGTTTATTTATCATCATGAGGAAATGAAAGAAACCCTTTCCAATGCTGCAAAATCTACCAGTACAGTACTGTTAAAACAGAATAGAATATACGTGCTGGTATACAGAGGTTGTACAGAGAATACCAAAACTTGTGCGAAGAGAAATCGAGAAATACAGATAAGTCAAATATAAAACGGCGGATTTGGAAAAGTGACCTCGTTGAATTATCTGATATTTCTAGACAAAATTATGCTGGACATGTCCAGCGTCTTACCAGAAGACAAAGAGTTTCTCAAATCACAGAGAAAAGATCGTATGAGTTCGTCTATGAGTGGAGCAGACAAGGTTTTCGCCTCCAAAATACAAACAAAACGTTCAAAAGATACAAGAAAATACAAACAAAAATTTCTAACAAACATTACAAAGATATCGCTGAAATGAATAAAATCGTTACTTTAGAAGCTTCGGCTTCATCATCATCTTCACCTAGCGACGAAAAGGTTATATTCTCGCCACCTGCGATGAAAAAATCACGCTCAAGTTCTTAAGTAAAACCCCTAGATCAGACACTTACTTCTACTTGGGACTGAAAACAGCTTTCTACTCGACAAGCAAGTCTTGTACTTCATTTATTGCTGCTCCAAAGAGCCATGGCCACGATGTTTCTCAAATTTCTGAGTCTTCATCCTCCGTTTTTAGAGCTCGTGTGATCAATAGAGGTAAAATAGCGAAGAAAATTAAAGAGTATCTTTTTAAAAATCCTCCTCGATTGGTTTTACATTGGGATAGTAAACTTTTGCCATCAGTTACTAATGGAAGTGTTAAAAGTTTAGAAGATAGAGTTATTATTTGGTATCCATGATGTGACTGATGAAGACTATTGCAGTGATTTTCTAAAAGGCACCGTGGTCAATAAACAACAAAATCAATTTTTGCTCATCACATAAAAGTGGTTACCAAGCGAACAAAAGAAGGCACTGCATCTTATAAAATTGAATAATATAGAACTGTTGTACATAACAATATTGCTTATTAATCATGTTATTTAGAGTTAAAACTATTTTAAGGTTTTATTCGTCAGTTTTCCCCAAGGTTTTCGAATAAATATCATAAAGTTTGAAAAATTCATCTTTTTTCGTTAACGATCAAAGTGTGCAACCTCTAAATATTATCCAATTGTCACGAAATTTTGTAATTATGTCTTTGCACTCACATAGATTCAGGGGGCGATCAAAATCTGCAAAAATTATGCAAAAAAAAAATTTTCCTTCATAGTGAAACACCCTATTATAGGTACATTATAATTAAAAAAGTTAGTGTACCCATAATTTATTTTAAAAAGTCCTTCTTTTGTTTACTTGAGAATCGATTACGTAACAATTAAGAAAATTGTATACGTTCAAATCATCATTAAAAAATTATAAACATAATTTAAGAAGTAATGTACTAACAAAACGTAGAAATTAAGATAATTTTATTTACTACAAACTCTTTTACAAATATTAATCCCACTTTAAATGCCACTTGGGACCTTGCAGGTTTTACAACTTTCAGTTTTTATTTTTCGTCATGTCTCCAAAGTCTCAACAACAAAAAAATACAAATGCTCAAATTACGTTACTTAGTTACTTCATAAATCTATAAAGTTAATCTTAAATATCTTGTATACTTGACTCCGAAGTAATATAATAATTAATAACATATGAAAGTTAAATAAATAAAACTGTTCATATTTCAATTTTTTAAGTTATGTTTTCATCAAATTTATCAGTTAATGGAATTTTATAGAGGGTGAAATTTTACTAGTGACTGAAATAAGGAACATTCCCCAAGGAACATATGTCGAAATACGAAAAAAAAGACCTCCCATACAAAATTGCCAATCATTTCATTTGAGTTAATATGGAAAGTCAATATATATTTGTCATATTTCGACATAATATGTTCCTTGGGGAAAGTTGTTCCTTATCACCAGCCCGTCTTGAGTTCTTGCTGTCGATCACTAGTAAAATGTCACCCTAGTATTTAATGCGGTACCGTTACAATTTACTTACCCGAAATTATTACTTGTTACAGAAACTTATTTCATATATCACTAACAATTAATTTTATTGCTTGTTCAATTGATACCAATCTACTTATTCACTTAGCAAATTTTCAAAATGAAAATTCGAAAGTGAGTACTTAGTTAATTGATATATTTTTAAACAAGGCACTAATGGTTTACATCATAAAATAAACATAATCACGCTTTTTATTTTATTTAAATTGTATACAAAACAATCGAAAAAGCTCAAATAAGCTTTCTAACCAAAATGTTGTATATGCAACAAAAACTACCAAATTGGTCGAAATTCTGACCTCGGCGCTACTAATAGATTTCCTTAGTTAATTTCTACTAGTAATTTCTTAATCAAAGAAATGAAAAAAAGACAAAAACTACACTGTCATTCATGAGCGAAAACATCAATAATCAAGTGGAAAAAACTGCTTTATATATTTTTTGTCTGTTTTCTGTTTCTCTTTATCTAAGAAAAGTAACACAAGTGTCTTAAAATTAGCTAAGGAATACATGCGTTACATAACATAGAATCGACGTTATGTTTTCGTCACAAAAAACACTTTAAACGGATTGAAGTTGTGTTTATGTTGGATTTTGGCAGACAAATTGCAACGACTGCAGAACGTGACGTCACCGGCTCGTTTACGTAGAATAGGGCACTTTTAGAACTCGCGTACCTAGCATCGACGCATTCAAATTTAGTTTAGGCTAATTAATTATTTTCATGTCAAAATTCAAATATCTGATTTTGATTCCTCTCCTCTGCGGCCCCTCATGATTTACGTTTCCATCCAAAATAAACACAACTTAAATCCGTGATACAGAATCTCCATTATTATTTTAGTCAGGTGTGCTGGTGTCAGCCATCTCCAGATCCAGCTCCTCACTGAAGCTATGACGACCAGTGCCCGATATTATCAAACTACAGGCTACAATTTTACAGGTGAAATTCGATGTTCATTGCGTCGTCGCTTACTCATTATGATACCAGGAATATGAGCCGGCTACGCAATGTACAGTCAGTTATAGCACATAAGGTACCAGGGGTACTTCAAAAGAACTGTATTATTCTTGTCCCCAGCAATATTATTTTCTTGAAATGAATATGTATTAGTAGAAAATGACTGCTTTTATGAGAATAAGTTTAAATTTTTGTTATGAAAATGAAAATGAAATAACTTTATTCAATGTAGGATAGCATTATCACTTATTGACGTCATGATCGGTCATTGTAAAAAAAAGAAATTTGCATAACGCAATTTTCTTCTTTTTACAACAATTTTGTATTGTCCTAATAGAAAACCGGCTCGGGCGGGATAAAAAAATAAAAATAAAGGCACTGCCTCGTGGCTGCCCAGGTTAATTACACAGCACGTAACTTTACGTTTTGACTAGGGATAATAATAATTCAGTTCCTTTGGAGTACCCCTTGATACTTTATGTGCTACAACCGACTGTACTGAGAATTTCACCTGTAGACTTGTAGCCTGTAGTTTGATAACATAGGCACCAGCTGTCACCTGTCAGCGGCACTTCTTGAGGAACTCGAGCACCTCTGCAGGGTAGTTGTCGCGCGCGGCGGGCTTCGCGGCGCACCGAGCGTAGTCTAGCGGCGTCACAGAGCTGGGACGAGGAAACACATAGGTTTCATACAGGGTAAGGGACGGTGTAGCGAAAACTTTGCAGGCATGATCTGACCGTGAAACTGAAGAACTTTTACTATGAAGCCTACGCTGGGAAAAGAAAACAGAAATTCGGGTTTCCATAGAAAAACTGTCAGCTGATCGTGAATTTTTGTATACATGGTGTAAAAAAATTAGCTGAGAATATTTTAAGGGGTGAACCAGTACGTAAAACTGAACAACTTTCCCCAAGGAACATAGGTCGAAATATGAAAAAAAAAATTGGCTATCCCATACAAATTATCCCGGCCGGGTAACACACTTAGTATGGGAGAGTCAAATAATTTTTTTCATATTTCGACCTATGTTCCTTGGGGAAAGTTGTTCAGTTTTACGTACTGGTTCACCCCTTAAAATATTCTCAGCTAATTTTTTTACACCTTATATACACATATATCACGCCTATAATCCCTAGCGGAGCATAAACAGCCGAATAAAACGGACATTTACGCCACGTCCGATAAACATTCGAGGGTCATCCGGAAAATTGTGTAAAGCCATAGTGACAGGTTGTCAGCCCATCGCCTAAAATTACAATAAACACCCTCGAGTCCCTTAGTCGCCTCTTACGACTCCCACGGGCAAGAAAGGGGGTGATGCTATTCTATGCCGCCATCACACGGCCTTTTGTATAGGAGGTCAAAATAATTTTGCTTGTTTGCCCTCCATAGAAAAAGATGTGCAGTTTCATGGTCTTATACTACCTGCTAAGTTTTCGATACACCCTCCATTATACCCTATATATCACACAGTTTTTATGCAATCTTAACAGCTTGAAAAAATACCTAAAAATAATGTTGGAAAAATGTGTTCCGTTCACACTCACAATCACTATTATGATTTCTGGCACCAGATGAAGTAACACATTAGAAGAGTTATATTATAAGAATCGACGTATATATAATAATGGTAGGTATTTAGCTAGTATTAAATGTAATTCTGGATTAAAACAGCATTACGAAGTTTCTTTGATACGATTGACTAAAAGGGTTTTCACTTTCCATCAATCTGTTTCTTTGTGCGGAATGCCGGGTCATATCTTATGCGATTGTCTGCATTGCACATAATTTTTGTTCCAAATGCGGTATGAAAGGGCATCTAGCCAGAAATTGTTTGCTAGTGTGTAACTGCTGTACAAATTGCGGCAAGAAGGGTCACCTCACCTGCGGTTGTGTGCGTGCGCCAGTGCCTTCCACTGCTTCCTGTCGAGATGTTTGAACAGTAGCAGCACAAGGCGGAGATCACACTGAGCCGAGTTGACGGACATGTGTACTGCCGTGTCGCCTCCCTTCACGTCCTGAGATAGGGTAGTTATTTACATATTTGTTGGAATACTTTCAATAAAAACGTAAATTGTATATTTGCAGATTTTGAGGTCTTGTGTGTGTTTGCGTGCGTGTGTATGTGTGTGTGGCTGTGTTTGTGTGTGTGTGTGTGTGTGTGTGTGTGTGTGTGTGTGGCTGTGTGTGTATATGTGTGTGTGTGTGTGTGGCTGTGTGTGTATGTGTGTGTGTGTGTGTGTGTGTGTATGTGTGTGAGAGTGTATGTGCGTGTGGTGTACGTGAGTGGATGTGTTTGTGAATGTGTGTGTATGTGATAGAGTGCGTTTGTGTGTGTATGTATGACTGTGTGTATGTGTGTGTCCGTGTGCATGACTATGTGTGAGTGTGTGAGTGTGTAATACTGACCCCTTTCCATATATCGGCGTTGCCATGCTCCAACAGCACGTGTACAGTGTGTAGTCGCGGCGAGATGGCGCTGTGCTCGCGGCAAGCAACGTGCAGCGCTGAATGACCTGCGACAAATTAAATAGACTCGTTTAAACCTATATTTGGTAGGTATTAGGAGGAGTGATGATGAGGCCAGTAGGCCGAATGAGGAAAAGGGTAGCTCCCCGCCTGGTCGGGAGTTGTGACCAGGGGAACGACTGTTCCAACCGGACATGTTTGGAAGTTGTATATATAGCGACCGGCGGAATAACTTCGATACCGCGTTTCAGGACTTGTATGTGGAGCGCATGCGCGCCGCCACAGGTATATTATGAAGAAGCAATAGTGTATACCGAATCTACTGAAATGGAGAACAAGAGGGATTACACACCAATCAAACAGTTACCTTAATTCCGTCAGACGAAATATGCGAACGAAATATACCCTGCTGATTTCTAGGAGGAATTTTTTACAGTATACCTATTATAGAAGTGAGCGAATTCATAGATATTTGAGGTAAATAGGAAGCGCTATCTTTATATTCCAGCGCTTCCGTATGCCCGGTTTATACCTATTTGAAGTAGCGTCTATATGCCGGCCTGATTTATATATAGTCTGTGCGGAAGGAGAATAGGCGCGGGCAAAAAGTGAACTAGTAGTTTATTCGTAGGTTGCTACGAGTATGACATTTCTCATACTGAGGCACAGAGGCGCCCTCTATTTCCACGCCTATTATCTTTCCGCACAGACTCTAGTATAGACACGCACCTTCATTGTTAACGATGTTGAACAGCGCCACCTGTTGGTTGTCGCGGTGAATTAGCTTGACGAGTACGGAGGTCGCCGGCGCTAAAGTAAGGCCATCCCACTAAGTCATATTTGATACCTGACAGCTACTACAAGAGTTATCAAAAAGGGAAACCGGACCCTCCGACAAAGTATTCGCACGAATCTGAGAGCTGTCAACTATGGCTTATTGAAAACGCACCCTCTGACAGCATTCTCACAAATACCATATAACACGTAAACCATAATTTTGTACATAAAATCAAATAAGTGAATTGAATTGAATCTTACAGCTGTCAAATATGGCTTATCGGGATGGCCGTACAGGGGCGCGTTCATGCTGTTTCTCCTAGTCTGTATTTTCTCCGATGACAGTTCATAAAACCGCGTTCTAGCACGCCAGTCAGGAGAATTTTTCTACCATGCGCTCCAAAACGCGGTTTTACGAACTGTCAAAATATAAAAGAGCGACGAAAGATATATTATCTGTGGTCCATTGAACGCGCCCCAGTGGCTAGTATAGACACTCACCTTCAGTGTTGACGTGCTGTATGTTGAACAGCGCCACCTGTTGGTTGTCCCGGTGAACTAACTCGGCAAGTACTGGCGCGTACGCGTCGCCGGCGCGCGCGCACGCCGTCACCAGCGTGTCGCCTTGAGCGTCCACCTGCAAATACAACCAAATTGACATTTAAACATATAAATATACATACATAACATAACTCACGCCGAATGGCCCTCAGATATAAATCGTAAATCACTGTTTTTGCGGCCGTTTACGCTCTGCATACCGCACAAGGGATAATAGGCGTGATATGTGTATGTATGTATGTATGTATGAATCACGCCTATATCCCTTACGGGGTAGGCAGAGCGTTAACGGTCGTAAAACGGATATTAACACCACGTCTGACAAAAGTTTGAGGGTGTGTATCACTATAGTGACAAGTTGTCAGCCCATCATCGCCTAAAATTGCAATACACATCTAACCCTCGAGTCTCTTAGTCGCCTCTTACGACACCCATGGGTAAGAAATGGGGTGATGCTATTCTAAGCCAGCATCACACGGCATAAAAAATTTAAAAAATTATGCAATTTATACAAACCAGTTTTGTTCCCACCATTAAACGACATCTTAAAAAGATGCATAGCATCGAAATCCAGTTTTATTTCTTGTGGTGTGGTACACTGAGTCGTCTTACAACCCGATGAACCCTGTTGTCGGAGTTTTTTAACCGCCTATTATTGCTAGTAGGCCTCTGAAATGGTTGTGTTACGACTGCTATCTAAGTCATAGACAGCAACGGACTTTGAACGTGCCCTCCGAAACATTTTATTAAATTTGTGTGGAAAAAAACTGTAAATAAATGAGGTTAAGCTGAGATACTAACCTCTTTGAAGATGAACTGTTTTCCTTCAACCGCTTTAGGGTTATGTTTGACAGCCGTGCGGACGCATTGAACCAGATATCTCACTAGTAGAGGGCGCTGCGGGCAGCGGAACGTAGCAGCTTTAAGGAGCTCAAGACCTGAAAAGAGATTATTTTTAGATCAGACAATAAGAAAAATACCTCTGAATCTTTCAGTTTTATAGATCTTTGTCTCAATTCAATTCAATTCTTTTTTTTAAATGGCCTCTGTCAGCAAAAGACAATCCTGCCAATGTCTAAGTTGGGGGATACACGTTAGATCTTTGTCTCATATCGCATTTTTTTTTTCTCCATTTATACACAGATACCAAGTTTCAGTCAGAATTACATACTTACGTTTCTAACCGTATATCAAAAAGTTACAGTAAAAAAAGGTTCAATGAACAATTATTCAGTTCAACATACTAGCATCTCAGACGGCGAACAGTGTACATATTAATACATAATAAGATTCTATACAAAATATAGGTAGCAAGATGTAATAGATTCATTTGTAGAAAATAAAAAATAGGATAGATCATAGGCCTGATACCTGGTTCTCAGCGCCTATTCACAGAGAAGAGCGAAGACAGAGATAGATAGAGTGGCTCATTCACCGCGCCATCAGCTAAACCGAGTCAAAGCAGAGATGACAGAGACACTTATCTACAGCACCCCAGCCGGCTTGTGATGCATCAACTTACCAAAATATGAGAAAATTTTACAACAAAAAAATTCACACGAACGGAATCCGAACACATGACTTTTGTCGTACCGTGCCGACGTTCGAACCGCTGAACTATCGTGTTTCTAACTCGATATTTGAAATTAGAGCATTCTGTTTGTGTCAATGTGTAAGTAAGCGCGATATATTGGATAAGAGTAACCCTAATCTCTTCTAAGTAAGAGTGAACAGGCTTCTTCTGGGTAAGCTCGCTCCATCTTAGTCTCTGTCTCTGTCCTATGACCTAGACTAGAGTCAAGAGCAAACCCATCCTTAAAAAAAGAGTGTTATAAATGACAAAGTAAAATACAAATTTCACTTACCGAAGTCCTCAAGGAAGACCTGAGACTTGGTTCCCAGCGCCTTCTCGCAAAGCAGAGCGAACAGAGACAGATGTAGCGACTCGTCCACCGCTCCGCCAGACAGGCCGAGGATTATGTGGTGTAGCACTCTGGGGAAAATACATAAATATTAGATACGGTTCTGTAATTTCGTTGTTACTTAAATAGTACTGGGTATAACTCGTCCAGATAAAGAATTAACTTGAAATGTCGGGGGTTACCTAAGTGTGATGTAAGGGGAAAAGAATTACTGCCTGGCATGTGCGAGCCTCAGTGCAAGCGAGAAAGCATGATCTTTATCTGCATTTTCTTTGTTTAACCTTTATTGCTTAAAGATGATGTAATCTAAATCGCTGGGAAATCTGCGACGAAAAGCATATTCTAAATTATTATAAGTAATAATATTGGGACACAAAAAAGGCTACATAAAAAAATTGGTGCTCAGGTTATGTGCAAAACTGCAAATGTTAATAGAGAATGTAGATAGGTATCAAGGTAGGTACCATACCTACTTACATAAGAATAGATAATAATACTGGCGTATAGAAACGAAACTCCTTTGACTGGGCCCCAAAAGCCGCGCTTTAAATACCTACTTCCCCCCGCAGCCCGTAACGCCCTACACTCTCCCGCGCTTTAAGTCGGGGCTGTCACGTGCCAATAATTTTATACCAGACTAGCGGCCAGTCAAGCGGTTGCAACCGCTGCTAACAGTTTTCCCGTGGGAACAAAATATTTACCCGTTTTAAAGTCTTACCTTACCATTTTATTGTTAATAGGTAGGTACAGAATTTTAAAATAGGTGCAAAAATGGCGCCGTGTGGTGCCAGATTAGAATAGCATTCTTTTTGTAAAACGCGTTCTCCCTATGAATACAACACCTTGCACTCTGCTCGCTAATCCATCCGCCAAGCGTGATGAGTAGGTAGGTACTTATGGCAAATAGGTACCATCCGAGTAGAAGGAGGCCCATGTACAGTAATGGAATTTGTGGCTGTTATATTAGTTATAGTTGGTGCAATATTTAAAGTCATTGAGGCGGGTGGCGTGGCAAACACGATATAACTTACCGAAATTATGAGGTTACCAGGTATCCTACTTGCTAGTTGACTGTGAACTGATTAATTACGGAACCCTATAAAAAGCATTTAACTAAAAAACAATATGCATCTAAAGCCTGATTGTCGAAACAGACCTAGGTACAAAAAATGAAAATTCGACCCGCACGACGAACGTTTCCGCGGCGAAGCGCACTCCCGACTGAATTGTTCTCTAAGAGACAGCCAGACGGATTGACCTTGAGCGCGTCTGGAGCGGGAGTGTCATCTCTATGTGATTTTTACTCTATGCTACTTACCTTAAATTAAGAAATTATAAGTTGAAATTTTACTAGTGACCGATAATGAAAACAGAATACGGGGTGGTGTTAAGGAACAACTTTTTCCAAGGAACATAGATAATAATATTTTGAGTTTCAATAGTAACTTGTAGGTGGAGACTCTCTAGGTGGAGGATAACTCTATAGGCGGAGACTTATTATTAGCATTTGTATATTTATAATTATTATTGTAGCTGTTAGTCTTCCTAAGAATAATAAAATAAATAAATAAAATTAAAAGCTGATCGGCAGTTCTGTATGGGAGGGGAGGTAAATTTTTTTTTCATATTTCGACCTATGGTCCTTAACGAAACAGGTGTATATGGCGAGTGTGGATGGGAACGTTGGAAGGGGAAGACCAAGACGCACTTACTTGGATCAGATCGGGGACGTTCTAGAGAAAGGTCAGGTCAAGAGTACCCTAAACCGACGAGCATGTATGAAAAGATTGATGCATGTTGAAGAAGCGAAAGAGGTGTGTCAGGATCGTAGCAAGTGGAAAGATGTAGTCTCTGCCTACCCCTATGGGAAAGAGGCGTGATTATATGTATGTATGGTCCTTAGAGAAAGTTGTTCCTTATCACCAGCCCGATTGAAGTTTTCGGTATCGGTGATTAGTAAAATTACATTCTATATTTTTTTAATATTTGAAGGTTTATAGGTATGTTGCTAAATTACATAATACACCACCATACATAACCACAAAAATATTGTATATTTACAGGAAACATTCTTAGTGTATTCAAATAATGATTAAAACGCAAATACAATTCGCTACGGAAATTATATTTTTTAGCTACGATTGATTATTTTATTACTTCTTGTGCAAAATTTAAGATTGAGGACAATTGATTGAGAAAAACAAATTTAATACGCGGGATTCAATAATTTTATTAATAGTTTAGATTAGCAAGGTTTATCTAACGAACTATTTTGAAAACAATTCAAAATCATAAATAAGATATTTTTTTTACGTTGTCTGTCAATAAACAAAGCTTCATCGTATGCTTTGAATTCCTACTTTACTGAGGACTAACCAAAGTATTATTGAAAATAACTTATGCTAGATGTCGCTTGTACGTCGGTTCAAGACGAGTGTCAAGAGATTGAAAGTTTCGCGGTCGAGACGCGCGCGGGTAGCTCATTGGCAGATCGGTGGGACAGTACTTCACAGGTTAATAGGGGGTTTTCTACATACATACATACACATATCACGCCTATTATCCCTTGCGGGGTAGGCAGAGCGTAAACAGCCGCAAAAAAGGCCATTTACACCACGTCTGACAAATGTTTGAGGGTCATTCGGAAAATTGTGTATCACTATAGTGACAGGTTGTCAGCCCATCGCCTAAAATTGCAATACACACCCTCGAGTCCCTTAGTCGCCTCTTACGACTCCCACGGGAAAGAAATGGGGTGATGCTACTCTAAGCCGGCATCACACGGCAATTTCGGGGGTTTTCTAATTTATTATTTTTATTTCATGAAAATAATATAGCACTGTGAGTGCAAAATAAACCATAGGGTTTTACAGATAATAATATGTTCCTTGGGGAAAGTTGTTCCGTCTTTCTAGGTCAAAATTGTTCAGTTTCATGGTCTAAATGCACCTAATCAGTATTCGGAGGACTGTCACTTACACCCCGTATAGTTTTTAAATTCATACTAGTGACATGGACGTACTATTTTTAATAGTTCGTCCTAGTGACTTTAAGGCACACGTTTTTCCTCTCTTCAGCCTTGAGCGACTTCAGGTGCTCCTGGAACACCTTTCGGCGAGACTTATGGTTCATCTGGCAGCAGGGTTTATCGGGTCGTTCGTCAACTCTATACCCTACATTAAATGAATGATCGACTTACCCGTATATAGTTTTTAGATCCATACTAGCGACTTTAAGGCACATGTTTTTCCTTTCTTCAGCCTTGAGCGACTTCAGGTGCTCCTGGAACACTTCCCGGCAAGGCTTGCGGTTCATCTGGCAACACTCCTTCTCGGAGAACGATTTTGACAGGTCCTTTTGCATGTCCTAGAAGAATATTTGTTTTACGTAAGAATGTAGTCTGGTGGTTATAATGTTTAAAAGCTGAAAATATAAAAAAGGACTAAAACAAACAGTCCATTAATTTGAATATATTTCCGAAGAACTTAAGGCGAACGGTGTTTTTTTGAAACTCCTAAAATCCTTTTTTCAATTTTTATTTCATTTTTGGGAACAGTTGCAATTGAATACCAAATTTTAAAACACTTGCCGTGTTAGGTATACATTTTTTGAAAACTTGCAAAATTTTCATCGCTTAGACTACATTCAATCTGTAAAGATAGAATTAGTCGCCGGGTATTAGTTGCAAAACTAACCCGGTAGATGGAGCCGTGCCACGCGTTACTGGCATTAAATACAATTGCAAAATTGGCGGGCAAGGAACGAGCTGCGGTAGCCCAGATGGAAGAGGCGTCGACACTAGTAATGACGAAAGTCACAGATTCAAATAATGCCCGCGCTTGAAAATTTTGCAAGCTCTCAAAAACAGTTGCAATTTTTATGTCCTGGTCCACCACATGAAAGACTTTCTAGCATGATTTTTACAACCTATATAAAATAACAACAGAATGCGTAAATTACCTTATAATTCTTCATCGTCAACGAGGATGTCGAAGAATGCCTCTCTCTTTTCTTTTCACCACCGTCTTCATGGCAGAACTCTTCAGGTATCGACGGCATATCTTCAAAACTAAGCGGCTGGTACTTCTCACAATCGCTATTTGGAGAAAGCACACATTCAGAACTAGACTGGTACCTATCCGACATAGGGCTGGGCACCGTATCTGATCGTGGTGGGGTCAGGAGGTTGTAAAACTCGTAGTTGGAAGGGCTATGAGCGATTTCAGCGCTCGGAGGCGTTGGGTACATGTTAACGTAGGGATTGGGCTCCTGAAGACCTAAATGTTCATCAAGGTATTCAATCTTCTCGTAGTTGACAATGTTTGCAGTTGTGTTGTAAAACGCTTCCAGAGGGTTTTCCTCGTCAATGCTGTCCGCTATGTGTTCGGCTAGCGTCGCAATAGTGTTCAAATGTTCGTTGCAACTTGGGTCTTGCAGGAATTCTCCCAAGTCCAACTCCTGGCTGATTTCCTTGTTTATTGATTGACTGGTTTCCCTGGCAATCAGTTCTTGACAGGTTTCACTGTCGATCAAGTCTTGGACGTCTTCCAGGTCGAAGTCTCCATCTCGTCTCACACCTCTCGACTCCAGATGCTCTGAAAAGCTGAGGAGTTCTGTGTTAGGGTCGCATAAGACCTGGTACTCTTGGCTGCCGATTGTGAGAGGTTCGAAGGCCTGGCTTACGTTGGCAACGATAACTTGACCACCGGAGAACGTGTGTTTGTTGATGGTCGTGTTTATCTGGAATAGGAATTGATTTAAATTATAATTTTGTTACTGAAATAGTTGTCGTGAATGGCGTTAACTTGTTGACGCAAAGAGAAGCCTCTCAATTCACCTTTTTGGATTTAATCTTTAAAAAACGCATCAAAATCCATTGCGTAGATTTACAGATTCAAACATACATATACAGGGTGTATGGGACAGCCCTTCGAATACTGATAGGGCATATTCAGAACATCATCTGCCTGCCCTTATCCCAATTTATTTGATAGGGCATATTCAGAATAAGTTCCCATATTTATAATTTTCAGTAAACGAAATATTTTTTACTTTCCCTCGTAAATGAAGTCATTTGATTATGATTTTGTATGGGAGGTGGGAGGTCGATATGTTTTTGTCGTGTCCTGACATATGTTTCTAGGGGAAAGTTGTTCAGTTACTTGGTCTGTATGCACCCTATCAGTATTCGGAGGTCTGTCCCGTATGCTGTGTAAGTAGCTTTTTAAAATAATGTAAACAAACAAATAAAGAGTGACAGCCTTGCGTTGCGACAGAAAATAATAGCTGTCACTCAGCCATAGTAACACTGTTTACATTCGTTTTAATACCTACTTGGACAAAGTATAAGTACAGACTGGAAGCGACTTTGTTTTATATTCAGTGATACTAGCTGTATAATAGGTAGCTATACAGGGAGTAACAAAAGGGTAAACTGAACAACTTTTCCCATGGAACATGGGTCGAAATATTACAAAATACGTTCCATTCAAAATTGCCGAACAGCTGGTGAATTTACTATGGGATGTCCTATACAGGGTGGCCCGAATAGTGACGTCCAAAGACATAACTTGAATGCCTCATACTGAGGGGTATCCGAATTACCCCCATGTATGTTCCGCGATTTTTTGTAACTTCCGAGTTATTCAACTTTTAAATTTGTATGAGGAAAATTGAACTGGGAGGATATTTTCCTTTTTTTGTATGTTTCAAAGTACAGATCATGAATATAATGTCATAGAAATAACCGCTTGAAAAGTCCTTTAACGGAACTTATGAAAAGAAGAGAAAAGCCGGCGAGTAGAAATTTTTCTCACACAACTTTAAAAGTTGAATAACTCGGAAAGTACAAAAAATCGCGGAACATACATGGGGGTAATTCGGATACCCCTTAGTATAAGGCATTCAAATTTTGTCTTTGGACGTGACTAGGGATTGCAATCCCGCAATGCGGGATCCTGCAATCCCGCGGGATCCCGCGCCAATTTTGGCCTTGCGGGATCCCGCACATTCAAAGCGCGGATCCGCGGATCCCGCACGGGGCGGTAAAAGCGCACGCGATGTTGCCTTTTCTTGCAGAACGGATACTGGTGGTTGGCGTCGTTGCACTAAGACTACCTGACACTTGCCTTCAAATATATGCTGACCATCCAGCCTACTAGCGTAGAAGATGAAAGAGCGTTTCGGCGTCAGGATATATTTGTAGTTCACTAGAAGCAGGCTGGGTAACGACACCATTGATACCATTTGCTTTCTACGAGCATACTTTCAAAAACGATCGCCATAGTGGTAGCCAAGATGTGATTTGATTATTCATATATTAATGATATCATATGGTAATGATAATAGTTATAATATAAGAAACAGCATTTTTATATTATAAGACTGTTGATTTGTTAGATTAAGGACAAAATAAACAAATCAATGCAAGTCTAATTAATTCAAAAATTACAAAAAACAAATAAGTAATGTAGGACTGATTTTACTGACAAGTAAATAATTTATGATTGTTATTTTGTAAAGAAACAAATATTTTTAGTTCCAACATGAAAGACATGTTTCAGTTTTTCAAATAAAAGTTGATTTTTTTAACAAAAACCTGCACTTTCATATGTTTTTTTAACAGCATTTCAAAGGTGCGGGATCACGCGGGATCCGCGCGGGATTGGGCCAATCCCGCGAATCAATCCCGCGGGATTGGCGGATGTGCGGGATTGCAATCCCTAGACGTGACTATACGTGCCACCCTGTATATATTTTTTATATTTCTGCCTATGTTTCATGGAGAAAGTTTTATTTCATACCTCGCCCTATTTTCTCGCCCTTTTCGTTATCCTTGTATAGGTAGGTACAGTCAAGGCCAGGCTGGGTTAGACAGTTTGGACTTTGGCCCGTTATTATCCCGCGCGCATAAGACTTACATTGGCAGTTTGAGTGTCTAACCGCACGTGAGCTTGACTGTACGTAACTTTAAGGGCGTGGCACACCCTTTAAGTTACAGGGACTGGGACAGTATAAGATACGGCACACCGCTTGCGTTGCGTATCCGTTCCGTGCTGCACGCAAGCGGTGTGCCGTATCTTATACTGTCCCATACATTACAACGTCATAAGTTCGTGCGTGACTACGGACGAGAGCTGGATACGGAACGGATACGAAGCCGGTGTGCCCCGCCCTTTAATGTTACATAACAACATGCCTTCGAGTAAAAAGGTAAATCTATAAACCAGGAAACAAGTTTATTATAATCAAATCACATACGGGTTTTCCGCCACGAGCCTAGCCTATTATTAATGGAAAAATTAATGATTTACTATGATTATTTAAACGATATTTCCATCTATGTGTTTTCCCAAGAATATGGTATTAATTAAGGATAGTGTTTGAACTGAAATGTGCCAAAGTTAAATGGGTTTATTTTTCTTACAAATACGATCTCGATTCTGAAAGGACATTTCCTTAGCTAATTCTTAGTATTCTCGTCATTCACTTAAAGGATATCTTATTAGTTAAATTATTTACCTGCTAAAGTGAAGTTTGATTCGTAATATGTTCTTAATTTTTAGGTCGATCATACACATAGATATATAGATAGATAAACCGTTTATTTCACAAATACTCATCTAGTTTACATGCAGAAAAAAATCATAATTTTCAAAACAACAAAAACTGACTAGAATTTATAAACTTCAGCTAGATGTGTACTGCAGAAATCAGACCATAGCTCAGTGGGATTTTTGCCCGCAGGAAGCAAACACTGATTTTCAGCTACTGGTGATAAATCACAGACCTATAGTTTCCGACAGAATACATAGTGTAAAAAAATTTGCTGAGAATATTTTAAGGGGTGAACCAGTACGTGAAACTGATCAACTTTCCCCAAGGAACATAGGTCGAAATATAAAAAAAAAATTGGCCCTCCCATACAAATTATCCCGGCCGTGTAACACACTAAGTATGGGGGGGTCAAATTATTTTTTCATATTTCGACCTATGTTGAAAGTTGTTCAGTTTCACGTACTGGTTCACCCTTTAAAATATACTCAGCAAATTTTTTTACACCTTATATAGCTATTACAATTGAACATAGGCTAACTATAAATTCTTCTAAAGTAAGTTTGTGTAAGTACCTAAACATACACATTTGCAAATGCAGTTTTATAGAGATCTAAGAATGTGAAAATGTACAAAAACAACGTAACGTTGCCGAGTCGCTCTCCGGCCCTTACTCGCTTCACTCACCTGTGTGTCAAGCCGAGGGTAAGGCAGGTGGACTGCCCCAGACAAGTCTCCAACTTTATTCCTGACTGGACCTCTGGCTACCGTCACCACCTGAGCCTTCCGCTTCTTCCCATCCTCAAGGTTCAGCTTCTGCAGGGCATCTAACACTTCTTCCTCCACTTGGTCATCATCTTTCTTCTCTGTCACCTCTTGTTTCACTTTTGATCGGTGGCCATCTTTCTTTTCTGTCGTTTTGGTATCTTAAAACAATTCAATGACAAGCTGTTTAATATAGCCTCCTGTTTTAAGTCGGTTAACTATATAGGGTGTAATTTTACTAGTGACCGATAGCGACAGCCTTAGACGAGCTAGTGATAAGGAACAACTTTCCCCAAGGAACATAGGTTTAAATATGACAAAGGTATTTTGAATTTCCACTGTGACTCAAATCAGCTGATCAGCAATTTTGTATGCGAGATCGGATTTTCTTTCGTAACCTTTTTACTTACTATGTTCCTTGGGGAAAGTTGTTCCTTATCACCAGCTTGTCTTGAGATTCCGCTATCGGTCACTAATAAAATTAAATTTTTACATACACACATATAGCACGCCTATATCCCTTGCAGGGTAGAAAGAGTGAAAAGCCATAGAAAACGAACATATACGCCACGTCTGACAAACATTCGAGGGTCAATCAGAAAATTGTGTATCACTTTAGTGACAGGTTGTCAGATCATCGCCTGAAATTGCAATATACGTGTAGACCTTGAGCCCCATAGTTGCCTCTTACGACACCCACGAGAAACCAATGGGGTGATGGTATTCTAAGCCGATATCACACGGTAAAGAAAATTGTTTATCACTATAGTGACAGGTTGTCAGCCCATAGCCTAATATTGCAATACACGTGTAACCCTTGAGCCCTATCGCCCCTTGCGACACCCACGGAAAAGAAATGGGGTGATGGTATCCTAAGCCGATATCACACGGTAAAATTTCACCCTATATAAAATCAAAGCATTATACAACATACCTTCATCTTTAGTTTCAATAACGTCGTCATCTTTTTTACAAACTTCCTCAAATTTCTCGTCTCCTTTCTCCGAAAAGCCACTGTCTTGAGAAGAGGTTGACTGTAGCGATTCTGTCCTAGTTCTGTCTTCTTCTACGACTATATACGTGAATTCACTATGTTCACTGCCCACTGCTGGACTGAATGAGAAGTTTTTTGATTCGTCTTCTTCTTCTTTTCTTTTGGACTCTTTTCCTTTGTCAATCTCTAGTTTCTTAATGAAATCGTCGACTAAATCGTTCACGTTGACTTTTGGTTTGAGTTGTGATTCTTTTTCAAGTGTGTTATTGTGTTCTTGTGCAATTTGTTTCTCTTTCGTGACATGTGCCTTCTCCTTTAAGTGTTCCTTGTCTTTCTTGAGTCCCAATTTGCATTTTATGTTTTTTATTATCGACTTTATTGGATTCTTTTTGTCTTCCGCCATATTGTTTTCGTCAATGGCCGCGTCTCTCATAGTTCATCGGGTTTTCCTCAACGTACGACCATACTGAAACAAAAAAAGTATAAAATTAGCACATTTTTGTCAATTCTCGGGAGCAGTAATTCGAGAGTCATTTATTCCGTTTATTTCAATTTTAAACTCCGCAAAACGACTGAAATAATACATTTCCAAAAAAGCCGGGTGTTCCTATAACAATGCATGGATGTTCAGACCATGAAACTGAACAACTTTTTCTATGGAGGCCATTTTGGCAAACGACAAACAACGACCTCCCATGCAAAATTTCCGTAAACTCTAAAAAAAACATTCACCGCCTCTTATTTTGACAGATAACGCGTATTTTTCGTTATACTATAAGACCTGACAGGACATAGATATCTCCTTTTCTTAACCTTGACGGAAAGGTAAGGTCTAAGGTAAGTTAGAGAATTTATATCCCGAATTGTAGCTATTACAAGACCTGACAGGACTTAGATATCTCCAATCCTTTTCTTAACCTTGACGGAAAGCAACAGCGCTATTTTAAGGTAAGTTAAGTGAATTTATTCCCGAATCCAGGCCAATGCGAACCGTGGCATCGAAGTATACATTTGACTTGTAAAATGGGTCGTGATGTGACGCAGCGGCCCCGATCTTGGCAGAACATGAGATCCCAAAGTTCATCCTGCACGCAGAATTATACAAACCCATAGACTATAGCTTTTGCATACACACATACATCACGCCTACATCCCTCGCGGAATAGACAGAGCGTAAACGGCCGTAAAAAACGGGAATTTGTACCACGTCTGACAAACATTTGAGGGTCATTCAGAAAATTTAGTAACGCCATAGGGACGTCCTAAAATTGCAATACACATGTAACCTTCGAGTCTTTTAGTCCCCTCTTACGGCGCCAAAGACATGTCGTGGTTGATGCTATTCTATGCCGGCATCACACGGCAACTGACATCAGGGACATCTAGGCAATTTTACTATAAAGGTCATTTTAACAAAACAGACTCAAGCTGTATCCTTTCTGTTGCTTTGACACGATGAATTTGCTAAGGAAACGTCCTGCCAGAATCGAGGGCGGTGTTCAGTCTTCCCAAAATAATGTGCCTACCTATATGACATAAGTATGTAAGTATTTGTACTCAGATATTGTTGGCTACTGAATAAATGACCTTTTTTTATTATATTTTGTTTTTGTTTGAACAGCGTACGGTGTGGTATTTTCGTAGTTTAGATAAATAGCTATTTGACTGACTGGTTGTTCATCTGATAGCATCACCCCATTTCTTACTCGCGGGTGTCGTAAGAGGCGACTAAGTGACTTTCATGTGTCTTTCAATTTAAGACGACCTGTCACTATGGTGATACTTTCTGAAATGGCGATAATGGCGAGATATGTGTATGTAGGAACGGTGGTAAAGTAGGCGGGTTCTCGAGTGGAGGCCACGCTTCGGCAAGCGTAGCGTTAGACGACCTCCGGCCAGATGAACCGATGACTTAAAAAAGGCGGCTGATAGCGACTGAATGGTGAGAACGACAGATCGTGCCTTATGGCGTACCCTGGGGAAGGCCTACGTCCAGCAGTGGACTGCAATAGGCTGATGAATGAATTAAGCGGCCGATGTGGCGCAGAAGTAGTACGACTGCCTGCGACGCAAAGGTTCCGGGTTCGATTCTAGGTGGGGCACTCACAAAAGATGTTTATCACTTTGTGAATTTGTTCCCAGTCTAGTTAGGACATTGCAGAACCACCTTATTGTCCGTAAAGAAAAATGGTTTCGTGCTTCGGAGGGCACGTTAAGCCGTCGTTTCCGGTTGTTGTCTATGATAACTAAGACGACGGTCGTTACACAACCATGTGGCCTACTAGTAATAGTAGGCGGTTGAAAAACTCAACACCAGGGTTCACCGGGTCGTTGGACGACTCGGCGTCACACGAAAAGAAGAAGAATGAAGGAATAAATTACGGGGTAGGTAGAGCGTTAACGGCCGTAAAACGGATATTAACACCACGTCTGACAAAAGTTTGAGGGTCAATCAGATAACTGTGTATCACTATAGTAACAGGGTTGTCAGCCCATCGCCTAAAATTGTAATACACACCCTCAAGTCCCTCAGTCGCCTCTTAAGACACCAATGGGTAAGAAATGGGGAGACGCTATTCTCAGCCGGCATCACACGGCATCTGTTTTTTTATTTTAGTATCTAATTGAATGTGACTAAAATAAACGTATTTTATCTTTATCTTTACTTGACTCTCGACGACGCAAGAAGGAATGCAGTAAGCACTACGTGGAACGTTTATCAATTAGGCTACGTATTTCTAAATATATCGATTACGAACTCAGATTGAAGCGTTTACAATCACAATGGATCTAAGGGTCGAAACACATCTGATACAATTCAGTCGCTGGATTAGGGCTGCCGCAGACCTAACGTACGTTTTTGCGAGCACTTTTCATAGGTATTCTAAAAAGAACCGTACACTAATATTATAAAGAGGAAAGATTTGATTGTTTGTTTGTTTGTTTGTTTGTTTGTTTGCATCGAATAGGCTCCGAAACTACTGGACCGATTTTAAAAATTCTTACACCATTAGAATCCTACATTATTCCTGATGAACATAGGCTATATTTTATACGAGAAAAAAATAGGGATCCGCGTGAAATTTTCGATAATGTAACCCAACGTGTGAAAAATGTACCAAAAAAATATCTTACATCGCGTACGCTGTGGAAATGATTGACAATAGAGCAAAGTAATGTACTACAGTTTTATAGAGGACATCAATATCTACAATTATGTCCGCGATATCATATGTCTAACTATTACAGTTATGCCACAGAAATACTTTTTCATTTAAAAATGTACCAACAACGCCACACTATTCGTACGAGTGTAATGATTACATTTAATCATTACTGTATTAAAGGGTGTCAGGGATAGCCCTCAGAATACTAATAGGGTACATGCAGACCATGAAACTGAACAACTTTCCCCTAGGAACATATTTCAGGAAACGTAAAAAAACTGACTTCCCATAGTGAATGCAGTCAGCTGATTGTAATTTTGTATGGAAGGTAATTTTTTTGGCGCTTCCTGACATATGTTTCTAGGGGAAAATTGTCCAGTTTTATGTTTCATGCACCCTATCAGTATTCGAAGGGCTGTCCCTTACTCGGTATAAAAAGACGACAAAAAAAATTAAATAATGCATTAAAAAAATCTACACTAAAATAATACATATACATACACATATCACGCCTATTATCCCTTGCGGGGTAGCCAGAGCGTACACGGCCGCAAAAACAGACATTTACGCCACGTCTGACAAATATTTAAGGGCCATTTGGAAAATTGTGTATTGCCATAGTGACAGGTTGTCAGCCCATCGCCTAAAATTGCAATACACACCCTCAAGTCCCTTAGTCGCCTCCTACGACTCCCACGGGAAAGAAATTGGGTGATGCTATTCTAAGCCGGCATCACACTAAAATAATAATTATATACATACATACACATACACATATCTCGCCTACAATCCCTTGCGGGGTAGGCAGAGCGTAAACGGCCACATAGAACGGACATTTACGCCACGTCTGACAAACATTTGAGGGTCATCCGGAAAATTGTGTATCGCCATAGTGACAGGTTGTCAGCCCATCGCCTTTAATTGCAATACACACCCTCGAGTCCCTTAGACGCTTCTTACGACTCCCACGGGCAAGAAATGGGGTGATGCTATTCAAGCCGGCATCACACGGCACATAATTATATAATCTACACTAATATTAGAAACAGGATTTTATTTATTGTTTGTTTGAATTGAATAGGGTCCGAAACTACTGGACCGATTTAAAAAATTCTTTTACCGTTAATTGAAATTGAAATTTTTTATTCAATGTAGGATTGTATTATCACTTATTGACGTCATGAACCGTCATTCTAAAAAAAGAAATTTGTATCACACAATTTTTTTTTAACGCCTCCACCATCTGAAAACGATATTTGTTTCAAATTGAAGTCAAGATTTTTAGAATCCTACATTATCCCTGATGAACATACGCTATATTAAACTGTCTTATTCCCGGGGGGAAATTGTTAGCAGCGGGTGAAACCGCTGGGCGGGCTGCTAGTTATTTTATATAACTTTATGCACAAAACTGTACACGGGCGGACTTAACGCCTTATCTTAAAAGCGTTATCTCTCAGTCTACCTTAGAACATGGCATGTGCGTCAAACAAAAAACAGCTATTCAGTACTTGAGCCAGATGCATTATTAAAAAAAAGGAACAGCCATTCAGCACTTGTCGGACAGTCCGGACACGTAACTACTTGGCCGAACGAGACGGCAAAAAGCCGGACATGTCCGACGAAATCCGGACGGTTAGCAACCCTACATGTAACGCAGAATTTACTAAATTTATCGATTTCCTGAAATTGGATTTGCAATCAAACACGCGATGATGTATCACAGATAAATATTATCTAAATGACAAAACTGTATACAATAGTGAAATAACGCATTTGCAAAATTAATAGCATCACTCCATTATTTTCCACTGGTGTCGTAGAGGGGGTTTTGTGTTTATTTTACATTATAATTTATTTTTAATTCCCGCTTTTTCTTCTCTTAAATCTTCATTGGGTTGGCTGGAAGTGATTTCTTATAGAAAAAGGTCACCCTTGTAATATATTTTAAGTTTTAACCTCTTGTATCAATGTAATAAAGAATTCATATGTTCACGAGATGACATAGTTAAAAAAACCCTCAAATCTTTTTCAGTCGGGCGATAACGACCGCTTTTTACCTTCTTACAGTCTGTTTACCCCGCAAGGGATATAGGCATGATATGTGTATGTTTATACAGAGTGTAAGGGACAGCCCTCCGAATACTGATAGGGTGCATTCAGACCATGTAACTGAACAACTTTCCATTAAAAAATAATTCAGGAAACATAATTTTTTGCACTTCCCAATTTCCCATGGTAAATGCAGTCGGCTGATCGTGTTTTTGTATGGGCGGTCGAATATTTTTTGTCGTTTCCTGACATATGTTGTTTATGGAAAGGTGGTGATAAGGAACAACTTTCCTCAAGGAATATACCTCTAGGTTGAAATATCATCTCCATCGTCACATTAGGGCGGGGCACACCGGCTCCGTATCCGTTCCGTATCCAGCTCTCGTCCGTGCTGCACGCAAGCGGTGTGCCGTATCTCATACAGTCCCATACATTACAACGTCATAAGTTCGTGCGTGACAACGGACGAGAGCTGGATACGGAACGGATACGGAGCCGGTGTGCCCCGCCCTTTAACATCAGGTGAGATGGCAGACAAATGCTTACCTATTTTATATTTTTTTTAAATGACAAAAGAAATGAGTGTGGGTACATACACATAGTTACTCAAATCAGCTGATCGGGTTAAATTTAATGGGTTTTAATGGGTTGCTCAAATATTTTTTTGAATTCTACCTATGTTCCTTGGGTTAAGTTGTTCCTTATCACCAGCCTGTCTTGAGTTTTCGCTATCGGTAACTAGTAAAATTTCACCCTATATGTATGTGTAGTATACAATGGATTTTAAGGAGTGATGACGAGGCCAGTAGGCCGAAAAGGGTAGCTACCCGCCTGGTCGGGAGTTGTGACCAGGGGAACGACTGTTCCAACCGGACATGTTTGGAAGTTGTATATATGTATAGCGATCGGCGGAATAACTTCTATACCGCGTTTCAGGACCTGTATGTGGAGCGCATAAGCGCCGCCACAGATGCAATCTTAGTATGTTCTGTATGACGAAGTATTATGATACAACAAGGAATGACGCACGTAGGTAGGCAATCTGTTTTGGCAGTATATATTATTAGATTCTTTGCTCTTGACATTGGCCTGTACTGTAGTTAACATTTTAGATGGCAAGACTGATAAGGCTGACTCAAACTCGAATATGGGAAGACCTCATTTTGCTTGGGTATTTTTTACACGACTACCCAACCAAAAACGGAGTTTAATGTTTACATAGTTCATGTATGTGCGATTCTTTATAGGAATGAAACTCGTTAATTACTGAACAGATTCGAATGGGAATTGTATCGGAAGAATCCTTACATTATCCTGAATGTCGTAGGCTAGGCTTTACCTCAAAAATTAAGTCGTGTATTTAAATTAAATTTAAATTATGCTTGTTTCTTTAAAGTAAATAAGTAATATAATAACCCAATGGACACTAAGAAAAGAAACGATTTTGATTTAACAGACTTCGGGCCTAGATATTCTGTAGGTAGGTATTATACTGGTCTTGTGATGCCGCTTTGAATAGCATCACCCCATTTCTTCCCGAGGGAGTCGTGAGAGGCGACAAAGGGACTCGAGCGTGTGTATTACAATTTTAGGCGATGGGCTAACAACCTGTCGCTATGGTGGTACACAATTTTCCGAATCACTCTCAAATATTTTGCCAGACGTGGCGTAAATGTCCGTTATTTACGGCTGTTTACGCAAGGGATTATGGTAAGTAAGTAAAAACACTTAAATAACAGGAAAACTAAATCTAAAAAATGCGCAAAGGCGGCCTTATCGCTGAAAGCGATCTCTACCAGACAACCTTTGGTTGGAGGAAAATCAAAGGGAAGAAGATAGTAGTGCATAAAATAAAGGTAGATAAGACAGTGAACATTAATAAAATAAATATACTAAATCATACCATAGGTATATAGACGTGATATGACGTGTATGTAGGTATTTTATTGTGTATGGAACACAGCCAAGAATCTGCGTGGATGATGTGCGAATGTGCTACGATTAAATTTTATGTCTGATTTCGCAGAAATCAGAAGCTAATAGTTTATTTACGTCCTGTTGAGATAGCGATACACGGGTGTGACGAGATATGTTTGCTTCTTATCTTCATTTTAACTTACAGCTAATACTTTATTAAGTTTGAAGGTCCTAATTTGACTAATGGATTAGACTAAAAACTCGGGCAACGGACATTCTGATAGATTGTTTGTATAAAGAGAAAACTTATTTTTTGTGTAGAAGTGCCACTATCGAGGTAGTTCACGAGTACACTCGCCACTGACAGACATTGGGCCTCCCATACAAATTGTTGTTAATGTTGTATATAATAATATCTTGGACATTTCACACAGCGCCACCTAACCCCAAACTAAGCAAATCTTGTACTACTGGAACTAGAAAGCCGGCACCACACACACGGCAACAACAATTAATAAACGGCGGTAAAATTTGACCTTGAGCAAAAAAGGAGGTAAGTACTCCTTTCGTCAAGCATAAGACAGTTTTGCATATTTTTCATGCTTTTCAAAACCGAAAAGTTTCCATAAAACATTTCCTTAGTCTAACGCGGTTCACCCACTTGTCGTCCGTCGCTGCGTATTTTTAAAGGGCGGGGCAGACCGGCTCCGTATGCGTTCCGTATCCAGCTCTCGTCCGTAGTCACGCACGAACTGATGACGTTGTAATGTATAGGATTGTATGAGATACGGCACACCGCTTGCGTGCAGCACGGAACGGATACGCAACGCACCGGTGTGCCCCGCCCTTTACGCATGCGTCTGTCAGACGAAAGGAAATTGCGAATACCGATCTTTTTCCCATACAAATGTTATATACGTAATTAGTTATAGATTTAAATATTGTGCAGTTTATTTAAGTTTATTTGTTTTGTATAATATAGTAGATTTAATTATAAAATTATAGTAATGTCGGCTATACATTTACCTGAGATACAGGAATTCACTTAGTTCAGAAAATGGACAAGCCACATTACTATTTTGTATAAGTTAACCTAATTGTAATTATGTTTATTAAGTAATAAAGAATAATCTTATCTTATCTTATCTTAAACAATTCTTTTAACATTTAAATCCTACATTATTCGTGATGAAAATAGGCTATATTAAAATGTCTTATTCCCGCGGGAAAACGGTAAGCAGCGGGTGTAACCTCTGGGCGGGCCCCTAGTATGTTATTCAAGCGGATATAAAGAATAATGTAGGATTCTAATGGTAAAAGATTTTTTAAATCGGTCCATTAGTTTCGGATTCTTCAATTCAAACAAACAATCAAATCTTTTCTATAATCATTAGTATAGAAAGTCGCTTTTAGTGTCCCTTTGTATGCTTAGATCTTTAAAACTAACCAACTGATTTTGATGCGGTATTTTTTAATAAATAGAGCGATCCAAGAGGCAGGTTTTTACGTAACTTTTACCTCTGGGCTGGTCGCTAGTACTTAATAATCCCACGAGAGGTGTTTGCAATATTCCTTAAAAAACCCGTTGTATATCGCAGGCTGTCGTTTAAGCAGAATCGATTGAATACACTTTTTTAGCTCTCATTCGATAATCAAAATGGCGGAGAGTGACGTCATACGACCTCGAGAGTCGAGCGCGAATTTTATAACTGGAAACGCGCCATTTTTGTTCGCAGTCTTGCCTCGTGGCGTGTCGTGTTTGTTGTTAAGAGTCCTACTTCGCCGGAAGGAACGAAATTCAAATGAAATTCGGAAGTCATGTCAAAGAGTATATTATAGAGGTGTCACCATTTCATATAATGTTAGTCTAACTGGTACTGATACAATACTTGACGACCAATGGTAGTGCGACTGCCTGCGGCGCAAAGGTTCCGGGTTCGATTCTCGGTGGACTACTCACAAAGTTGATATTATAACTTGGAAGGAATATTAACCTACATTATATTATATGGACCATATTTTGAAATAAGCTGAACCATTCGCCAAGACTTAGCTGAACGCATAGTATCCATATTAATTATGAACTCTATAAACTGTACTGTCTGTTTGTTTGTTATTCTTACACTTTCAGTACATGAAAAAAATTCATCTAAAAATAAGGGCTTAATCAGTTCACAAAACACTTATCTTCATAACATCTCAAATCATATTTACAACTTTTTAGTTTAACGTTATTACAGAAGAAGCAAAGTCATTAAACTAAATAAAGCCAACTTATTAGTTCAGGTTTAAAAATGCAAGTGGCCAGTATCATGTTACGCACTTTGCGCGAACATATTTTTGTTTCGTTTTTGTCCATCCTGGTATTGTACATTTTTTTGCGAACTTCGACATTAAGAAACTTTTTTTGGATATTTCTTTGTCATTTTCATCATTGCGTGCACCTTAAGCGCAACTAATACTGTTAAATTTAAATTTCAACTACTACTCCGCTCGTAACAGCACACATGTGTGCTTGAAGTACAATACAAATCTATTGTTGCAAAATTCGACCTGAGCGAAGTGGTTAAACGTTTATTGCATAAATCAGTATACATAGATGTAAGTTCAAAATATAAATAGCAAAAACCAATTAGCGACGGCCATCATATATTCGAGTATGATATGATAATATATAGCGGTCGCATTCTCGCACCGTTCATTAGGTTTTGAACAATATTTGTTGACCATCAGACATACACAGAGCCGCATGCCTTAAAATTTTCAAACCTTCGAACACCTTTAACAATCTTTTTCCATTAATCACCGACACCAGTTGAATTGCTTCATAGTTAAAAATTATCATACATTTTGGTGATATCTAATAAAGTAACTAAGAAAATTTTAAAATCGAAGGTGCTTCTAATTGTTTTTTTGACTAAGGTTTTTAATCCATTCCTATCTGGATAATCCTGTTATTTTTGTTCTTGAAATTGGTATTTTTAGAAAAGGGATTTATAGCCCTATACAATGTTTGGTATATTTCGGTGTTACCAACGAACCAGGGTGACCACAACCTTTAATATAATGATACTCTCGACCTTCCCGAAATTTTAACATTAGTATTGGCATTTTGTTCTGTGACACTCTAGGACTTTCCAGCTAGGTATAAGTCTAGAACCTTTCAACCCAGTGTTACCCTAGCATGAACATCTTGACCCAGTGCCACTGTAGAACCCTTCTACCCCATAACACTAAAAACCTTCCGAATCAATTGATCCCACTCTTGAACTGAAATCTGACAAAAATCTTTTACAACATAAATAATACTTTTGTATACTAGGTACGCAAGTTGCAAGAGATATGGGCGTGATATGTGTATGTATGTATGTACGTAAGTACATGTACATAATTATTATCCTTGCTTTCTTATAATTTATCCTAAAACTGTGGTTGGTGGTGACCGTATGCGCAGCGCTCCATATTTACAATTAAAAATTTCCGCCGCGGTTAAAAAACTGCTTTTGTGCCGCCGTGCCGCCGTCTAGTGTTGCATATAAATCGAACCTTACTACTTCATACTAATCTGCACTAACAACCACGTCATCCTATTATTTGATCGTAATAAAAAATTTAATACCTACGTCTAATCGGTTCATATTTTGCGTTTCGTTCGATGTATCAATCAACGTAGTATTGACATTGGCAAAATTATCCATAGCGGATAGAATGCCGTTGTTGTAGATAGTTGATATAATATTTTACGGCAAAATTCTAGCTACAATAATTTTTCACGGTCAAAATATCGAACAAATGTAGTGTGTGTCGCGTCTGCATCATATTCCGTTTATCTATGATCAATTCCACGTCAGTTTCGACAGCAGAGGAAACACATCAAAACAAAAACCTTTTATTCCCAAGGAAATCAGCCGGAAACAGTAAGTGTTTTGCTAAATCTCATAATAACTAAGACGTTTTGTCAAAAAATAACCGCCCGGGCGGGTTCAACGTGCAATTGCCATTAATAATCATACTAAGATCAATACAGTTCGATTAGCACTGGCGGAGGAAATCTCTTACGCCACGCTTCATCACTGAAAAATAGAGGTAACTTCAAATTTTAATTTCTCCGTAATTAAATATAAAATGAGATTTTGCGCTGCCCTGGCGTATTCCTCATATCTTGAAGATTAAAAAACAAAATTTTGTTGACAGTGATGTGCCTTAGATTATGCATAAAATGCATTCTCGTAGCTCGTTTTCACCTCACTTCATGGAAGTAGGCCCGTTAAGCTGTCTGTTGTGTAGGTGTGTGTGTGTGATTGTATAAGACACATACAAGATACATTATTATGAACATCATTGCCATATTGTGAAGAGTTTGCGCCACGTCCGCGCTTATGATTTTCATCCACAGAACTATGACTTAAACTATAGAAACTATACTAAAATAACGACAGAATATATCATTTCACCCTATTTATACATATTGCTCTTTCAATACGCTGAAAAAGGATACATTTAGGTTATTTGTATCGCCAATTAGAATGTCACAGATTTCATTTACTATACATCAGAATTTAGTTGTCATAAACAACGATATACTTTGACACATCGCTAGTAGTTTTAAACAAAGCGTTAGAACTACAAAAGGCTTTTGAACTTTACTTCTAAAATTGTTTGGTTTATAGGACTCTAATGGCAGGGACTCCATTTTGGCCGGTTGAAACTGGTAACATGCACGAAAATAATAAAAACAGCCAGTCTTTTGCATCTTGCTTATTTGCATATGCTGATGAAGGAATAAATTTTGTTCGTCTAAAAGTAAGATATTGTTTTGGTTCTATAGCTTTACTCAGGTTTCCAAAGATTGGTATGCGGAGACACAGGATCGCGAACAGTGGAAGAAGGGGTGGGAGGCCTTTGCCCAGCAGTGGAAAACTGACGGCTAGATAAGATAAACATACACATATCACGTCTATAATCCCTTACGGGGCAGGCAGCATAGAACGGACATTTACGCCACGTCTGACAAACATTTGAGGGTCATCCGGAAAATTGTGTATCGCCATAGTGACAGGTTGTCAGCCCATCGCCTAAAATAGCAATACACACCCTCGAGTCCCTTAGACGCTTCTTACGACTCCCACGGGCAAGAAATGGGGTGATGCTATTCTAAGCCGGCATCACACGGCACTAGATAAGATAAGATAAGCTTTGGTCATAGTTCTGTGTGCCCATCCTAGCCGATTTCGGCTACAGCGACTGCATCAGGAGCGGGGTACTGCTGGTTTGCCCGCTCGTGTGCCCTCATGTGACTGCAGTAGCCAATCTTGTTTTGCAGTGCACGTGAACATACAGGGTGTAAGAGACAGTGTACCGAAATCTTTGCAGGCATGATCAGACCATGAAACTGAACAATTTTTACTTTTTTGTTTACGTTACGTTTTTACTGTTTTTTTTTGAGTTTCCATAGAAAATCAGTCAGCTGATCGGGAATTTTGTATGGGAGGTCGGAAACAAATTCTCGTTTACCAACATAGCTTCCATCGAAAAAGTTGTTCAGTTTCATGGTCTGATCATGCCTGCAAAGTTTTCGGTACACCGTCCCTTACACCCCGTATACGGAATGTCAGGACTCCGGCATGTGTCAACTATAGGTAATCAAGCATTTAGAAGGTCTCGTTTCTTATCGAGGTCAGTTTTTCGCTGGTCCTCGAAGTTATGAATGACACGAGTAGGGTCGCCAACCGTTCGGCTTTAGCCGGACATATCCACCTTTTAACGGTGTTGTCCGACTTTTGTCAGACTGCGTGCATTCGAAACTTGAGAATGGTAGCTCATTCATTAAATTAATTTTTCAAGTGTCATAAAATATACCACTTTTGTCTATGTGACAGTTTACACAGTGTAAAAACCTGGTTTGAGTAGTTTTGAAAACTAACCCGGTAGTTGGAGCCGTTCCACGCGTAACTAGCATTAAATACACTGGCAAAATTTTCGGGCAAGGAACGAGCTGCGGTAGTCCATATGGAAGAGGCGTCGTAATGACGAAAGTCGCAGGTTCAAATCCTGCCCACACTTGAAAATTTTGCAAGTTTTCAATATTGTATACCTAACACGGGAAGTGTTTTTTTTTATCCACTGCAAACGAAGTCTGTAAGCATTAACCTAAATTGACTTTTTTTTATTAGCTTATCAACAGGTCATTTTCATAATCATAATAGAAGCTAACCTATGAATATATGACATATTTGTAAAGCAATTATAAATTGGGTTCGGCCAATGGTCCAAAAAAATACAAGCCAAAAATAAACGTCTCTAATATTTTTGAAACATAAATAGCTAGCCATACAGAGCAATTTTGATTAATTAGTTATAATAAAGAGGTTGTTGTTGTCTAGTTAGAAATAGGTTAGGCGTAGTTGTATGAATCACAGGTCATTGCACCCGATTATGACGTAATGACGTAATTGCATAACATTGGTAGTCTACTAGAAACCGTAAATATCGCAAAAAACCTACTTCATTTCAGCTTTGCAAAAAACCCGGTCCTATTTATAAGTAGGTACTTATGTAATTCGGTATGTCAGATATTTTTTATCACGGTTTTTTTTTTTAAATATAGGTCATTTTAAGAAATAATTTTATTATTTGGTATAATATTATATATTTCTACTTTAAATTATTTGTCTACAGTTTTGAGTAGCTGACGTCAAAATTTTTGGTAAATTATTAATATTCTTTGCCTGCACGAAAATAAACATTGACGAGACAAATGTCAGTTACGAACTTCTTTATTTTTTAATACGGCAAAAGAATTTAATTATATTCAGGTTATGACGCGTCATACAAATTATCAAGAATAAAGATATTTTATTACATATCTTTGTATGAATACACTATGTTACGTTAACAGATTTTGCGATGTTGCTAAGCTCTTAAATGAGGACCTTGCCTTTCTGTTCATCAAATCTAAACTTCGGCGCGACCATCGAGTACAAGGCTCAGACGGCGGCTAAAAAGCTGGGCGTCCTGAATGAGTGAAGCGATACTTTACGCCTGGACAGCTTTTAACTCTTTACAAAGCACAAGTCCGATCCTGCATGGAGTATTGCAGTCACCTTTGGGATGGCTCAGCCAAATACCAACTTGCCGCTCTTGACTCGGTGGAACGCAGGGCCAAGAGGCTCATAGGCGACATAAAACTGGTGGACACCAAGCTACATAGCCTGGCACATCGCCGCAAGGTTGCCTGCTTGTCGGTATTTTATAGATTGTACTTCGGAGAGTGTGCTCAAGAGCTTTACGACCTTGTTCCACCAGCTCCCTTCTACCATCGGACATCCAGACGCACCGCCGGATACCATCCGTACCTGGTAGCCATTCCACCAATTCGGACTAAGCGCTTCCAGTCATCATTTATAATGCGCACTGCTAAAGAGTGGAACTCACTTCCTGCGTCTGTGTTTCCAAAAGCATACAACCCTAATCTCTTCAAAGTAAGAGTGAACAGGCTTCTTCTGGGTGAGCTCGCTCCATCTTAGACTCTGTCTCTGTCCTATGACCTAGACTAGAGTCAAGAGCAAACCCATCATTAATAAAAAAAAAAACAAACTTTTTAATTCCTTCACGGTTCGAACTACGCAATTATGGAACGCACTTCCAAAGTCCATTCAGGACTCTCCAAGTATAACGTCATTTAAACGCAGAATAAAAGAGCACTATTTATCGGAACAATCTTGATGTATGTGTTCAAATGAAAATATATATTTATTTATGTATTTATTGATAAGTATGTATTGTTTATAATATATTATATGCAAGTCCCTATCTGTATGTGTACACGGATTTGTCATTCCCTATTATAGTATTTTCCAATTCCCCTGTGCAGGTTGGCTGGAAGAGATCTCTTCATAGAGATAAGCTCACCTTTGTGACTACGTTTAATATTCAAATTTATTGTAATAATTTGGTACACAATAAAGAATATATACAAACCCAAATGGCATGACTAAGCATTAAAGTAAAAATAAATACTTTCGCATATTAAAGAAATTGTTTAAAATGTGGCCAGTGAGACTTAAGACCATTTTGTGTTTAACATGACATAAAATTAACAGCTACAACAGTCCACTGCTGGACATGGGCCTCCCCCTATTGGAGGGTATTGCCATACTCACCACGTTTGCCAGGTGGATTGGCGAGCGCAGTGAAAGATGTTGCATTCACAGGGAACGCTGCTGCCCATTCCCTGGATGATTATATCTTAGTCGGCGGAAATCTAGTGTTAAATAATTCAGTATGCTTAGATGGTTGATTTCAAAAAATATTTACTTAAAACAATGATATGATACTCGTAGTGTCAGTGTGTGTGCCGTGTGGTGCCGGCTCAGAATAGCATCATCCCATTTCCTTCCGTACCGTAACCGTGGGTGTCGTAAGAAGCGACGACGAGAGAAGTGCGTATTGCAAATTTAGGCGATAGGCTGACAACCTGTCTCTATGGTGATACATAATATTCCAAATGACCCTCAAATGTTTATCAGACGTGGCCTTAATGTCTGTTTTTTACAGCTGTTTACGCTCTGCCTACCCCATAAGGGATTATAGGCGTGATATTTGTATGTATGTAGCTATTAAATGATATGGATCGAACGATAAAGAAACGTCTACCGTATTTATTGAATAGTTTATCTGAGGACATACGTAAATTAAAGTTCTATATTATATTTAAGTTAAGTTATATATAAATTCATTACATTAAGGCACTTCAAGTTAATTAGTTTTAAGTTTTAGAATAAGTGAAATATTATATAAGTTAAAAGCGAGTATCGTCTGATCTCACAGTCAAAATGTTTGTGCAGTTTTGTGAGACACTGTTTTATATTATATAAGCTTAAACACTGTTTTTGCAATAAAGAACTAAATAAATAATAAATGTAAGAATAAGGACTAAGTATAACCTTGCTAAGTTACGAAGCCTAAGCCGGTTCTGTGCATATTTTACATATAAGTATATCTTAATACGTTTAAAAATAACTTTGGCTCAGAAAATTTATTGGACTGGATTTTCCCGTACGCAAACATGTATGTGTAGCTAGTTTGTTGCCCGCGACTTTGTTCACGGTGCCTGGGAACCGATTCTCTTATTTTTTGCCATTGTAATACCATCTATGTGAGGCCGCCTTAGAATAGCATCACCCCATTTCTTTCCCGTGGGTGTCGTAAGAAGCGACTAAAGGACTATTGCAACTTTATTTAACTTTACTTTCTCAACAGTGTGTGTGTATGGTTTTGGCCATATTGTATCCCGTTGTTTAAGTTTGAGTAGTTTATTATAGTGCCGTGTGATGCCGGCTTAGAATAGCATCACCTCATTTAATTCCCGTGAAAGTCGTAAGCCGTGGGAGTCGTAAGAGCCAACTAAGGGACTCGAGGGTGTGTATTGCAATTTTTAGGCGATAGCTGACAACCTGTGTCTATGGTTATACATAATATTCCGAATGACCTTCAAATGTTTGTCAGACGTGGCGTAAATATCCGTTTTTTACGGTTATTTACGCTCTGCCTAACCCGCAAGAGATTATAGGCGTGATAGATGGACATGTATGTTACACCATCGACACTCGATTGACATTCGATTGCCACTGTGGTTTTCTATACTTCAAACTATTAGCGGAATGCGTAATGGCCAAAACCATCTATATACATACAACATACATACACATCACGCCTATTTTCCCTTGCGCGGAAGGCAGAGCGTAAACGGTCGCAGAAAATTACATTTACCCCACGCCTGACATTATATTTGAAGGTCATTCGGAAAATTCTATATCGCCATAAAGACAGGTTTTCAGGCCATCGCCTGAAATTGCAATACAGTCCTAAGGGACTGTATTGCACCTACGCCTACGACACCCATGGGTTTTAAAGGGGTGATGCTATTCTAAGCCGACATCACATGGCATATAATTAATATACCTACCTAAAAGAGTGATTCTATTAGATGATGACTGCCTCACTTTATGCCTTCTCACTACCCAAGGTCTGCTGTAAGAGATTTATTTTTAGAAAAAAGCTGATATGTTGTGTATTGTTCTATATGTTATGTCCTTTGTGTTATATTGTGTACAATAAACGGTCAAATAAATAAATAAAGATTTCTCTTTTGGACTGCGCTGTGACTAGGAGACCTCTCTCGTTTTGTTTCTTTCATGTGTGTTTAACGTGTGATGCCAGATTAGAATAGCATCACCCTATTTGCCTGGGGTGTCGTAAGAGACGACCAAGGGACTCGAGGGTTTCACGTGTATTACAAATTTTAGGCGAAAAGCTGATGAGCTGTCACTAGGGATACACGATTTATCTGAATGACCCTCAAATGTTTGTCAAACGCTGCCGTTTACGCTCTGCCTACCCCGCAAGAGATATGCGTGTTTTATATATTTTTCGCTGCGAGCTACATAGCTTGTCTACATACTCGTAGAATCATGCAATATCCCCTGCGGAGTAGACAGAGCGCAGACCCAACAGTTTTTCCATAATAATATTATAAATCCGAGAGTTTGAGTGTGTGTTTGTGTACAGGTATTTTGACTTCCGTATGTCTGTCTTAATGCTGTGTGATGTTGGCTTAGAACAGCATCACCCCATTTCTTTCCAGTGGGTGTCAAAAAGGCGTCAAACGAACTGCATTGCTATTTTAGGCGATGGCCTGACAATCTGTAACTAAGACGATACACAATTTTTTGAATGACCCTCGAATGATTTTACGACCGTTTTATATTATGTATGTATTCTGACTCGTAGCATCATGCAAACGGAGCGTGTTAGACGCCGTGAGATAAATAATTAATGTGCACGGCCATTTTGAATCGTCATTTGCACTTGATTTGCACTAACAACACATTTACCTATGTAGTTTGATATTTAGTGCCGTGTGATGCCGGCTTAGAATAGCATCACTCCATGACTACCCGTTGGTGTCGTAATAAGCGACTAAGGGCTTCTTCCATGAAATGGGCAGCAGCGATACTCGCGAACACAAATATCTTGCACTGCGCTCGCCAATCGCCTGGTATGGCAATACCCTCCAATAGGGGGAGGCCCATGTCCAACAGTGGACTGTTGTGGCTGTTAATGTAATGTACTGCTATTCTACTCTGTAAATTCTATGCCGTGTGATGCCGGCTTACAATAGCATCGCCCCATTTCTTTCCTCTGGGTGTCGTAAGAGGCGACAAAGGGAATCGAGGGTGTGTATTGCAATTTTATACGATGGGCTGACAACCTGTCACTATGGTGATACGCAATTTTCTGAATGACCAACAAATGTTTGTCAGACGTGGCGTAAATGTCCGTGTTTTGCGGCCGTTTACGCTCTGCCTACCTCGCAAGGGATAAAGGCGTGATATATGTATGTATGTAAACTCTAATGTTGTTTAATTAAATCTTAACGCATTACTCAAAAGTCTAAGCACAATTATTGACATACATACATTTTTGCTGATATCGGCTCGTGTCAAAAGGCGCTAGACGTACGCAGGCCCTTAGAGTGCACGTTACGTAACAGCCATTAACTCATTAAAATATAAATCATAAGTACGTACTAAGTGCCTTAAGCCTTACTTCGAGTTTAATTATATTTTTAATGAGTATAGTAGAGGAAAATGATCGCATTTTCCTGAGTCAGGTTGATCATTCTGCAATACTCAAGCCTAGGATTAATAGTTATATGCGGAACATAAAATATAATCCATACTAATATTATAAATCTGAGAGTTTGTGTGTGTGTGTATGTAAGGTATGTTTGTTACCTCTTCACGCTCAAACGGATTGACCGATTTGGATTAATTTGGAACACAGGTAGAGTATAACCCGGAATAGCACATATGCCACGTTTTACCGCGGGAAAACTTCTATTACCACGGGAAAATGAGTGGCAGCGGGTGAAACCGCTGGGCGGAAATCTAGTCTTGTATATTTGCTTGGGTTTAGACTAGAATGCCAGCACCTGGTAAAGATGTTAGATATTTTTGAAAACTAGCAAATTTTCAAGCGCGGGCAGGATTTGAACCTGCGACTTTCGCCATTACTAGTGGCGATGCCTCTTTCATCTAGGCAACCGCAGCTCGTTCCTTGCCCGCGAATTTCGCAAGTGTATCTTAATGCCAGTAACGCGTGGCACGGCTCCATCTACCGTATTAGTTTTGCAACTAATACCCGGCGACTATTCTTTCTTTACAGATTAAATGCAGTCTAAGCGATGAAAGCCCTATCTTTTTTTTATTATTAAGTATGGGTTTGCTCTTGACTGTAGTGTAGGTCATAGGACAGAGACAGAGTCTAAGATGGAGCAAGCTCACCCAGAAGAAGCCTGTTCACTCTTACTTTGAAGAGATTAGGGTTGTCTGCGTTTGGAAACACAGACGCAGGTAGTGAGTTCCACTCTTTAGCAGTGCGCATTATAAATGATGACTGGAAGCATTTAGTCCCGTGTTGGGTATACAAATTTTGGAAACTTACAATAGACTTGCATGTTAGACATTGCATTTTACCTACTCAACCTGTTCTTTCTTAAAAATAATTATACAGGCTGGGCCGAATAGTGACGACCAAAGACAAAATTTGAATGCCTTATGGGTATTTGAAAAACCATGTATGTTCCGCGAAACTTATAAACGTGTATGAGATAAGCTCCGGGTTCCATTCGCGGTGGGGCACTCACAAAGTTGATATTTATCACTTTGTTTATTTGTTTATAGTCTGGTTAGAACATTGCAAGCTGAACCATCTGATTGTCCGAAAAGAAAGCTAGTTCCGTGCTTCGGAGGGCTCGCTAAGCCGTCGGTCCCAGTTGCTGCCTATGATTACTTAGACAGCGCGGCGGTTGTTACACAACTATGGCAGAGACCTACTAATTGTAGTATTGAAATACTTTGACAACAGGGTTCATCGGGTCGTCGGACGACACTATGTCCCACACTAAAAGAAGAAGTGCCCCACCGAGAATCGAACCCGAAACCACAGCGTGGCAGGCAGTCGCACTACCACTGCGCCACATCGGCCGTGTAAAATAAATGACTTATTTATTTATTATTCTAATATGACGAGACAACATTATCAGTAAGTAAGATGTTCTTAATAGCTTTATCGTTAATATTTGACCTGTATTGACCTCATAAGTATATGATAGATAAGTAGGCACAAAGGTTGTTAATGAACTTGGTTATAAAACAAGTATTAATATGTTTATTTTGCAAGTTGTTTTTTTTTAGGTAATTGTATCTTAAAAATCACTAAACATACATCCGTAATATATATATAATATTTTTATACATATATAATACTAGATTTCCGCCCAGCGGTTTCACCTGCTGCCACTAATTTTCCTGTGGTAATAGTTGTTTTACCGCGCCGCGGTAAAAGAGGCCTATGTCTTATTCCAGATTATACTCTAACTGTGTTCCAAATTTCATCCAAATCGTTTGAGCGTGAAGAGGTAACAAACATACATACATACACACACACAATCTCTTAGATTTATAATATTAGCTGGATAGCCTGTTTATTAGGTATTTTATTTTGTTAATTAATATAACATGAACCAAAAAATAATTTAATTATATATGTGCATATTACATTGATTAGCGTAATGGTTAATTCAAAAACTATATAATGCAAGTACACAGAAAAACAAATATTTATATTTTGTATGGTAGATAAGATAAGATAAATTGATTTATACAATAGGAAATGTACACATCCAATTAAAGATACTTTGCCGAGTGATGTTGATTTAGAATAGCATCACCCCATTTCTACCGGTGGGTGTCCCAAAAAGCGACTGAGGGATAAATGTTCAGGAGACGGGCAGCCAGGGACCGGACGAGCGGATTAATTTTCAATACCCTTTGAAGGGGTTTCCCACTCATTTGGCTAGCGCAACGTTTGCTAACCGCGTTGGTATACGAGCTAAATGTTTAGCTTTCCCTTTTTATTTTGGGAAAACTTATCAAATCAAAGTGATTAGCGCTAACCAAAGTCTTTCATAGGGTTACCCAGCATTTTTGGTATTTATGGACGGACGGACGGACTCTGTTGATTATAAATTATAACAAAATAAGGGTAGATTGAACTTGAACTAGAAATGATGTTTTTTGAAAAATACAAAATCTGACGGTACATAAATAATATCCTGTTCTTAAATTTGATAAATATATGTGTAGCGACCTCTGGGGGCTACGACAAGAAGCTCACTCAAAGTGGTTCACGAACAAGCGAGACTGCGAGACGCAACAGAAGTTCCAACATATCTGCAAGATGGCGCCACGTGACAGAACAAAGAGCCTGAAACGCGGTATCGAAGTGTTTCACCGCGCAACGCATATATACAACTTCCAATTCTATCCAGGTGGACCAGTCGGTCCCCTGGCCACAACACCCGGCCAGGCGGGTAGCTACCCTTTTCCCGACACCACCTCGAACCCTCCATTCTGCCTATTGGCATTACTCCTGTCACCCGCCATATTGGTGACCCCTGCCTTGGACGTCGCAGCCTTCAACCACGCATCAATCACTACAGCATGCAGCCAACTACTACGACATCAGCACCCACCGCAGTCACAGCACGGCAGCTTCACTGGTCTTCCATGATCGTCTCGACTCACCGTAGACGTCCCGACTCACCGTGGACATTGGAACCAGCACTGCATCGCCACGCCAGACTGCATCATCACGCTACATGACGTCATCAGCCCCACTTCGCTCGCTGACGGTATCGACCTCCGGTCTTGAGGGGGAGTACTGTAGCGACCTCTGGGGGCTACGACAAGAAGCTCACTCAAAGTGGTTCACGAACAAGCGAGACGCAACAGAAGTTCCAACATATCTGCAAGATGGCGCCACGTGACAGAACAAAGAGCCTGAAACGCGGTATCGAAGTGTTTCACCGCGCAACGCATATATATACAACTTCCAATTCTATCCAGGTGGACCAGTCGGTCCCCTGGCCACAACACCCGGCCAGGCGGGTAGCTACCCTTTTCCCGACACCACCTGGAACCCTCCATTCTGCCTATTGGCATCACTCCTGTCACCCGCCATATATGTTTTCTGACGTACTTATTGAATATTTGGTTGAAGAAAATGTCTAGTGATAATGAATCTCCACCTTCTCCAAGCGGCACTATTGCAAAGTCAATTTCACTCATATTAACTACGCATAAGGCACTAACTCGCATGAATTATCTCGCGTGAAGCGCTATCGAAGGGTTTCCCTAGCGGATTAGGACAGTCGATCAATAGGCTTTTTTGTTCTGGCTTTGCAACAATTTAACTTACCCGTTGGGAAAGCTTTTCATTGGGTTTCCGTGTGAAGGAATAGTCATTAAAATATCAAGCAATATCGCCGTGTATTTTTATTAAATAAAAGAAATATTCTGCTCCAAACCCTGGTAAAAACCCCTTAAAGGGAAAGCACTTCCGGTCCCTGCGGGCAGCAGCATTCTCTGTGAATGTATTATCTTGCTCTGCACTCCCCAATCTGCCAGCCAGTATGGTGAGTATAGGCCCATGTCCAGTACTGGACTGTTGTAGCTGTTATTTTTTTTTATGCTAAACACAAAACGGTCTAAATTGTCACAGGCCACACTTTTGGCAATTTCTTAAATAAGTAATACTGTTAATTTCTTTATTAAACGAAAGTATTTCTTTTTACTGTCTTCAATACACATGAATCAAACAACATGAAATGCAATTAAACTATTATAATTAATTGTTACATACTTAGCTATATTAAGAAATGTATTTAAATAAATTTATTTATTGTAAAATGTAATGTAAATATTAATTATTATAATGATTATAACTCTATTTAATTATCAATTTTTCTTTTGGTTTGTTAGTCATTTAAGAGCTTAGAAAGGCAAAGCCTTCATTAAAGAGCTTAACAAAATCTGCATATCTTGAATCCCAACATCTAAGTACCTAGAGGTATAATCTGTAAGTTTCTTAAGTAGACTGAGCTAATGTATTAAGTACTATAGGTAGTACATCAACCTCCCCATATAGGTAGAAATATTACTAGTGACCGGTAGCAAAATTTCAAGACGGGCTGGTGATAAGGAACATAGGCTAAAATAAGTTAAAAATATTTTGTATTTCCATACTATCGTAACTCAAATCAGTTCTTCTTCTTCTTTTCGTATGGGACACCGAGTCGTACCCGGTACTCAAATCAGTTGATCACCAATTTTGTATAGAAGGTCTTATTAACAAAGTTCGACCTATGTTCCTTGGGGAAAGTCTTTCTTTATCACCAGCCCATCTAGAGATTTCGCTATCGGTCACTAGTAATATTTCACACTATAGAAAGGATTCTCATAAGCTTTCTCGTTCTGATTCTATTATGATGTCATTTGGCACAAACATAGATAAGACGGTAATGGACATTGGCTAGTTTTTACCGCAGGAAACTAGTCAAACCACATAAAACCCCAAAATCAAACGGCTACTACTCCTTAATAATAATGTATTGAAAACTGTAATGTTAATATCATGATGTAGGTTTACACAATGGTAGAGAGTTTACAATACAAATACATAAATCACGCCTATATCCCTTAGGGGTAGGCAGAGCGTTAACGGCCGTAAAACGGATATTAGCACCATGTCTGACAAAAGTTTGAGGGTCAATCAGATAACTGTGTATCGGTACTGATTGGGATGGCCGAACATTTAATCCTGACAGCATCTATAGGTAGAATATTAATGGACTGCCAACATCTCCATATACTACAAGTTGCTTGAAACTTGTAGTATACAATACCTGGTACTCTCAGCAGCATGTCAAGCTACCTGTTTAAGAAACAAGCATTTTTATTACTACACATATAAACTCTGCCATACCAAACACATATACATTATACCAAATAATTAACAAGTTCTGTAAACCTCCAAAAATGCAGTGTGATGTCGGCTTAGAATAGCATCACCCCATTTCTTTCCCATGGGAGTCGTAAGAGGCGACTAAGGGACTATGGCGTATACAATTTTCTGATTGACCCTCAAATATTTGTCAGAAGTGCCTACCCCGCAAGTGATTATAGGCGTGATATATGTGTATGAAGTTGGTAGTCGGTTAGTAGGCTAAAACCATAGTTATTATAAATTGGCTGGCAAAAAAAGCAAATGGCTCCAGCACCATTCTGCACACAGATTAATAGAGACTTTATTTCAATTACTTCACAGTTCAGTTTTGAATACACAACTGAAAATGGCTCTGAAGTGTGTAAGCAATATATTATCTGTGGCAATATAAAGATAAAGATAAGATAAAGATAATTTATTTCAAAATAAAAGTGAGCATACAAATAGTAAATTTACAGATATAAAATTAAAGTTGTGCATACATTTCTTAACTATACCTAAACTAAGTAAATACAAAATATATTTACTTGTATCTCAGGTAATTTTCTTAATATGTACATTTGTGGTTTGTTATTGTGTTATTTTTCCTTGAACTTCATTTATTTAAATTGATAACAGCTCAATGAGATATTACAGAGTCTTAACCACTTTGCTCAGGTTGAATTTTGCAACAATAGATTTGTATTGTACTTCAAGCACACATGTGTGCTGTTACGAGCGGAGTAGTTAACTAAGTATGCAAATTTGTGGTCGGTCTTACTTGTAGCATGACCAAACATTATACAGGCTGTTACCTGCATAAAATAAAAACTATCCTATGTGTTAATCCATGTTACTTACTATATGTGTGTCAAGTTTCATTAAAATCAGTTCAGTAGTTTTTGCAAGAAGAATTGACAAGCACACATAAAAACTTTTGCATTTATAATATAAGTAGGCCTACTAGTGGTAGTAGGCATTTGAAAAACTCTGACACCAGGGTTCATCGGGTCGCTGGACGACTCGGTGTCCCACACGAAAAGAGAAGAGAGAGAGAGTAGGATAACATTAACAGCCACAATAGTTCACTGCTTTTAGGGAGTACTCTACCATGCTTGGCAAGTGAATTGACAAGTGCAGTGCAGAATATTGATTTCAAAGGGAATGCTGCTGCTGCCCATTCCCTAGATGAATTTATCTCTTTATCACTTTTTATGATGCCACCAGGTAAAATTGGGTTGATGCTGTTCTAAGAAAGTAGCACACAGCTAATTTTATATTGGTACTTAAAAGGTAGGCTTTTAAAAATATGATATAAATCAGTGGATGACACAAGCATCAGGGGCGCATTCAATGGACCATCTTTCGTAGCTCTTTAATACTAAAAAAGTCTTTTTATCGTCGCTGAATGGTATGTTTACGGACAACGAAAGACTTTTTTAGTATAAAAGAGCTACGGCTCGTCTTTTGAATACCAACCATGAGCTAGAGCTCCCAATTTTTTTTCACTGATTCCTTACCATGTCACTAACATATCTGTAAAGTTTTAACTTGCGACGACGTCTAGAACTCGAGTTATAAATTTTTGAAATTTTATTTTCACTTAATTTGAGGTTAGTTTTCGCCATTTTGACACTACACGTCACTTAAGTATTACCATTTTTGTAAGTTTTGAACAATTTAGCAACTCTCTAAGGGTATTATGCCAATATTATGTGCTAAGTCACGCAAGGGTGGAGGGGCTGCACTACCTGTAGCGCTAGAGCAGAAGCCGAAACAACATCGCCTAAGTAATAGGTTAGGTTAGGTTAGACCGGTGACCACAACGCACAAGCCGAGCGAGCGTGCCCCGGCAGAGGCCGGCGAAGTGCCAGAACCGACACAGGGCAAGGCAAAAGTAGAGCAAACATCCCCCAAATGGGGGGTGGGGACCCCCTGTGTGGGGGGTCAAACCCCTCCCCCCCTATACATTCTGTCATAAAACCCCTTCAAATAGTGACTTACATGTCATTTGTGGGGGGGTCGTACCCCTCAAACGGGGGGTCGTCGCAGGGGGGGACCCCCCGTGGGGGATCCCCCTACCTCCCCCCTCCCCCCCACAATCATTTTTTTATTATTATTTTATGGTAGGTATTCAAAAGTTCTTCCAAAAGAACATTGAAATTTGTGCTATTAGCTTTGAAATTTTTCTCTATAACAAAATAGTTTTCGTTTTCTCATGGTAATTAGTAGCGCTTGTGTACTATGTAAGTATCCATATGTTTTAGAAAAATAGCTACCTTATATAACCTACACGACATATAGGAACCAGTTGATATATCCATAATAAATTTTTCATTCTACTCAGGTTCGGGCACAGAAGATTTGCATAAATAAGTAAATTACTGGAAAACCCCACACTCAAGATTGAAGCATCAAACTTTGAAAAACGGTGAAATTGCGAACAAAAATTTTGTGAGATACTTGGCGTTTTGCAACGCAGGTTATCCTGCAGAATGTGGAACATTTACCTTTCAAATTTGCGAGAAATGAACTGGTAGGTGCTTAGCAGGTTGTTGTATGTGAAATCCTCTCGGGTCTTGATCCGGTTCGCACTGCAATCCAGGGCTTTTATGCACATTCACAACCTGTTACTATGCACTAAGAAGTATCCATCACACGAAAGTCAACACATCTACGAAATTAAACACTTGTTTTTCAATTTTGCGATAATTTTCGCGACAAATACCTTGCGCACGAGTGATATCTGCGGTGTTTTTGCGTCATTGTGAATTTTAAACACTAAAAAGAGATAGCTACATAGCAATATTGATAAACATAAAGAGTTAGAAAGAGATATCTATACTCCAGCGTCTCTACCACTAATGAAACGTCATTTTATGTAGCTTTGATAGTTTAAAAAAACTATAGATGGCGCTTATCGCTGTTAGTTCATTTACTCGACAACAGATAGCTAATACAATAGTACCATACTATAAGTATAGATGGCGCTCGTTATTGCTAGTTCAGCTACACGGCGACAGATGGCTACCAAGTGCGCGAGAAGGGTTCCGTAATATGCAAATCAAGCAGCGTATTTTTTGGCCCCCACAATCTTTTTATATTCTTATGTTATTATTACGTTTTTTAGGTATATTTCTGAACTTGTACTACAAAATTTACATTATTACTCAAAACAAAATTTTACTTACTAATAACCCAACCAAAAAAGGAGAGTATTGTATTATGTGTTAATGTCAATGGATATCTTGAAGGAGAGATTCGTTTCATTCTTGGTCAGTATGACGTCACACAGGTATAATGAAGAATAAATCTTTAACTCTTTCTTATAAATAAGAATGTTTTAAATTAGACTAAAATATATCCAAATGATTTTCTTATTTTATGTCTTCCAGCTCAGGTTTACATACCGAAAACATACCTCCATTTTCAAATGCAAGAAATTCAGCTCTTTGTTATCAGTGTTTCGTCGATTGTTTGTTATACATTTTTTTTTTTTTAGTTGTGGACCCTACGATTTTTAGCCCCGGGGCTGTTAATCTACACCTGACTGTATGGTGGGGAGCAGGAGCTCACCCGGAAAAGCTTGTGGTTGTTCAAACAACCAGCTCAATCGCGCCCTTGGGGCGCGATTGGGCTTACGAGTTGTTCTGGGAAGAACGTATTGGACTGAATCTACCCGGCACGTGCCGGTAGTTCCCAAAGTGGGGAGCAAATGAGGGACCTCCGCGCCCCCGCCGGCGGGGGCGTCGGTTGCTTGAGGAGCTTGTGGAGTGTGATCTACTCGCAATGGCTGCAGCAGTGGCTACTGTGATTTCATCATCTTCTTCCGTAAGGATGTGTCTCGGACGGTGTTTAAAACGCGAGGTTGGATGGGGGAAGTAGTTGGACGCGGCAACTATCAAGGGGTTTTTATGATGGGGAGCATTATCGAAGAAGCGACGAGACGCTTCTTTCATATACGCTTTAATGGTAGGGAGGCCTAAGTCGATGTGGAGGTTGGCGTTACGCATGTACCAGGGCGCCCCGGTAGCTTTGCGCATGAAACGGTTTTGGATGACCTGCAGCATTTTCAGATGTGAATCGAAGGTGATTCAGATGTGAATCGAAGGTGCTTCAGATGTGAATCGAAGGTGTGTTTGTTATACAGATGGCAGCAGTGTAACAAGTCTGTGGTACTATGGAAAAGCATTTTTTTTTTTTTATTAATGATGGGTCTTGCTCTTGACTCTAGTCTAGGTCATAGGACAGAGACAGAGTCTAAGATGGAGCGAGCTCACCCAGAAGCAGCCTGTTCACTGTTACTTGAGATTAGGGTTGTATGCGTTTGGAAACACAGACGCAAGTAGTGAGTTCCACTCTTTAGCATGATGACTGGAAGCGCTTAGTCCGAATTGGTGGAATGGTATGGGTATGCCTATAGTATGCATTTAACTGGACGGTGCTACTTTTCTTTTACGAGTAGCATAGGTACGCATTGCATAGCGTTCAGTGTCACATTCAATGTTCCATTTTCGTTAGGACAATAATGCTACAGCAGTTGTCAATTTTTCATACATTTTTTTTGTGCCTAACGTGGATTACATAAACGTGGTTGCCGTGTGATGCCGGCTTAGAACAGCATCACCCCATTTCTTGCCCGTGGGAGTCGTAAGAGGCGACAAAAGGTCTCGAGGGTGTAAATTACCTACAATTTCAGGCGATGGGCTGACAACCAATCACTGGCGATACACAGTTTTCCTTATGACCCTCAAATGTTTGTCAGACGTGGCGTAAATGACCGTTTTATGCGGCCGTTTACGATCTGCCTGCCCCGCAGGGATTATAGGCGTGATATGAGTGTGTGTGGATTACATACTGTCCGTAAACGTGTTAAAATGACGGAGCTATTTATTAGATCGCTAGTATTCGGTTGGTTTTTCATACAAATGAAAACTTCTTTGTTCTCATCTCACAGTTTTAGGTTGACTGGTCCAAAAAGGTGCACATTATGCCTAGATTTAAATTCGGGCACCCTATATACGATACCTGCCTGCTAATAATTATAAAAGAGGGAATCTCCCAAATAAAATGCATATACAGAGTGTAGCTACCGTGTGATGCCGGCCTAGAATCTACCGTGTGATGCCGGCCTAGAATAGCATCACCCCATTTCTACCGTGTGATGCCAGCCTAGAATAGCATCACCCCATTTCTTACCCATGGGTGTCGTAAGAGCCGACTAAGGGACTTGAGGGTGTGTATTGCAGTTTTAGGCGATGGGCTGACAACCTGTCACTATAGTGATACACAGTTATCTGATTGACCCCTCAAGCTTTTGTCAGACGTGGTGTTAATATCCGTTTTACGGCCGTTAACGCTCTGCCTACCCCGTAAGGGATATAGGCGTGATTTATGTATGTATGTATGTATGTACAGAGTGTAAGGTACAGCCCTCCAAAAACTGATAGGGTGCATTGAGACCATGGAACTGAACAAACACTTTTCGTAAAAACATATTTCAGGAAACGTTAATTGTTTTTGTACTTCCCATAATGCATGCAGTCAGCTGATCGTGATTTTGTATGAGAGGTGGAGGAGTTTTTCTGTAGTTTCCTGATATATGTTCCAAGGGGAAATTTGTTCAGTTTCATAGTCTGCATGCACCTTTTAACTATGCGGAGGGCTGTCCCTTACACAATGCCGCATGTTTTCCGTAAATCAAGTGACTTTGAACATGCGTTGTAGTTGAGAAGGCCAAGTTGCACTTCTTTCTTCTTTTGCGTGTGGGACACCGAGTGAACCCTGGTGTCGGAGTTTTTCAACCGCCTACTACCAGTTTTGTTACGACCGCCGTCTAAGTAATCATAGACAGCAACCGGGACCGACGGCTTAACGTGCCCTCCGAAGCACGGAACCATTTATTTTCGGATTGGTTTACCCTGCAAAGTCCTAACCAGACCGGGAACAAATTCACAAAGAGATAAATATCAACCTTGTGAGTGTCCCACCGAGAATCGAACCCGGAACTTTTGCGTCGCAGGCAGTCGCACTACCACTGCGCCACATCGGTCGTCGTGGTTGCACTGATGTCCGCTGGAGATGTTTACAAATACAAAACTCATTTATTGTGAATCATACATACATACACACACATATCACGCCTATTATCCCTTGCAGGGTAGGCAGAGCGTAAACGGCCGCAAAAACGGACATTCACGCCACGTCTGACATATATTTGAGGGTCATTCGGATAATTGTGTATCGCCATAGTGGCAGGTTGTCAGCCCATCGCTTAAAATTGTGAATCATAGGTAGGTTTAAAAAGATGTTATCACAGTAATTAGGATCACTATGTTCTGCAATTTAGCATACCATAATTAAAGAATAAAAATACATTAAAATTCATAGGAACATTCTTTGCCTAAATTAAATTTAAATTCATAATAAATTAACACAAAGTAAGTATTGGCGGCGGCGCGATAATAATGTCAAATCATTCAACACAAACAAACAATTATTATTACAAATCGCTATCATTCAGAAAATAATAATTAATGGAATAATGAATATTTACCATGCTTTCAATTTCCTTTTAAGCATATACATGCCACGTAGGGTTTTTGGTAATCCGAACTAATATTATAAATCTGAGAGTTTGTGTGTGTGTAAAGGTACGTATGATTGTCACCTCTTCACGCTCAAACGGTTTTACTGATTTGGATAAAATTGGGAACACAAGTGTATAGTATAACCTGGAATAACACATATGCTATGCACAGGCTTCTTCTGGGTGAGCTCGCTCGCTCTATCTTAGACTTTGTCTCTGTCCTATGACCCTAGACTAGAGTCAAGAGCAAACCCTTCATTAATTTAAAGAAATGCTTCTTTTTACCGCAGGAAAACAACTATTACCACGGGAAAATTAGTAAAACCGCTGGGCAGAAATCTAGTTTATTATAAATTTTAGGCGCTAGCGCAGAAATTCTTTTTTGATAAAGAGTAGTTTTACATGATGACGTCGTGTTGTGTCATCATCATTGGCCTCACGCGTCTGTGACGGACGATTTAATCAGTGTCTGTGAGGCAAGACTTTTATCCGCGTGACGCGGGTGAAGTGTCCTCTCTACAGACACTGCGTTGCCTGGGACGCAATTATGGAAAACGCAGGGCTGCCCAGGACCTGCGCCAGCCTCTCGGCCTTCCTGGCTGGATCTGCAGGAACGACTAGTCGATACGTGCGGAGCCAGGTCGGCTGCAGGAGTCTGCCGCGCGGTAGATCTCTGTCACACGCGCCTGACGGAGATCCCGTTCCGGGTTTAATTGTGGAGTTGGCCTCTCCAGGACCGTTGTGCTTGGGTCAGATTTATCCCTCGGTCGCTTCTTACGACCCCCACGGGAAGAGATGGGGTGGTGCTATTCTACTCTGCCGGCACCACACGTGTTGTGTGGTGCTGCAGAATATGCAGGATCCTGAAGCGTGGTATACAATCTCTCACAGTGACAGCTGCTGTAGGCCATACAGGTGAGGCGGCGCGCATGAGCTCCACATACAAGTCCTGAAACACGGTATCGAAGTTATTCCGCCGATCGCTATATATACAACTTCAAAACATCTCCGGTTGGAACAGTCGTTCCCCTGGTCACAACTCCCGACCAGGCGGGTAGCTACCTTTCTCCTCACAGTCGTCACTCGGCCTACTGGCCTCATCATCACTCCTCCTAAACATGTACTGATTGATGGCTCCAGGTCTTCGGGGCGTCGCTTACAGGCGGAGACAGTGATGACTGGTTGCTGATGAGATGACGTCTGGCTCCATTGATGAAAGCTGCGATGTCCATCACGTCAGGGTCACCAGTTTAGGAGGAATGATGATGAGGCCAGTAGGTAGGTAGGTATGATGAGGTTTTGGTACTTCTTCACGCAAAAACTACTGAACCGATTGTAATGAAATTTGGCACACATATAGAAGGTAACATGGATTAACACATAGGATAGTTTTAATGAGTACGCTATATCACTAGCCCGTCCTCTGTTTTAGTAATAATAATATATATGTATATGTTAACCTATGTATATTTACTGTATATGTATTGGATATTATAATGTTATTATAAGTATATATTGTCAGGTTAGGTTAGTGTAGTTATTATACTATAGGTAATTAAATTTTAGTTATTAGAATAACTGTGCTGTTGTACACGTCTTTTCTGCCTTACTTTGTAATGTCTCACTTCCGAGGGTCAGCTGGAAGAAATTTCTACTTAGAAATAAGCTGTACCTGTTGTGTCGTATTTCTTTATGTTTTGTGTCTTTCCTGTAATGTTTTTGTGTGCAATAAACTGTAAATAAATAAATAAATAAATATCGTCGACAAATCACACAGCGCCATCTAGCCCCAAACTAAGCAAAGCTTGTACTATGGGAACTAAATAGCTGATTTAATACTAATATACTTGTTTTTGTAAATTAATACATATTATACATAGAAAACACCCAGACTAGACACAAATATCTGAAAATAGCTTAACAAATATTTGTGTCATGTGGGGATCGAACCCACGACGGCGTAGCAGGCAGGGGTACTCGTTACGTACGTTTGTCTGTCGACTCTTTGTCCCATACGAAAAAGAAAGAAGAAGAAGTTGGCAAGTGTTATTTTTTTTATATAGCGCGTATGTCACAGTAACTTGCAGTAACTGTCGGTGGCGAGAAAATTACATAGATTATAATATATTCGAATAATCATAGCATTGAATATTTTAATTTTATTGTATTGTCTTCGGTTCAATGACTTAATTTTGGTTTCTATAAAACTGAAAGTGCAGTAATATATTTTGTATTTTGTGTAATTCTGTTGAAGAGAAAAGTGTTTTAAACATGGTGGTGATGTTCCCTCTCAGTTCTTACTTGGTAATTGTACTAGTTATGTATTTTTTATATATAGTGTGAAATTTTACTAGTGACCGATAGCGAAATCTTAAGGCGAGTGTAGTCGCGAACGGCCTTAATAGTGGCGCCACTTCACAAAATAAATATTTTCTCTTTATACAAACAATCAACAATATATGTATGTAATAGGTAGATAGATATACGTGTTGGTTGTAACACATAAGGTACCAGGGGTATTCCAAAAGAACTGAATTATTTTTATCACAGTTAATACATAATAAAAATTCAAACTTATTCTCATAAAATAAGTAATATCCTACTAATACATATATTCATGTCATGAAAAAATATTGCTGAGGACAAAAACAATTCAGTTCTTTTGGAGTAGGTACCCCTGGTTCCTAATGTGCTATAAGCGAGTGTACATTTTCAGGCGACAGGCTGAAAACCTGTCGCTATAGTAATTCACGGTTTTCTGAAAGCGCCCTCATATTTGTCATAAATACGTGCGATAGCGACCGCATTTTTGACGGCCGTTTGCCTACCCTGCAAGGGATATAGGCGTGATATGTGTATATGTAATTGAACACTGATTATGCGAAACATTTACCTACAGATGCTGGTCTGGAAGACTTTGGCCAAGCGTAATAACAGCACAATAGAAAAATCATCCATAATTTTCAAAAACATCTGCTGGATAAAGAACTATGACGCGCCGTGTTCAGAAGACGAAATACAAGTCACCATACTACCTGCTTCTGGTAACTTCGAGATATCCCAAGATAAAGAAATAATTGTCACTGGAAATGCAAGAATAGTAGAAAACGTTCATGAGTCAAAAGTAGCATTGCCGTATAATAAGCCTTTAAAGAAACATTTTACGACAACTGCAGATATTTACGAGAACCTTACCGAACGTGGATATAACGTAGATAGTTTGAGATGTTTAAAATCATCGAATTTCGAGACTGAAACTGGTTATATATTATGGAAAGATTGGCATTCATTTATTGATGCAATGTTTCAATTTGATACCGTAGTAAAAAATACCAAAGCTTACCTCTTACCGAAATATATTGAGGCGATAATTATTGATACTAAATATCACGAAACGACCAGTTTGAAATGTATAAAAATTCCTATTTTTTACCATGATACTATGAAGGTTATGGCAGCCGGTGGTGTCCAAATATTTGGCATGGAATGGGATATATTTCAGCGCGAATTAGAAATGAAATTTGAGATTCAAGCTTCAATAAACGGGAAGTTGCAGTCAGCCGAAGAAACACAAGAAGAAGTAAGTATTGTTATCTATGGCCCTGTTTTACAAGCAAAGTTGGTCCCTTTCATTCGCGTTGCGCCAGAGAGAAACAGCCAATAATTTTACGCTCAAGTTTTTGCGAGATTTCACGGTCTTTTTTTCGATATACTTCAGAATCATCGCTACACTGTCTCATTTAGACCTTCTTCCTGGAAAAGGCATGTAGGGTGTAAGGGACAGCCCTCCGAATACTCATAGGGTGCATTCAGACCATGAAACTTCCCATAAAAAATAAAAAACTATAAATGTAAATTTATTTTGACTTCCCATAGTAAATGCAGTCAGCTGATTGTAATTTTGTATGGGCGAGTCAATATTTTTTTGTTGTTTCTGACATATGTCTATCGGAAAGTTGTTCAGTTTCATGGTCTGCATGCACCCTATCACTATTCGGAGGGCTGTCACTTACCTGCTAGGTATTTCTTTCTCCAGCGCTCGCCAATCCATCCGCCAAGTTTGGTTAAGTACCTACTAGTTAATTTCTACGTGCATAATTCATTTTACTAGTCAAGGAGTTGACTACTAAATGCTTATTATGCTTCGCGCTTCGTCCTTCGAGATTAGTAGCCTGTGAATAAATTCTATGACATGTAAATAGGTACAATGTAGTCTCGCGCTAGCGACCGCCACTTTCAGCACTTAGTTGAGGGTGTTAGTTTCGTCAAGTTTTTTTTTTTTTTTTTTTTGTAGGTAGGTTCATATTTGACCGACCGCTGGACCAACCCGGCGGCGGTGGCAACCCACTTCATTCGCAATTTAGTGCTCCGCCACTGCACACACGCAGTTTTCACAGAAAACTTTCAATTATATTTAACATATATTATCCAGATTTTATTTTCTTACGTTTCTCATTAGTACATTAAAAGGTGAAGTGTAAAATGTCCAAGAGGAAGTGCGAGGAAAACGTCGATTTCGACTACATAAGTCGGAAAATCAAGGATTTAGAGAAGATGTTGAAAAAATGTAAGCGTGATTCCCGGCCTCGTGTCGTCGAGTCGGAGGCGTCGTCACCCCCGGAGCCCTCGCCTCCACCGAAGAAAAAGAAAGGTACGTGCGTGCGTAGTCATTATCATGTAAACCGACATGTCACGACAAGTCGCCATGCGCCCATGCACGTGACAAAAATGTTGTTACCTTTGACCTTTGTTTGCATAACGCAGTACAGGCACCTAAGTGAATGTAACGGATGCATTTTTTCATCATCAATATGTATTGTTTTTTCTTCATACAACGCTATTTCTTCTCTTATGAAACAAATATGTTTTCACTCGTCATCTACCCTCATTTTACTATGTAACCCTATACCTGCTTCATACAAGTTGTAACCGAATTTTTTCTATGGGAATTATTCACACAACTTAAAGATGATGGCTACGTGTAACTCTATGGGAGTTATACATTACCAACAGCAATATTAGTGTAATTCGAGTCTGTCAGTAGGACTTTCTCACTACACGCCAACTCTAAGCACCCGTGAAATTCTATGGGAGTTTCACAAAGCTATAACGTTCCACCGTCGTCCTTACAGACGGAGAACCGGCCACCTTCAGTGACGCACGTGATGACTCGCTGGCAGATATTGTTGACGGCAGGAGCTGCCGCAACTCGGAGCCCGGTACGCCCAAGCTCGCTACTCCACCCGACGGCTCGTGTACGAGCTCACCGAACGCCGGCTCGACGCCGAGCACGCCTGCTGCCGTCGAAGTGGCCACCACATCTACTACAGTCTCAGCGGCGATGCCACCCAATGTAGCCGTGGAGTCAAATACGTCTGCTTGCTCACAGCCAAGCCCAACCGATGGCAACGGTCAAGAAACCAGCCAGTCCGACGACGCCGCTCTAGACACTATTATCTTGGACATCTTGGGAGACGATCCCTCTACATCCGTCCGGTACGGAAACGAAATTCACAAAGACCTAGCGAGCCGGTTTGTGCACTTGGCTACTCATGGCTTAGACAAAAGCATTCGCAAGGACCTAACGGCAAAGTACCTAATTCCTTCGAACTGTACCCAGATCGGCGCACCTAAACTGAACGTTGAAATCAAAGCGGCCTTGCCTGAAGGGATGGTCAAACGTGACAAGGCTATAGAGGTGAAACAAAAACTTTTATCATCAGCCATCGCCTGTCTCGCTGGAGCAATGACCGATCAGCTAAACAGTAAAGATAAAAACCATGACCTACTTAAAAAACTCATGGACACAGGACGTCTCCTCTGTGATCTTCAGCACGCCGAATCTGTGACAAGACGGAACTTTGCATTGTACTCAGTCAAAAAGGACATGAAAGAACATCTAACCAATACAAAAATAGACACGAGTCTTTTTGGCGAAAACCTAGCAGAAGCTTTAAAAACAGCCAAGGCCGTAAATAAATCCAGTACTGACTTGAAGATTCCTTCTAAGAGCAACAAAAAGCCTGCATCCTACCAACGGAAGGCCAACCCTGCATCTGCACCTGAGGGAAAAAACTGGAAGCCTCCAGTTGCTGCTCGCAAGCCAGCGGGAGCCGCAACGAACAGGAGCCGGCAGCCTACCTCGAGCCGCGGCCAGCACGCGACCTCGTACAAGCGGTCGTCGCCTCCGCCGAAGACGACCCACCACCAGTAGACCCGGTAATGTACGCCGGGCAATTGTCACTCTATCATACACAATGGTCTCTCATAACCTCTGATCGTACAGTACTAGACTGGATACAAGGGTATAAAATAAAGTTTTCTCGACCTGTCGTGCAAAACTACTTGCCTGCTCCACCTAACTATTCTAACTCCGAAAAGCGTCACTATGATGAAGCCATAAAAGCTCTCATTGACACAGGCGCTATATCTGAATGCCAACCCTGTGAGGGCCAATTTCTTTCTAGTATCTTTCTGAGGCCCAAGCCCAATGGCAAGATGAGATTTATATTGAATCTTAAAAATCTTAATAAATGTATAGACACTAGTCATTTTAAATTAGAGGACCTCCGTACGGCCATTAAACTCCTATCAAAAGACTGCTTGATGGCTACAGTCGATCTTAAAGACGCCTATTTTTTAGTTAGAATACATGAACATTCCAGGAAATACCTTAGATTCCAGTATGATTCAAAATTATACGAGTTTAACGTCTTGCCTTTCGGCCTCAACACGGCACCATACATTTTTACAAAATTAATGAAGCCCGTTATAAAGCTGCTACGATCATGCGGTTATTTATCAACTATATATTTAGACGATTTATTATTAATAGGACGTTCACAAACGGAATGCACTGATAATATAACTATAACAAAACAATTGCTAACCTCCCTCGGTTTCATAGTAAATCAGGAGAAAAGTAGCCTTGTCCCTTCTTACACATGCAAATACCTCGGATATGTCTTAAACTCTAAATCCATGCAAATTACCTTGCCCCCTAATAAGCAAGCACATATTAGGGATGAACTAGAACTTTTTTCAAAAGTAACTCGCTGTAAAATCCGCAGGTTTGCACAGCTAATAGGTCTGCTAGTCTCAGCATGTCCAGCCGTAGAATATGGCCTTCTCTACACTAAACAATTTGAACGTAGCAAATACCTAAATTTAAAAGACGATACCAACTTCGATAAGTATATGAAGCTCCCTAAATCTCTGCAAACCGATTTTCAATGGTGGCTGCGTGCTATAGAAAATCCAGCCCACAGAATAAGAGATGACTACTACGTAGCCGAGATTTTCACTGACGCCTCAACGTCTGGCGGTTGGGGAGCAGCCTGCGGCGAAGAAACTGCTAGTGGGCCCTGGTCGGAGTCTGAGCGGGAATTACACATCAATTGCCTAGAACTGTTAGCAGCCTTTTTTGGGCTTAAAATCTTCGCAAAAGATTACAATAATTGCCAAATACTATTACGCGTCGATAACTCTACAGCTATCGCTTATATCAACCGCATGGGGGGTATCCAATATCCGCACCTTACTGCCATCGCAAAACAGATCTGGCAATGGTGCGAAACAAGAAAAATCTTTGTTTACGCCTCGTACATAAAATCATCAGATAACGTGATCGCAGATGCTGAATCCCGCAAGACTCACCCAGACATAGAATGGGAATTAACCAACGCTGCCTACCATGACATTATCAAAAAATTCTTTTGCCCAGACATCGACTTATTTGCCAGCCGCATAAACAAAAAATGCACAAAATATGTTTCGTGGCACAGAGACCCGGATGCCTTTGCCTCAAATGCATTCACAATTGACTGGGCTGATATGCTTTTTTACGCGTTTCCTCCATTCCCCGTGATACTGAAGACACTTCGTAAAATAGTTAATGACAGAGCCACGGGAATCATGGTCGTACCGGTCTGGCCGACACAACCATGGTACCCGCTATTTCGAAGCCTAGTCATATCAGAAATTAGATATTTCATGCCTAACGAACGGGTAATTCTTTCCCATTCCAGAGATCGGAACATTCACTCCAATCTAACCCTGGCGGCCGCGATATTATCCGGTCGTCACTACTGCGGCGCGATATACCATCCTCCTCGATAGATATAATGATGGCCTCTATATCTGATTCCTCATATAAGCAATACAGTGTGTACATCAAAAGATGGTTCGATTTTTGTAGTAAAAACAAAATTAATCTTTACGAAGCACCAATCGATAAAGTGATAGAGTTTTTAACTTTTATGTATAACAATGGCAGTCAGTATGGCTCTTTGAATAGTTGTAGAGCAGCGCTATCACTCATATTAGGACCGACTATTTCAGATGATTATCGCATACAAAGATTCTTTAAGGGAGTGTTCCGACTTAGACCACCAGCTCCCAAATATGAAATTACTTGGGACACAAGTCGTGTCCTTGATCATTTAGCTACACTGTATCCGAATTACCAAATATCTTTAGAAATGTTATCGAAAAAATGCGCGACTCTACTTGCATTAGTTACAGCTCATAGAGCACAAACAATTTCAAAAATCAGCATTAAAAATATTCAAACTCTCGATACAAAAATTATAATCAAAATTACTGAACTAATTAAAACCTCTAGAATTGGCTCTAACCAACCAATGCTTACAATACCCTTTTTCTCCCCAAAACCAGAGATATGCCCAGCACAATGCCTACAAGCATACATAAGTAGAACCGAAACTCTTCGACGCTCAGATGAGCTATTCATCAGCTTCAAAAAGCCATACAGACCTGTCGGTACGCAAACTCTCAGTCGCTGGGTCAAAAATATACTTAAAGATAGCGGAATAGATGTGTCGATTTTCTCTTCCCATAGCACGCGGCACGCGGCCACGTCTCAAGCTCACAGACAAGGTGTCACTATCGACCAGATCCGCAAGACCGCGGGCTGGAGCTCCAGCTCCAGCACTTTTGCTAAATTCTATAACAGAACAGTCTTGAGCTCGGACGAGACCGCGTTAGCCAGTGCCATACTAAATCAAATAGAATAATTTAATTGTATCTTACAGAAGTATGGAAATCATTTCTTGATTAATGAGGTGTTCAAAATAAAAATACTTTATTATTATAGAATGGTTGTTTTATGCTATTTCCAGAACACGCTCTCAAAATCTACATTGTACCTATTTACATGTCATAGAATTTATTCACAGCTAATCTCGAAGGACGAAGCGCGAAGCATAATTAATGATTAAACGAACTTACCTGAAGTGAAGTTCTATCATAATTATGCGAGCGCTTCGTCCGAAGAGATTAGTAGCAAACACCCACCCACCCAGAACCCAGTCTCTATGTTCTGAAAATATCAGTGGAGGGATGAACTCTAAACTTAATGAAGTGGGTTGCCACCGCCGCCGGGTTGGTCCAGCGGTCGGTCAAATATGAACCTACCTACAAAAAAAAAAAAAAAAACTTGACGAAACTAACACCCTCAACTAAGTGCTGAAAGTGGCGGTCGCTAGCGCGAGACTACATTGTACCTATTTACATGTCATAGAATTTATTCACAGGCTACTAATCTCTTCGGACGAAGCGCTCGCATAATTATGATAGAACTTCACTTCAGGTAAGTTCGTTTAATCATTAATTTTACTTACCAAGTTGTTCGTGAATACATTTCTTTGATGAGAAAATTGACAATTTTATTTTATTTTATCTACACTCGTCTCATAATGTTCGAATTATGAATTCGAAAACAGATGCATAATGACCTACTTTATGCATTCTGCCTATAAAAACTAGGGTTTACTATAAATTACAGAAGCGTAATGACTTAATGAGAAAACTCTTAATGCGATAAAGTTCAGAAATGAAACGAAGTTTTTTTTTTGCCAATACTCTTATTGCCAACTTCCGCCTGTTTCCAAACGTTTGGAAACCAGTCAGTTGTTGTTGTATGGTAATGTTGCGTTTGTTTTATTAGGTTGTTGTTTAGTTGTTGTACCGATGTTGTCCAGATGCTGTTCAGTTGTTGTTCAGATGTTGTTCAGTTGTTGTTCAGTTGGTTTTCAGATGTTGTTCCGATGTTGTTCAGATGTTGTTCAGTTGTTGTTCAGATGTTGTTCAGTTGTTGTTCAGTTGTTGTTCAGTTGTTTAGGTAAGTCACTCCACATCTAAACAACTGCTAAATTACAGAATTTTCAAAAATTCATATCAAGCCATATTACGTTCTCGTATTGAATTTGTCCTTGTATCGGGCCTTGCAATGGCCGGTGCGTACGTTTAGAAAAGTGTTTCTGAGTTTTTTTTGGAGAGTGTAGATAAAATAGTGTATGCAACTGCTATAATTAGGCATTAGAATGCTCGTGTCAAACTATTATCACACTCGGCGCATTCTAATGACCCCCATTATACGACAGTTGCATAAACTACTATTGTTTCATTTTATTATCTTCAGCTAGAACGCGCCCATTTGGAAGTGTGTCGTCCCGGCGACCTGACCTCCTTACGTTGGGTGGAATCTCCTGCCTTACTGCCGACTCCTGACGAGGAGTTGTGCCACGTGTACAACGTGGGCATGAACCGCCAGGACATGGAACTTGCATTCGGGAAGCCAGTGGGTGAACACCGGCAGCGGAAGTCGGTAAGTTGTTATAAGACAAGAAAAATAACTTTGACTTTCTTACTTACTTACTTTTTGTGTGAGACACCGAGTCGTCCAACGACGCGATGAACCCTGTTGTCAGAGTTTTTTAACCGCCTACTACCACTAGTAGGCCTCTGACATGGTTGTGTTACGACCGCCGTCTAAGTAATCATAGACAGCAACCGGGACCGACGGCTTAACGTGCCCTCCAAATCACGGAACCATTTCATTTTCGGACAATCAGTTGGTTCACCCTGCAATGTCCTAACAAGACCGGGAACAAATTCACAAAGTGATAAATATCAACCAACTTTGTGAGTGTCCCACTGACAACCGAACCCGGAACCTTTGCGTAGCAGGGAGTCGCACTACCACTGCGCATCATCGGCCGTCAACCGTCATTCACCTTCTGATACGACACGACATTGTCTGGGTATAAAGTAGGTGCGTCTTTAAGTTACATACATACATATAATCACGCCGCTTTCCCATAGGGGTAGGCAGAGACTACATCTTTCCATTTGCTACGATCCTGTAACTTCTCCAACATGCATCAACCTTTTCATACATGCTCGTCGGTTTAGGATACTCTTGACCTAAGCTTTCTTTAGAACGTCCCCGATCTGATCCAAGTACGTGCGTCTTGGTCTTCTCCTTCCAACGTTCCCATCCATCTCGCCATATACACCTGTTTTGTTAATCTTCTTTCATTCATTCTCTCAATGTGACCAAACCATCTCAGCATTCCTATTTCTACTTATACCAGTCACTGCATCTTCTTTTATACCGCAATGTTCTTTTATCACACTATTCCTTAACCTGTCACTCAATTTCACTCCAATCATACTTCTTAACGCTCTCATTTCTACCGCATTTATTCTACTTTCATGCTTTTTCTGCCATACCCAACTTTCACTCCCATATATAGGGAATAATATAAGAGTAATACCATTACTCTTCCCAGGTCTGCTGTAAGAAATTTCTTTTTAGAGATAAGCAGTGCCTGTTGTGTCTGTTTTTCTCTTTACTGTTCATGTGTACAATAAATCGTAAATAAATAAATAAATAAGTGTTGGAACTAACAATCCTCTATGCACTCTCTGTCTTTAAGTTGGTTAAATTATTCCTCGACTTGTATTCAATATTCTGCAAGTGCAAGGAAAGGTCGCTATTGGTAGACACGATTGAATATTCATTATGTAGTTAGGTAATCAAAACAACCAATTCAACTTTTAATAAGTAGGTGGTCATATAATAAACAATAAATAAATTAAGTACCTAACCTTTAGGAATGCTAGGAATGGTTAGGTAATTAAACTATTAGGTAATTAGTTCGCAAATCCGCTACGTTCATTTTATTATTTATTATTTTTATTTATTTATTTATTCATGACAAAGCATAAATACAAAGTAATTTTTAAACACCATTAAACCTAACGGTTAAAATTGTTAATGGAAATGTAGGGGATAGCGCGCGAGAGAGATTTTTAAACCGGTATTATTTAGACAATTATAGCAATAAAATTCAGAAAAAATATATTATAGGAGGTTCACCGTTCGGTGCATTACGGATACGTTCTTCTATATTAAGTATTTCTGATATTTTTTAATTAATTGGTTTGCTCTTGACTCGAGCGAGCTCACCCAGAAGAAGCCTGTTAAGGCACTGGCACTCCCAAACACTGACGTAACGCAGCAAGCTACTTGGCGCCAGACTTCGGTGGGATGGTGGTCTCGAGCCAGGCGGCCTTTCACCGCTTAGTGGGATCGTTCAGCCAGACTTATCCACAGGCAAGCCTGTGTTGCCGTTGCCCGAGGTGGACCGCTAGGAGGTACACATTGTAACAGTATGTCTCTAGTTTATGTCTCGAAAATACCTGTTATTTCTGGAGCAGAGCGAATGAAAAGGATCAACTTTTCAGAAGAACAGGCAGGACCTTTGTTGAATGAAAGGGCGTCTGGTAGCGACTGGATGGCGAAAACGAGATCGTGCCTTATGGCGTAGTTTGGGGAGCCCTACGTCCAGAAATTGACTGCAATAGGCTGATGCATGTCTGTAGATATCTAATGAATGCAGTGGTTCCGAAAATATATATTATAGATAGATACTCAGGACAGGCTGGTAATAAAAAACAAATATCCCCACGAAACAGAGGTCAAAATATGAAAAAAGAAGAAACATATTTCGACTTTTTTTCCTTAGGGAAAGTTGTTCCTTATCACCAGCCCTTATTAAACTCAAATGGAGCACTTCAGTACTCAATTTATTCTATATCTAACACCTTTGCCTTATTGCCGTGTGAAGCCGGCTTAGAATAGCATCACCCCATTTCTTTCCCGTGGGAGTCGTAAGAGGCGACTTAGGGACGCGAGGGTGTGTATTGCAATTTTAGGCGATGGGCTGACAACCTGTCACTATGCGATACGTAAATTTCCGAATGTCCCTCAAATATTTGTCAGACGTGGCGTAAATATCTATTTTTGTGGCTGTTTACGCTCTGCTTACCCCGCAATGGATAATAGGCGTAATATGTGTATGTACCTACTCAGGACGGGCTGGTGATAAAAAACAATTATCCCCACCACAGAGGTCGAAATATGAAAAAAAAAAACATATTTCGTCCTCTTTTCTTGGGGGAAAATTGTTCCTTGTCACCAGCCCATATTAAATTCAAATGTACTCAATTCAGTACTCAATTTATCGCGGCTTTTCGTTGCTTTGGCTACATTCAAACTGTAAGGAATGAATTAGTCGCTGGAAAGTAATAAGTATGTAAATTTACAGTAGACATTGTCTTTAACATACTTGTAACGGCATGTGAGCCGCGGCAGCTCAGTCGGTAGTGGCGTCGGTAGTACTCATAAGTCGCGGGTTCAAATACTGCCGGCGGTGCAATTTTTGCAAATTATTAAATTGTAATCATCTAACACCTTAAGTGCTTTCAAAATTTAGTACTCGAAACTTGTTCCATAGTTGTAAGTTATAACTACTAGTACTAGCAGCCCGCCTAGCAGTTTCACCCGCTACTCACCGTTTATCCGCCGGAAAAAGACCTTCGCCCGTCATGAGTTATCCAAAAAAACCTTCCTCTTCCTCTTAACTACTAAAGAGACCCGCAACAAAATCCGTTGCGTACTTTTAAAGATCTAAAGCATACATAGGGACACGGGAAGCGACTTCATTTGATACTATTTAGTGATGAAAAGAAGACCAAGTAACAGCCCTATTACACTACACTGAAAGTAGGACCCGATCTGACAACATTACTAGTCAAGTTGAGCATATTAATATATATTTATTGACAATATACAAACATCTGATTATTAACACTATTTACATCTTCGCCGGCTTAGAATAGCATCACCCCATTGCTTACCCATGGGTGTCGTAAGAGGCGACTAAGTGACTCGAGGATTAGATGTATATTGCAATTTTAGGCGATGACAACCTGTCAATATAGTGATACACAGTTATCTGATTGACCCTCAAACTTTTGTCAGACGGGGTGTTAATATCCGTTTTACGGCCGTTAACGCCCTGCCTACCCCGTAAGGGATATAGGTGTGATTTATATATGTATGTCATCATTAGGCCTTAAACATCTTGACAGATGATCTAAACAGTGTTACTGTGTGAGTGGCATCGCCGCTCGTGGTTAAAAAGACCTATCCTGGAGTCGCATTTGCGTATGCACCTGTGTCCCTCATTTGCTCCCCACTTTGGGAACTACCGGCACGTGCCGGGTAGATTCAGTCCAATACGTTCTTCCCAGAACAACTCGTAAGCCCAACCGCGCGATTGAGCTGGTTGTTTGAACAACCACAAACTTCTCCGGGTGAGCTCCTGCTTCCCACCATACAGTCAGGTGTAGATTAAAAACCCCGGGGCACCTGTGGCATTCGTACCGAGCGTCGGGAATAGAATCTACCCGAATCTAATTCTGAGCAAGGCTCTGGAACCAGGCATCATCGTGTGTGTCGCGACCCTCATTGTATGTACCTACTTGTTCACAGATGGAGCAGAGATACTTCGGCATGGAGTTTAGCGGCCGCACTGCAACCGGCAAGCGTGTGATGGGCATCGTCGAACGAGCCCTGGCCACGACCGTGCTGGCTGATAAGAGGTTACATACATACATACTATACATACATCAGCCTATTGCAGTCCACTGCTGGACGTAGGCCTCCCCCAGGGTACGCCATAGGGCACGATCTCCGGTTTTCGCTACCCAGCCGCCTTCTTTAAGTTATCTGTCCATCTGGCCGGAGGTCGTCCAACTCTACGCTTGCCGAGGTGTGGCCTCCACTCGAGAACCCGCTTACTCCACCGTCCGTCGGTTCTACGACAAATATGCCCTGCCCATTGCCACTTCAGTTTGCTACACTTCCAGACTATGTCCGTTACTTTGGTCTTTTTGCGGATAGTCTCATTCCGGATTTTATTCATTACTAGCTTTTACCCGCGACTTCGTCCGCGTTAGATAGTTTTTATAGGCAGAAGTTCTAAAGTAGGTATTTGTATTAATAGTAAGTGTGACAGTGATATTAGAACAGTTCTTATCTTAACTGTTTAAAGATGACTTACTTGCTTCTGTTGTTAAAGGGACAATTCAAAATTTGCTATCCGGCCTCAGAGATCAATATTTATAACCATTGAATACAAAAGTCAGTAGATAACATAACTCCAGAGGTGCCGATTTGAGTACACTAAAATGTTCAGCATAAGTAGATAAGACAGATAATACCGGGTCATAAGACCGCACATTATTTATTTAGTTGCTGTGTATTTTTAATACATATCCATAACGCATGCGTATGTCAGACGAAAAGAAATCACGAATTTCTATTTTATTCCCTTACACTTACAAAATACGCCGCATCGGACGTCAAATGTGATCCCCGCCTTAACGTGTCATATGGATGATACTTTTTAGTTTAGAACATGGTAACGTATCACTTAAGTAGATATGCCTTAGTACAATACGAAGCAAACGCCGGCGGCACAGCGGTATTTTTCAAATAATTTGCTTAATTTTCCGAAGTAATGAATAAAAATCCTCGGTAAAAAGTAGGCAATGTCCTTTCTCAACTTATTCCCATCATACTGAACAACTTTTGTTTTAGAACCATTTCTGTATCTCCAATAGTTAAGGTGGGCTCCTGATGGTACACCTGGTGGTCTACATAAGGTACTCCAGATCCTCAATGTCATTGTGAAAAGAAGCGGCCCATCATACTGAACCACTTTTGTTTTGGAACCATGCCTGTATCTCTAATAGTTTAGCTGGGCTCCTGATGGTATACCTGGTGGTCTACATAAGGTACTCCAGATCCTCAATGTCATTGTGAAAAGAAGCGGCCCATCATACTGAACCACTTTTGTTTTGGAACCATTTCTGTATCTCCGATAGTTTAGGTGGGCTCCTGATAGTACGCCTGGTGGTCTACATAAGGGACGCCAGAGTCCCAATGTCCTTGTGAAAAGAAGCGGCCACGAAGCGGCCCATCATACTGAACAACTTTTGTTTTGGAACCATGCCTGCATCTCTAATAGTTTAGCTGGGCTCCTGGTGGTACACCTGGTGGTCTACATAAGGTACTCCAGAGCCCCAATGTCCTTGTGAAAAGAAGCGGCCCATCATACTGAACAACTTTTGTTTTGGAACCATGCCTGCATTTCTAATAGTTTAGCTGGGCTCCTGGTGGTACACCTGGTGGTCTACATAAGGTACTCCAGAGCCCCAATGGCCTTGTGAAAAGAAGCGGCCCATCATACTGAACAACTTTTGTTTTGGAACCATGCCTGCATCTGTTATAGTTTAGCTGGGCTCCTGAGGGTACACCTGGTGGTCTACATAAGGTACTCCAGAGCCCCAATGTCCTTGTGAAAAGAAGCGGCCCATCATACTGAACAACTTTTGTTTTGGAACCATGCCTGTATCTCTAATAGTTTAGCTGGGCTCCTGGTGGTCTACATCTATACTCCAGACCCTCGAATGGTGATAAAAAGTAGCCTTTGTCCGTTCTCGGTATGCTAGCAATCTCTGTGCCAAGTTTCATGAAGATCGGTTCAGCGGTTTGGCCGTGAAAGCGTAGCAGACAGACAGACAGACACAGGCAGACAGAGTTACTTTCGCATTTATAATATTAGTGTGGATAGAGACACCGAGCATAGACCTTTTCATAGCTCTCTGAGTAACATGTAACCGGTGGGCGAGTTTTACTGTCAGGTTCCACGTCTCGGCTCCATAGGCCATGTCATGAGGTTATTGAGAGACATTACTCTCAATTCCATGTTACCGATTAAAATATCTAACTACAAATAGCACTGTCCCTTTATGTTAAATAGGCTTAGGCAAGGACAGAAGATGATTGCCTCTTAGATTGGCTATGATTTGACGCAATTTACGCGGTATCTGTCAAAATTAAGCGGCGATTAAAAATATGGCGGTTAACCCTTAGCCAGGCCTGGTGACTTTTTTTATTTTGGACACTAATTTAGGTAGATGATAGAGTTATAAAAAAAGTAATTACTAGATTTTATTATTATTACTAGTTTTTGAAAAAACACCCTGTGGTCTCTATATGACCACTGCCCGTTAGAAAAAAGAAGTGTGGTTCATATCTGGCCACTGCCCAGAAAAGTATTTCTACGTAATTTAAGGGTTCGACTACAATTTACAATATGAGATGAAGGAATGAATTTTTCAGCCCTGATAAAATTAAAGTTGGTTTTTTGAGTTTGAATGGTGAATGAAATCGAATTAAAAACGCGCGCGGAATAAAGTGGTGGTAATAAAAAAAGTATTTCAACTTCAGGTTCCTCTGGGAGGTGCCTCCAAACTGGAGTCTAGCATACGCGTCTACGGTTCCCATGGCATTTTTCACTGCATACTACACGCTGGTGGTCCGGGGGCACCTGAAGCGCAAGCAAACTGTTGTGGTGTACCATGCATCCAGTGACGTAGGTATGTGACAATATCTACACCATACGTAAGTCTCAAAGTGGGTATGATCATAGGTAGGTATAGTTTGTTATTTTAAGTTACAGAAATATCGCCTGGCTGCTAGCGGCAGATCAATAAAACTCGGGGTAGGTACTGATGACAAGGTTGTTTATTCAATGCCGAATAAGGGACCCTGGATAGTAAAGTATGTTATTAAGAAGTTCGTGTGGTGAATAGTACCTATATGCTACGGCTAATAGGTGATAGTGATGGAGGGTAACCAGGTCGGAGTAGCTCTCAATTCGGGATATGAATTCTCACTTTCTGTCAAATAGGTTTAGAAAAGGATAGGAGATATTTTAGTCGTGTCATGTCTTATAATTTCATACAAAATACGTGTTATCTGTCAAAATAAGGCGACGATCAAAACAATGGCGACTAAATTGACTAGAAAAGACGAAGAAACCATTGACGTTTTAAAAATGACAGGACTTAGATATCTCCATCTTTTTCTAAACTTATTTGACGGAAAATTACAGCAATAATTTCAGTAAGTAAGGTGAATTTATATCCCGAATTCAGGGCTATAGCTTACCTGAACGGGCCGATGGTGTCATGTATTTACATTCACAGAGGAATTATGAAGCGAGGTATCGCTTTATCAAAACAATAAGCTGTTAGATAATACTTAATGAAAGGTCTCGGTGGTTGACTGTAGCCACGCATTCGCATCGAAACCTTGGAGTAATCTGAAGATAGGGACAGTTGACGCGTTATGAAGTAACAGGGAATTCAATTCAAATGTGAAAGGCGGAAGAAGAGAGTTGGATGCCAGTGTGGAAGGAGAGCAATGTCGAGGAGACGACATCGCTAGTTTTATCTAAAATTTGGCTGGAATTGCGTTTGCAGTGCTACGAGCAGAGGCTACAAAACAAGAGTACTTAAAGCCGAGTCTGCTGCTGCTGTTGTTTTTAAATAAAACAAAGACATCAATATACATTGCGGAGTGGCCATTGGCCTTAGACATTTCTGTTTACTGCGACTGATGGAAAGCAAAGTTTTTTTTTCTTAAAACAAGCGCAAAAGTCACGCCTTAATAGCCTCACTTTCTTATTACTACAGGTCTAGCAGCAATTGCACTAGCTACCCACATGGACTGCGCGGTCTACACGACGTTTGGCAACAGGGACCAGCAGTGGTACACTCCCTCCAGGTTCCTGGAGGTGTCTGACAAGAATAGCAGGCAACACTGGGATCCCACATTCGAGAAAATGGTAATGGTAGAACATTTCTTTTTTTCTCAGCCGATACGCGTCCACGGCGAAAACGGGAGATCGTGCCCTATGGCGTACCCTGGGGGAGGCCTACGTACAGCAGTGGACTGCAATTAGGCTGATGTAGATGTAGACACGTCCACTGTCAGTAAATAAGTACTGGGGCCTCGCGCAAGCCCTCAAGCGCCCTCAAACATAGACTTATAATATACCACTACATGGCCCTCAAGGATCTACATAATTATGTAGGTTTATTATGTCTTTGGTCCAATATACGTTAATCGTTCCAATGACAATGACAACGGATTCAATTCAGGGGCACGTTCATGCTGTTTCTCCTAGTCAGTATTTTCTCCGATGACAGATCATAAAACCGCGTTTTAGCACGCCGCCAGTCAGGAGAAATTTTCTACCATGCGCTCCAAAACGCGGTTTTACGAACTGTCAAAGTATAAAAGAGCGACGAAAGATATATTATTATCCGTGGTGCATTGAACGCGCCCCTGGATATAAATTCTCATAACTTTCCGGGTCGGAACGAGACGGAAGACCGTGTTGCTCGAAGCATAACTTACTATAAATTAGTCCGTCCTTTGACGTCCGTTTTTTTCTAAACCTCTTTAGGTTTAGAAAAAAAAGTACCGATATCTTAGTACCGGCTTTACACGCTCCATATTTAGTAAAGCGTTTCCTGCGCGTGTCTTTTTCCAAACAAAACAAAAACATCGATATACATTGCGGTGTGGCCATAAACATAATTATTATTAGACATTTCTATTGACTTTTTTTTTGTGCGACCGATGGAAACTCTGATCTCTACTAAAAGTACGCTGCCGCCATTTGAATTTGACATTATTTTTATCCATAGAACTAATAGACAGAGATGGGGCAGTGAGATAAAATATATCGATAAATATTATTTAATTATGGTAAATTTCTTTAATTACGGTTCATATTACAAAATAGTCGAGCAATTGGTGAATAAATACTCAGATTTAGCAAATAGTGATGAAGAAGAAACAGACATGTAGCATATTTGTTGTCTGTGAAATTAACAATATTCTGTAAGCTAAGGTAGACTGGTAGATAATGCCCTCGGCATTAAGTCCGCCCATGTTAATTTATTGCATAAAGTTAAATAAAAAATGCCATGTGATGCCGGCTTAATGCCGTGTGATGCCGGCTTAGAATTGCATCACCCCATTTCTTGCCCGTGGGAGACGTAAGAAGCGTCTAAGGGACTCGAGGGTGTGTATTGCAATTTCAGGCGATGGGCTGACACTATGGCGATATACAATTTTCCGGATGACCCTCAAATGTTTGTCAGACGTGGCGTAAATGTCCGTTCTATGCGGCCGTTTACACTCTGCCTACCCCGCAAGGGATTATAGGTGTGATATGTGTATGTGTGTGTACATAAAAAAATAGACATAGTTAGTCGATCGTACTATATAGAGGTCAGTGGATGGAAAGCAATATTTTTGGCTTTTGTTGGTCAAAACATTTGCTAGAGACCAGCCTTTATAATGACTTGTTTTCGTTCAGGTACGCTAGTACTATTAATTATACTGTGGTTCAGGTGTTGGAGCGCACGGGGGGTCGCGGTGCAGATGTCATACTGAACCAGCTCGGCCGTGAAAAGATCCCGGCCGCACTCGGCTGCTTGGCTGATCACGGAAATCTGGTTGACATTGGGAGTGATCTACGCAGGACAGTAAGTAAAAAAAAGCATTGGTTACTCGTAGTAGTCGTAGTACCAACAGTCAAGATCAGGCTGGGTTAGGCCGATGTGGCGCAGTGGTAGTGCGACTGCCTGCTACGCAAAGGCTCCGGGTTCGATTCTCGGTGGGACACTCACAAAGTTGATATTTATCACTTTGTGAAGTTGTTCCTGGCTGGTAAGGACATTGCAGGGTGATCCAACTGATTGTCCGAAAAGAAATGGTTCCGTGCTCCGGAGGGCACGTTAAGCCGGTTGCTGTCTATGATTACTTAGACGGCGGTCGTAACACAACCATGTCAGAGGCCTACTAGTGGTAGTAGGCGGTTGAAAAATTGACACCAGGGTTCATCCGGTCGTTGGACGACTCGGTGTCCTACACGAAAAGAGAGAGAGAGAGGCAGTTTTGACTTTTGACCGTTATTATGCCACGCGCTTAAGACTTACATTGGCAGTTCGAGTGTCTAACCTCACGTTCGGACTCGAATTGCAAATGTTAAGCCGAGCCTCCTGCGGCTGTTTTTTTTTCAAACATGTCCATAACATCGGTATACATTGAAGCCTGGACAAAGACATTTCTGTATTCCGCGATCATATACTGATTTTATCCACTGGGTTACTTTGCCCTTTGCCTCACTCGGTAGATAAAATCGGCGTTTTACAACGAGTCTGGCTTACTTTGCCCTAGTAGACAGAACAACTTTTACTCAAACCATCGCAAAACTTGCAGCTACAATGTAAAGTTTTTGAGTTTATCATTAAAATGACGTTCTACGCCGCCGCTTAAGTTGCTGGATTAGTTGTCATATAAGGTGTAAAAAAATTAGCTGAGAATATTTTAAGGGGTGAACCAGTACGTGAAACTGAACAACTTTCCCCAAGGAACATAGGTCGAAATATGAAAAAATAATTTGACCCTCCCATACTTATAAGTGTGTTACCCGGCCGGGATAATTTGTATCGAAGGGCCAATTTTTTTTTCATATTTCGACCTATGTTCCTTGGGAAAAGTTGTTCATTTTCACGTACTGGTTCACCCCTTAAAATATTCTCAGCAAATTTTTTTACACCATGTATTTTGACACCTAATCCAGCAACTGCACAGCGCCATCTTTTAGATTAGTTTCTTTGAAAGTGCCCTTTTTCACTTTGTTGTCTTGTATTGTCATTGTTTAATTTATGTCATTTATTTTTGGCAGGATATGTCCGGTATCTCGGCGAATAAGTCCTTCCACTCCATCGACATGAGTTCAATCACGGAGGATGAGAAGATTCTGGTGGCTGGCCTGCTGAGCGAGGGCATCAGACAGGGGCACGTTAGCTGCCTATTGAACAATTGCTTTTCTTCCAACTTGGTGCAAATCAGACAAGCTTTTGAGTAAGTGTCCCTAAACTTAATTAATACAGTTTAGTGTATCATTAAAACTAGGTACTAATAGTATTGCAAAATTACGTAATTTTACCGAAAAAGCGGGTTAAATACCTATATTTTACGGTAATTTCTATAAATTACGGTAAAATTACCGGCTACATAAGTATGGTGATATGAAATTATGCAGTTGCCACGTTGCCAACTAGTTTAGTTACTAGGTAGTGTAGAACAAACAAACTAAGGTAGTTTGATTAAGGCGAGTGTACTCGTGAACGACAAAAAATAACTCTTTATACAGTCAATCTATCAGAATTTCCGTTGCTCAAGTTTTTAGTATTATCCTGAAGTAAAATAAGAACCTACGAACTCAATGATATATTCGCTGTAATTGAAGTTATGGCAATTAATACCAGAGTGGCCGTTTTTAGGAACTTTTTGCCTCGCCTCGCCTTAGGCTGCCCTGCCATAAGAATATATTTTTTTTTTTTGTGGACCCTACGATTTTTAGCCCCGGGGCTGTTTGACTGTATGGTGTCTACACCTGACTGTATGGTGGGGAGCAGGAGCTCACCCGGAAAAGCTTGTGGTTGTTCAAACAACCAGCTCAATCGCGCCCTTGGGGCGCGATTGGGCTTACGAGTTGTTCTGGGAAGAACGTATTGGACTGAATCTACCCGGCACGTGCCGGTAGTTCCCAAAGTGGGGAGCAAATGAGGGACCTCCGCGCCCCCGCCGGCGGGGGCGTCGGTTGCTTGAGGAGCTTGTGGAGTGTGATCTACTCGCAATGGCTGCAGCAGTGGCTACTGTGATTTCATTATCTTCTTCCGTAAGGATGTGTCTCGGACGGTGTTTAAAACGCGAGGTTGGATGAGGGAAGTAGTTGGACGCGGCAACTATCAAGGGGTTTTTATGATGGGGAGCATTATCGAAGAAGCGACGAGACGCTTCTTTCATATGCGCTTTAATGGTAGGGAGGCCTAAGTCGATGTGGAGGTTGGCGTTACGCATGTACCAGGGCGCCCCGGTAGCTTTGCGCATGAAACGGTTTTGGATGACCTGCAGCATTTTCAGATGTGAATCGAAGGTGTGAGCAAAGGCTACGCTGGCGTAGGTCATAATAGGCCTTACGCAGGTGGTGTAAATTCTCACCTTATTTCTAAGGGAGAGTTTGCTCTTTTTGTTCAACATCGGATGTAATCTGCCCAAAACGAACGCGGCGCGGTCGCGGACTCTCATAATGTGGCTACGGAAGCTAAGTCTTGAGTCGAGGGTGACTCCTAGATATTTGGTCTCGTTGACCCACGGGATGGGTCGGCCGAAAAGCTTTACAGCGGGGACGTTTAGTCGGTACGAACCTCTACGAAAGCACAGTATAATTAATAGTACTAGCGTACAGTATGGTCACTCCCTGCCTCCCCCTACAAGCGCCGCCCACCCGCACTCGGAGGACGCTCAGACACCGGCTAGCAAGGAAAGACGCGACGACGAAGGTCATTTCATACTGCCGTCTGCCGCACATTGCATTCCCGATTCGCGAACACAAAATGGCGGCAACCCTGACATGTTGTCTCACACACACAAGCATGGTCCGCGTTCACCTACGCGAGCTTAGACTGTGTGCGTAGCAACGCGTTTGATTCATACATTTGAGCGCCAGTGTCCGAGGTGTGACGAAAGTGCACGGCTGCACTTTTTTCCGGATTTACCTCGATTCTCCATTTACGGAACCAGCTCCCGAGGGAGTCTAGAGCGTTCTGGAGAATCTTAACTAACTTTAAGTGGTTACGGTGGGACGCGTAGATGGCAGTGTCGTCGGCGAACATAGCCAGCTGTGACATGGGCGATTTGGGGATGTCGCTAGTGTATAGCGTGAAAAGTAATGGGGATAGGACGGAGCCCTGAGGGACTCCTGCCTGTATGGTGTGGGGTGAAGACAGAGTGCCTTCCACCCTGTAACGAAAGCTTCGATCCGACAGAAAGTTACGTACTAAAAGCACGAGACGATCAGGCACAGCGAGCTGGTGTAGCTTGTATACCAGCCCGTTGTGCCAGACCTTGTCGAAGGCTTTCGCCACGTCGAGAAAAACTGCTCCTGTCGGGGTCGGTTTGGACGAGACATTTAGCTTAAGAGCGATGTGTTCGACAATGCGGTGTACTTGTTGGGTACAAGAGTGCTGTTGTCGAAAGCCAAATTGCTCGTCAGGTATGAGATTGTTGGTCTCTGCGTGGTCACGGAGTCGGGCATAGATCATGCGTTCGTAAAGTTTGGCGAGAGGGTTCAGTAAGCTGATCGGGCGGTAGGAAGTGGGCTCATTCGCCGGTTTACCCGGTTTGTGAATGCCTATGACTATTGCTTCCTTCCAGCAAGCTGGAAAGGTGCAACTAGCCATGGCGGCATTCAAAATCAGGGTGAGGCGATTGATCAGGTGATCGGGGAGAATCTTCAGGACACGGTTGGTGATGCCGTCCGGTCCTGGAGCCTTTCTGGGCTTGAGTGCCTTAAGGGCGTTGCGCACTTCCATCTCAGTGATGACTCTGAGTGGAGGGCCCGATGGAGGTAGTGAAATGAGACGTTCGACTTCGGAGTCGACCGTTGAGACGAAGGTCAAGTCGTAAGGGAGTGTGCTGGGGGTGCATTGGGCTGCGAGACTGTCAGCTAGGCATTCAGCCTTTTCGTCGTCGTCAAAGGCTTTGGTCTGGTCAGGTCTGTTAAGTACCGGCATCACAGAGATGGTGTCAGATTTCAGCGAGCGTTGCAGCTTGTAAAATGCGAGATGGGATGGGTTCAGCTCCTCAAGGTGCTGATCCCATCCGGCGTCACGCCATTCAGCTGCACGCTGCCTTACTTCCCTCTGTAGGGCGCGCATGAATAGTCTGTTAGATTCGATTGGGAAGGATTTGTAAGCGCGGATCGCGGCGTTCTTCTCTGTTATAATTTCAAGAAGGTCATTTGGAGGTTTATATTTACTGTCTTCAGTGATTTTAACCGTCCGTGAACAGCTGTTCACGACGCTGCTAACGTGATTTGTGATAGAAGAGACGGCTAGGTTGATGTCGGTTTCGGTAGTCAGTCTAGTCGGTATTTGGTCCAGGTGAGTAGAGCTGGGAGCGTTCAGGGCTTGGCCTAGTTTCGGCCAGTCTACTATAGTTTTGGTCGGGCCGCACAGACCTGAGGGGCCGGGGATGTCGGTTCGCGGGTCAAGTTTTAGTAAAACTGGTCTGTGGTCAGAGTCGCAGAGCTCGTGGCGTACTTCTATAGAACTTAAACGAAGGTTTACGTTCTTTAGAAGGGCTATGTCGAGGATGTCGGGTCGATGAGTTACTGTATGGGGGTAATGAGTTACCTCTGTAGGGGCTACTAGGTCAAAGGACAGTTCGTCCTGCCACTCAAAGAGAAGATTGCCTCTAGGGTTGTTGGCGATACAGTTCCACGACATGTGCTTGGCATTCAAGTCACCTGCTATGATAACCGAGTCACCGAGGTTAAATAATGACTCGAGCTCACTTTTAAGAAGTGGCTTTGTCTCGCGATTATTGCTCGGAGATAGATATACCGACACTATCGTAATGGGTTGGTGTCCCGTCATGCTTAAGCGGCAAGCGGAAGCCTCCATATAGCAGAGGGGCGGGGTCTCTATGGGTGAGCAGTGAAGCGCTCGCCTGTAATGAATAAGGGTGCCTCCCTTGCTGCCCGATACGCGGTCATTACGTACCGTGTTGTATTGCGCGATTCGCGGGGTACGCATATGGGGTTTGAGAAACGTTTCTTGTACAAGGAGGACGTCTAAACCGTGATCTTTCAGGAAGAGGCTAACTTCCGTCTTTTTATTGCAAATACCATCGGCATTGAAAAAACCTAATTTAAGTGACCGAGGCTTGGTCCTACCACTGCTGGATATCCCTAAGTTAATAGACCTATCCATAATCAGGGTTTAAAGTTTTTGAACGCGAATACCAGATGGTAGTATTTGGCGGCGGTTTGAATGAGCGCACTGGGGTTACCAGCGTTGGCTCTGATCTCCTTAGAGTAGGAGATTATCTCTTCGATGTCGAAGAGGCTGGTGAAATTTGAGACGACAGAGAGCGCGTCGGCTAAGTCGCTTTCAGCACTCTTGCTGTGGGAAGCGGGTTTGGGAGGAGAAGGCGGCGGAGGCGCCGGCTTTTTGGGGGCGGGTTGGGGAGGCACCACCGGTTTTGGTGCGACTTGGGCGGGGGCGGGGGCTGGACCCATTTTGAGGGCCCATGCGGGGTTAGGCCTGAGGGGCGGGAAGTTTGTGTTTTCAGCAACACCTGGAACGACCGCAGCTGGTTTTTGAGAGCCAGCTAGCCTATCGGCATACGTTTGCCTCGCAAGGGTGCGCTGAAGCACTTTGGGGTTTGCCTTAGGGGCACGGGGACAGCCGCGGTAGTTGGCTGGGTGGCCACTTTCGTTGCAGAGGACGCAACTAGGTGGGAGTGGGGGAGAGGAGCTGTCTGCCGAGGGCGTGTCCGTCTTTTTAGGACGGGCGCACTGGGCAGTGCTGTGACTCTCCAGGCACTTAACACACCGCGGGGCGGCGTGACAGGTGCGTGAAGAGTGACCGTAAAGTTGGCAGTTGTGACACTGGCCAGGGATCCCAGTCTTCCTGGGGGCTTCCATGCGGATGCCTGAAAGCATGCACACGGATTTCAAACCGTAAATGGCCTTACCAGCTTCGCTCCTCTCGAGCGTGACATGGACCATGTCGAATTGGCTCCTATTGCGATGAGACGGTGATGCGGTGTACTTTACGTGCTAGGAAATTTTGGGCGATAAGGTCGTCATAGACTTCCTTTTCGGAAATCTCTTTCGGGATGCCTCGAATTACTACGCGGTGTAGTTTCTCCTCCTCCAGTGCGTACGTATGGTACGGGAACTGGAGGAAGTTCAGTAATTTTGTAAGCGCTCTGTGCGCCGAAGAGGTCGGGACTTGAATTTTGATTCCGTCCTTGGTCTGTGAAGCAGTCAAGAACGGAATCTTATTCTGGGTCATCTGACTGGAAAGGGACGACCACTTGGCGTTGTCCCTGAGAATAATCGGGGAGGGTCTGCGCTCTGTAGCGGGAGAGACTTTAGGGATGGCGGCGGCCACCTTGCGGTGGTTGCCATCGGGCCCTTCGACGTGGACTGTTTTCGCAGCCTCGTCGCTATCTGAATGAGCAGCCTTACGCTGGCGCTTCTTGTACCTACTGACTACGGTGTAGTCGTCGTCGGAGTCGGGTTCGGGGTTTGAGTCATCGGACGGGGGGCCGGCAGTGTCCATGACTTCGACGGTTAGGTCGGAGTCCTGGGCATTGCCGACTTGGGACGATGGGTCAGGGGATAGCGGTGACTCATCGTAATGAGTAACCGCAGGGGAGGGGGCAGGTGCCGACTTAGCGGCGGACGCTTCGTCGGCGGATGGGGCTGACTCACCGGTGGTCAGGGGATTGGGCGATGACTCATCGCGGGCTAGTTTGGCGAAGTAATCGTTGATTCCGGGAATCCGTTTCGCGACGCGGGCTCGGAATTGGTTGTCCTCTAAGACAACTTGTAAAAGTTCTAGGAGAACGGACTCTAGGGGAAGGGCTTTAGCCATTGCCTAATCTATAGCTACCGCCGTTTCGGAACCGTTCCGTGGGAGAGAAACGGCAAGAACTCCACGGCAATCGGCCTAGCTATGTTGCTAATTGCGGCCCTCAGGCGGGAACAGTCTGAGGGTAGGACGCCGGTGATCCTCCCCGCCGGGTGTAGGCAGGGAGGGTGTACTTAACTAATGTAGCCCTAAAGTGTATCCTCCGCCAATCTTATTGTGCGGGAGGTTCCTAACAGGCCCGAGCAAAAAAGGAAGTTGGGGCCGGAGCCCTTCTCCCAGACAGACTCTGCTCGGACAGGGGAAAAGGATGGTACCAGGGTCGACTTGGGTTCACCCCCAGGGCCGGTGGTTCTGGCACCCGTCCGATTGACTGCGTTGCCCTGAAGGGGCAATGATAATGATAATGATAATGATAATGATAATGATAATGATAATGATTTATTTGCAAGAAATGTGGTTACAATATAGGTCTTAGGTATAGGTATAAGGTAAAGTACAGCACATTTCACCATACAGGCATGCAAATTTCTTGTCGAATAATTCACAATTTCATCTAAAAATCATACATTTCATTTTGACAGTAAATAATAAATTCTAATAAACACAAACCGTCATAAATTCATAATTTAATATAATAGTCAATTCATTATTTAGTTATCTTGTATTAATAAGTTGTCATATATATTAGGTATCTAAAATTTTGCCTTGAAAAATTCCGACAGACTATAAAAGCAGCCACACAGCAACAGCCTACGTACCTCTTGTTTGAAATAAGATAATTTAAGATTTTTAATATTTGAAGGTATCTTATTATAAATTTTGACACACATTGGAAAACAACTATGCTGGTACGATTGTGTTCTAATAGGTATTGGTATTTTCATTTGGTCGGGATACCGTGAATTGAAATCAGCATATGTGCAACACTCAAAGAGATGCGGATGCGTTTTAACTAACACACAGACGTTCAAAATGTACATACAAGGCACAGGAAGCAACTGTAACTCTTTAAACTTAGGTCTACAAGATACCCAGAAAGGTATATTGCAGATCGAGCGGATGCACTGTTTCTGAGACACGAGGACTCTATTTACATGGCAGGAATTGCCCCATATCAAGATGCCATAGTTAATTATAGAAGATATGTAACCGTGGTACGCTTGTAAGGCAGCGGCTCTGCTCACAGTCTGTCCCAGACGCCACAGCGCATAAGAAAAGCTATTCATCTTCCTGCATAACCCTTCAATATGTGGTTCCCAAGAGCACCTTTGATCCAAGATAAAACCCAAAAATACCACTTCGTTACTTTCGCATATAATCTTATTCTTTATGCTTACATTAAGCTCTTTACAAGACGAAATTTTATTGCAAAATTGAATGAACTTGGTTTTCTCTAAATTTAAAGTTAATTTGTTTAATTCCAGCCAGTCAATGACTTGGGAAATGGCCTCTGCTACTTCTATTTCATGACTACGGTTATTATTGGGCACCAAGATAGTTAAATCATCAGCATATAATAAACATTTATGCTTGATCGATTTGGGAAGATCATTGATGTATAATATGAACAACAGTGGTCCCAAAATGCTTCCTTGGGGGACACCTCGCTCATTTTTTGTCATAGTAGATTTAAAAGTTTGTTTTAGTTTGCTGTCTAGTAATCTCGTAACTTCGACACATTGGTATCTATCTTGGAGATAACTACGAAGCCATTCTAATGTAGGGCCTCTTATCCCATATGTCTCACACTTCATTAAAAGAATGTTATGTGAGACGCAGTCAAAGGCCTTAGACATGTCGAAAAATATGCCAGTTGTAAGCATGCTAAAGTTCAAATTTTGCATTACCGTGCTAACCAATTGAAAAGCTGCCGTGGTTGTTGATTTCCCTTTTTGAAAACCATGCTGATAATTGCTTATTGTGTCAAATTTGTTTAAAAATTTTGTTAATCTATTGGCCATAACTTTTTCAAAAATTTTGCTTAAGGTAGGTATTAGCGCAATGGGCCGGTAATTATCAACACATGTAGCATCACCTTTTTTAAATAGTGGTTTAATAATTGTGAATTTTAGTTTATTTGGAAATAGGCCATTTAAGAAAGAAAGATTTATAATATAACTAATTACTGACGAAATTACTTCAACCGATTTTTTAAGCAAAAATGTTGGTATCTCGTCATAACCGACACTTTTTGTATTATTAAGAGTCAAAATGATTCGTTTAATCTCTTCTGGTGTGCAAGGGTGCAGATATATACTCGGTAAAGATCTAAACAGTGTATTTCCATGTGAGTTAGTTTGATGGCCCTGAACACTTACATCATCTTGTACATTAGTTAAATGCTTATTAATAACTTCCGCAATCTCAAGAGGGTCGACAATATTGTTATTATGTTCAACTAATTTATCTATTTCATGGTTGTTTTTAGGGTCATCATGTTTAATTATTGTCCAAGTAGCTTTGCACTTGTTTTTGGATTTATCTAAATAGGATTTATTGGATAATCTTTGAGAATGATTTATACAAGCTCTAAGTAATTTAGTATAGTCAAGGTAGTATCTTTTCGAAGCTTTTGTTTGGGTTCGGTTCTATAGTATTGGAATCGTAATTTTCTTTTTATCCCACACGCTTTTTTAATACCCTTCGTCAACCATTTTAGCTTTGGCCCATTTCTCTTTATTTTTACTCTATTAAGAGGAAAACATAGCTTTAGCAACAATGTGAAATAATCATGAAACAAGTCAAACGCCGTATTTGTGTCGTTTTCATTATAAATGTCCAGCCAGGTGAGACTTTTCAAATGATTTAGGAAAATATTTATGTTTTCGTCACTAAAATCACGTTTCAGTACATACCAGTAATCCGCTTGATTAGGTTTTTCGTTAACGGGGACAATTATGATCTGAGCTGTTCCGTGATCCGACAGTCCTAATTTAGGTACGATAATCTCAGCATTGTCAATATTGCTCATAATCTGATCCAAACAATTATTTTGCCTTGTTGGTACCTCTATGTGAAGATTATAATTATATATCTGTGATATTTCTCGTAATTCGTTTGAAGCCGGGGTCGATATTAGAATGTTTATATTGAAATCTCCAGTAATTATTATTTTGTGTTTAGTTTTATTTTTTAATCGTTCCAATAGTAATTTGAGTCTCCGGAGAAATATTTTTGGATCTGTATCGGTCTTTGTTTTATTAACTCGAGACGATGTTCTATACAAGCATACTAAAATAATCTTATAGTCAATTAACTCTATTCCACAACCTTCGAAGTTTAGATCAACTGTAAATTCTTGTATAAAGTTTACTTGTTTATGGCGAATATGAGGCCGACACATAATACAGACTCCTCCTCTTTTCTGATTGGGTCTACAGTAAGAAGAAGCAACTTGGAAGTTACTTAGTCTAATATTTCTTTCACTCCCTTTCTTAACAAAGGTTTCACTGAGGCATAGAATATCTACATTTATATTTTCCTGTTTTAAGTTATCTAGTGCTATGTTTAAAAAGTCTATCTTACACAATAAACCTTGGATATTTTGGTGCAAAATTGTTAGCTTTAAATCATTTTTATTCATGAAAAAAAATATCACTTGTAGGTGCGTCGTTGTTATTATTGTCATTGGTAATTTCTGTTTGAGTTGAAACATCTAACGAATTGAACATCGTGTCTCTATCCTGCAAAACAGTTTGATCTATTCTTGTTATTACTATATCAGAAGAATTTTGCAGATACAGATGATCCTCAATAATCCACAAATAGTTTGATAAATCAGAAAAAATTTGCAGCATCCCTCTATAGTTGACAGTGCCATCGATAGGAGAAAACATCGTCTTTGAGTACCGCAAGTTTTTATTGGAATCTAATATGAAAGCGTATTCATGGTATTCATTATCTTTATATAATAAATTGTTAAAAGATTCTATATGTTGATTAAAAAGATTCGTTTTTATGTCTGTGCCTCTAAATGTTCTATATACGGGTAAGCAAAGAATGAAATTAGTGAACTCAATTTTTTGTAGCTGATTTCTAATTTCGTCAACCAAGCAGAGACCGTTAACTGTGCCTACAAAATCGCTGTTGTCTAGAAAAATAATGCAAAAGTCTTCTTTAGTAAAATTTTTCAATTTGGTATCAAGACTGGTAAGCTGGTGCTTTATGCCACTTCTGGGATATATGTAGTGACATAGTTCGGCATCTTCAAAAGAGCGACGAGCGATTTGCAATAACTTATTTTTATTATCATTACTTATCAGACAAATTTTTTTCTTCTTGATTTTTAAATTTCTGTTGTTTTCATCTCGTGTTTTCTCTCCGTCATCTTTCACCTTTCGTACTAGTTTCTTATCATTATGTAAATATTTGTTTTGGTAGTTAGTTGCCTTCTCCTTTTCTGCTTCGTGCAACCTTAATTCTTTTGCATGTATCTCCGACTTGAGCTGTTCTATGACGTCGTTTGCTTTCTTTAGGTCCAAGTAGGCTTTAGTTGGAGTATCCGCAAGTAGAGCGTCCGCTTCTTCATCTATTTCAATTGTAGAATCATACGAATGTTCAGTAGGGTTGTCTTTACTTATTTCAGTATTGTCAGTTTGTGTCGCTTTTGATAGTTGTTTGTATTCATCATTATATTTTATTCTAGTTGATAAAGTTTTGTTGAGTTTTTCATTTTGAGATCTAGTCGATTTATCCATGTATGAATTTGAATTTGATAACATCTTAAATTGATTCCGGTATCTATTTAGTTCGTTTTTTAGTTTGCAGTTCTCCGCCAGTATAACCTCAATTTCATGTTCCGCCGATAATAGTTGTTCTTCTACAGTTGATATCTTTTCTCGTAGGTATTCGAGTTCATTATTTGTGAGGATAATATTTAATTCTGGGCAGCTTCGTCTCATGTTTATAGAATCTGCTAGTAACGCGGAATTGTATTCTTCTTCTGCTTCTTCTTCATTTTCGTCTTCTATTCTATCAGCTAGTGAATGAAACGAGTTACTTATCGGTACGTTAATTATTATGGTTTCCTTGTGTTTAGTGTTGTTATCACTAAGCAAACCTTTTTCATCAGTCCCTACTTCAGGTGTTGTCTCAGGTATGGGCAGCACGCTGATGTTTGTTTGTGTAGTAAGAACTAGCAATTCCGAAAGCAAAGGTCGAGTTGTATGGTCCGTATAGTTGCCGGTGGTTTCCTTTGAGTCAATATTCTTGATGGTTTTCTCGCACTTTGTATTGTCATTTGATGCTTGTGACTGTATCGGTGTACTACTATTTGAAGGCCGGTACCTTGTAAGTTTGTTAGCATCTAATCTGTGGCAAAATTCGCATTTCCATATCTTGCGCTTAGATTTATCCATCAAGTCATATCGTTTCCTGGACACATTACCACATTCAAGATCAAAAGTTTTCTTACAACTAGCACACATCAGATAATTGTTCCTTTTAACCTTTAAATTACATTTGGTACATACATAATTGCCTTCGTTTGCCATTTCCACCAACGCCTTATCCTGGTCAAGAATATTAAAAAAATATATATATATAGCGATAAAAATATATATATATATATATATTCGGGTCGGGATCGAACTTGCGCCCTTTGCTATCGTAGTCCACCTGTGCAGCCGTCAGACTACGAGAGCGGTTAATCGGTGTGTTGAAATAGTCTACCGCTAGTTAGAGTACGGCAGGTACGAAATAGCTAATCGATTCTTTGTTGCTGGGCGCTATTGATCACGAGTCAAGTCCAAAGTTCAATCCTTTGTTATAGCACTTTCGGTAGGAATGTTTGGTCACTGTTTATATGAATTATCGCTAAACTACAAAACTTACACGTCGTTTTTTATCACTATTTGACTACTTTAAACGTAACACTTCTTTTTATATAACTTTTATTTCGTTTCGCGCAATTTTTAACTGTATTTTGAATTAAAGTGTACGGAGCAAAGATAAACACGTCTGTTCACGCGGAGTAGTTAAGAAAGGGGGCAAAGCTGGTGTATCGGGTCTACACCCCCTGCTCGGATCGTTGAGTACCGTTAGGTATCCACCGAGCAAGGACCGCGTAAACCGGCGGTTTTCGGGCAAAAGACGTAGTTAAATAAAATACCACGGAATGTGCCTTGAAAACGGCGGCGGAGGCTGCGTGGGACAAGTGATGCTTGTCCGACGCAGGGCTGGAGTGTCGGTCGCGGAGCGACGGCGAGGGGCGGGGCCACGGGAGCGACCAGGTAGTCGGAGCGTAGGCGACCGTGCGGGACGGCTGCTGAGCGGCGACTGGGACGGCTGCTGAGCGGCGACTGCCATAAGAATAGATAATAATACTGGCGTATAGAAACGAAACTCCTTTGTGTGGGCCCCAAAAGCCGCGCTTTAAATACCTACTTCCCCCCGCAGCCCGTAACGCCCCGCACTCTCCCGCGCTTTAAGTCGGGGCTGTCACGTGCCAATAATTTTATTCCAGACTAGCGGCCAGTCAAGCGGTTGCGACTGCTGCTAACAGTTTTCCCGTGGGAACAAAATATTTACCCGTTTTAAAGTCTTACCTTACCATTTTATTGTTAATAGGTAATTACAGAATTTTAAAAATAGGTGCAAAAATGGCGCCGTGTGGTGCCAGATTAGAATAGCATTCTTTTTGTAAAACGCGTTCTCCCTATGAATACAACACCTTGCACTCTGCTCGCTAATCCATCCGCCAAGCGTGGTGAGTGGTGGCGACCCGCACGACGAACGTTTCCGCGGCGAAGCGCACTCCCGACTGAATTGTTCTCTAATAGACAGCCAGACGGATTGACCTTGAGCGCGTCTGGAGCGGGAGTGTCATCTCTATGTGATTTCTACTCTATGGCCCTGCCGACAAACAGACTGTCTCGCTCTCGCCCGAACCAACCCGATCAACTGAGTCAACTTACGGACGCCCGCCGCCCCGTAGTAGTTCAATTAGTTTTTTACCCAATCTTACCGTATTTTACCGTAAAATATAATAAATGACGTAAAATATCGTATTTTACGTAACGTTACGAAAGTAATTTTACCGCTTTGCAGCCCTAGCCGTACAAACTAATACTAGTAAAATTACCCTTGCCGATTTTAAGGGCCCGATTCGCATACATTGCTGGCTATCTTGACTTCATTTTAATGCCACCCATATCACACTCAGTTTCAAAATATCTTCCTTTTCTACAGAAAATTGAAGAGAAACGACGGTATAGGCAAAGTGATCGTCCGCATGCAGCTGGAAGAGGAGACAGGACAAAAAATTATCAGGAAGAAGATCTCCAATTGTTTGTGAAGAAAATTAATAAATAGAAGTAAATAATGTACTACTTTCCTCTACTCTATGAGTAATAAATATTAATATTATATTTTATTTGTATAGAACACACTTATCAAATATTACAGGGTAAAAATATCTCAGTATATTCTACCATAAGGCTGCCCGCACACGTCAGCCTTTTTATAGGACCGATATCGGGCAGATTTTTCCTCCGATTTCCATTTTTCACCGTCAATCGGATCGGTCGGGATGCACCGATTTTATTTCTGACCGACTATTTGTAGAATGTGGGCGTTACACCACTGCAATCAATACGTTCCATTTTACTCCTACAAAAAATCGGTCACCGATTATCGGACGTGTGCGGGCAGCCTAATCATGGCATGCAATGTGATAAGATAAGTGAATGGGTAACCCAGTAGGTCAGCCACCAACACAATACTCGAAGTTTCAAATCAAATGACATCGTCTCCATTACGGTGGTCTGGTGCCTATGTTATGAAACTACAGGCTACAAGTCTACAGGTGAAATTCTTAGTAAATTGCGTCGCCTGTTCATATTCCTGGTAATGGCTAACCAACTACGCAATGAACATCGAATTTAACCTGTAAAATTGTAGCCTGTAGTTTGATAATATCGGCATACAGTAGAAATCACATAGAGATGACACTCCCGCTCCAGACTCGCTCAAGGTCAGTCCGTCTGGCCACAAAATAGAGAATGTACAGAAGGATCACTCGGCCCTTTTTTCGATTATTTCCGCTTACGGCAAGGGCTGCCACAGTTTTCTTACCGATTTTATTCAATGGAGTAGGTACCTAAACATTCAGGGAGTAACAGAAAGGCTATATCAAGCCGAAAGGTGCTCATGAAACTGAACAACTTTCCCCATTTCCATTACATATACTACCTTAATTTTCATTGGCCTCACACGTCTGTGATACGATTGGTATGCATGTATCTTTGTCTACCTACATAACTCAATTATTATGAAATTGGGAATGACGAGTAGGTAGATATCTGCTCTGGGGCTGTTGAGCCTGAGCATCACCCCATTTCTTTCCCGTGGGAGTCGTAAAAGGCAACTAAGGGACTTGAGGGTGTTTATTGCAATTTAAGGCGATGGGCTGACAACCTGTCACTATAGCGATACAAAATTTTCCTAATGACCTCAAATTTTTGTCAGACGTGGCGTAAATATCCGTTTTTGCAGCCGTTTACGCTCTGCCTACCCCGCAAGGGATAATAGACGTGATATGTGTATGTATGTACATCAAAATGAAAAGTTGCCTTTATTTAAGTAGAAACTCAAATTACATTATAAAAAATATACTGATTACAGTTATTAATCTTGTTTGTTCTTTTATGAAAGCAAGTTTTTATTTAAGTTGGTACAAAATATTTTAGGAACATTGTACAAATCACATCGTATACTAATAAACCTATTTATTACCTATTTATATTTGTGTGAAGCCATTTTGCACGTCCGCATCAAACGCGGTTGACACTCAACTACAAGTGTGTTTGGATTGGTTTGGATTTCCTTGTAAACGGTGGCGTGTCAAATTGTGGAGAGTTTCGTGACGTTTGCTTGAAGTGAGCTCTCTGTATTCGCAGCCGCCAATACTTACTTTGTGGTCTGGCTGTCTCTTAGAGAACAATTCAGTCGGGAGTGCGCTTCTCCGCGGAAACATTCGTCGTGCGGGTCGAATTTTCATTTGTTGTGAAAAATTTAGCAATGCCGAATTATTGTGGTGTGTATGGCTGCAAAAGTGATGCGAGGAAGACTCCGCATCTAAGTTTAACTATAACTAATATAACAGCCACGTAATAAGAGCCACAAATTCCATTACTGGACATGGGCCTCCTTCTACTCGGATGGTACCTATTTGCCATAAGTACCTACCTACTCACCACGCTTGGCGGATGGATTAGCGAGCAGAGTGCAAGGTTTTGTATTCATAGGGAGAACGCGTTTTACAAAAATAATGCTATTCTAATCTGGCACCACACGGCGCCATTTTTGCACCTATTTTAAAATTCTGTACCTACCTATTAACAATAAAATGGTAAGGTAAGACTTTAAAACGGGTAAATATTTTATTCCCACGGGAAAACTGTTAGCAGCGGTCGCAACCGCTTGACTGGCCGCTAGTCTGGAATAAAATTATTGGCACGTGACAGCCCCGTCTTAAAGCGCGGGAGAGTGCGGGGCGTTACGGGCTGCGGGGGGAAGTAGGTATTTAAAGCGCGGCTTTTGGGGCCCAGACAAAGGAGTTTCGTTTCTATTCTTATGATATCGGGTATAGGGTGTCTAAAAAGTTACCATAGAATAAATAATTGCAACCTAGCTATAAGGCCACCAGTCTACATCTAGTTTAATTTGTGTCTACATGTACTCTTTCTTTTCTCGTATGTTCATTACCTACTGGTTTTTGTGCAATAAAATATATTATTGCTATGTTAATGTAGCTTGTTGTAATTATTTAACTATGTTTAATATTCCCAAGGTTTTTAGTGTGTTTTCATATAAAGATAAACTTGCAAGGTGTTTCGAATGTTTTGAAGATAATTATTTTACATATTATAGAACTAACTGTGAAAATTGACGCCAGCCCAGCCTCAGTAGCTGTCCGAGTAACATCAAAACAAGAAGCATTAGAATTATGTTCACAACATTATATTGATTCCGATATACAAGCTGTTACAAAATAACGCAAAAATAATAATATAATTTTTTATCATCATTACACATACATACATACACATATCACGCCTTTAATCCCTTGCGGGGTAGGCAGAGCGCAAACAGCCTCAAAAAACGGATATTTACGCCACGTATGACAAATATTTGAGGGTCATTCGGAAAACTGTGTATCGCCATAGTGACAGGTTGTCAGTCCATCGCCTCAAACTGCAATACACACTCTCGTGTCCCTTAGTCGTCTCTTACGACTCCCACGGGAAAGAAATGGGGTGATGCTATTTTAAGCCGGCATCACTCGGCAGCGGATTTATCATCATTCGATGAAATAATCACATCACTAGTCAATGCTACACTTCCCTTCCATCTAATTTCGATTTGGCTTACATTGCTGGTTATCGTCAGTTTATTGAAATGAACCCATGAAATAACAAGCAATGTATACCTAATCTTGCTGCGCCGCGTTGCTATCTTCAGTTGAACCGAGAACTTTAAATTGACAAAATAGTGCTGCAACGCTGCAACTCATTTTTTTGTGTAATCAGATAAAATAAAACGTAGTTTTTAACCCTAACGGGCAAAGCATGACATGGTTTTTCATTGGTTTTTAAATCTATTGCGGGTAGTTAAGGTTCAATTTTAGGAGGGAACATTCTTCCCGTCGCCTTATAAAGGTTTAAAATCTATTTACACCCTTTCGGCTTACCCTACTTGTTATTCTGTAACACGCGGTATTTTTGATGGTTAGTTTAATTTAGGTACATTTAATCTATTCGTGCGTGTGGGTTTATTTTATAATATGTGCAGGATTAAGTAACTTAGAAAGAAAACAATTTAGTGTCTATAATTGTATTAAATAAACTATATACACGACGAAGACAAAAAACCAAAGTGAGTAAGTACAACTCTTCTAGAAGGTCCTATTTCGTTCAGACTTTATTCAAGTGTAGTCTGGAACTGGAACCAAACTGAAGTGGCAGTGGGCTGGTCACATCTGTCGTAGAACCGATGGCCGGTAGAGCAAGCGGGTTCTCGAGTGGAGGCCACGTCTCGGCAAGCGTAGCGGTCAGATGGAGGGCGGCTGGTGTCTGGTAGTGACTGGATGGCGAAAACGGGAGATCGTGCCTTCTTCTTTTTCGTGTGGGACACCGAGTCGTTCAACAACTCGATGAACCTGGTGTCAGAGTTCTTCAACCGCCTACTACCAGTAGGTAGGCCTCTGACATGGTTGTGTAACGACCGCGGTCTCAGTAATCATATAGACAGCAACCGGGGCCGACGGCTTAACGAGCCTTATGGCGTACCCTGGGGGAGGATTAAGTTCAGCAGTGGACTGCTATTCAATGTTGCGTATGATTAGCTTCCAACAGTTTCATGGCATCTCATATGTTCTTTTAACGTATAACTACGGGCGTACGCCTTTCCGCAAACTATGCACTTATGTGGTTTAAGCCCCGTGTGCTTCCCCATATGCTTCTTAAGGCCGTGGTTAGTTATAAACACCATGCCACAATCCGGACACTTCTTATTCTTATTACCATGTGTTTGCCGCATATGAGTCGCTAAATAATGCTTTATATTGTACTCTTTGAAACATATCTTACATTTGAAAATATGCGTAATGTTGTGTATTTCGGACATGTGTTTAATTCGGTCGTTGTAATGTTTCATCGGTTTAAAACATATCTGGCATTTCAGTTGTCGTTTAGAATGCGCACTCTCAATATGATTCGCTTTGGAAGTTTTCGTTTTGAGTATTTTCCCGCATTCTGTACAAGGAAAGTGACCGTTTTCGTGAGTTCGTTTATGAACTTTTAACCGTTTCGAGTTTATAAAAGATCGGCCGCAAACATCGCATATACAGTTAGCGTAGTGTTCATTCAAATGTGTAGTCAAAGTTCTAAAAACATGAAACTCTGCTTTACATAAATGGCAAGAATACGGACTACAATCAACTTTGTAATCCGCAATGAATTCATTGTAAATCGTTGCGTTGTGGGTAGTTTCAAAATGGCGGCACATGGCACCAATGTCCGTGAGACGCAAATGACATTCGCGACATTCCAATTTCGAAATGTCAATTTGCAAAGAGCGTGGGTAACGTTTCATTTTACGAAGTTCTATTTCGACGTCTTGATGTATATCTTCAGTGTGGTTTCTTAATGAGGTCATGTCCATGAATTCAGCTAAGCAATAGAAGCATTGGAACCAGCTCTTATGGTGTCTGAAGGGACAAGCTGTCGTGTTCTTGAGGACTACAGCGCACGTCAGCATTACGCGTTTACGCTCCGATATAGTCTTAGGACGTGGTACCGTAGGGTGCTCCAGGGCTAAAATGAAATATTAACGAGTTCATAATTTTATGTATTTTAATATTAAGCGCATAATATTAGCCAACAATGATGGGTATTAAATGATAAAAATATTTCAAAATGCATGAAGCGAAGTTCTAAACGCTTAATAAGTAAAATTGAAATTAGACCTCCCATACCACAAATTATGACAAAACCAGATTATGAGAGATTCCTGTTGACAAATCAACATCTTCATTTCAAACTAGCTGGGCTAACATGTGTGCTACGATAAAATGTTGTCACCGCATTATATCCTTTGCGGCTCACTTCTCTGCGAATAATTTCTGCACTTTATTCCTCCTGAAGTTCTGCGCGCTTGAGACGACAAAATATGTCGTGGCGCGCATGTTATATGGACGTACAGAAGGCGTTATGCTAAACCGAATATTTTATAGCAGCCACAAAATTCAATAAACACAAAATAAAATAAATGTATTAGGTGGTACAGATTTTCGTGTAACGAAACGATATTCCATATAAGCTCAGCGCCCCCTATGTGACACTTGACATTTTCCTAGAAGGTCCAATTTATTTCTGTATTTAAATCATAATAATTTTCGTACTCACCAATTTTAATAGTATCATTCTTAATTAAGTCCTCAGGGGTTTCTTTTTCTACACATTTTGAGACATCTTCAATATTTTCAAGTTTCTTTTCATTAAACAATTCTGCGATCGGCGCATCTGAATCGTAATACTCATCTGAATAATTAAAATCGACGTCGCTAATTTTGTTATTCTTAAATTCAGTTTTACTTGAGACATTTTGATTAGGTTTTGTGTCTGAAAATGGCAAATTTTCGTACCAAGTTGTGAATTGACCGTCTTGGCTATCTTGTCTTGTGTCCAGATAATTACAACTATTTTCATCTGTATTTGATTCTATTTTTACATCCTCAATTTCTAGACCTGAAAAGAATTTTAAATCATTTAAGTAGTGCATTGACCTCCATTCTAACAGGAGACTTTTATAGCATTATTAGTTGGTAACAAGGAATCTTAAAATTTAAGCTTATTGTCTCGATTCCATGTTACCAACTAATACAAGTACTAGTCTTCGACATCTACTATCCTTTTCTAATGAAAGCCTTTATAAGGATACCCTATTTAACAGAAAGTGACAGTGATATTCTTAGTTAGAGATATTACTTGGTAACATGGTATTCAGACAAGTATCCCTTTTTTAATAATCAAAAGAAAAGAATACAAATAATCAACAGCTTTTGCAGGTAAATTCCTGCTAATACTGCAAATAATATACTATTAGAGTAATAAGAATTACCTTTTATCTTACTGAAAAACCGAGCATACTTTTCCTCAGCAGCTAGAATCTGTTGACGGAAGTTGTATGATGACTGAAGGAGCATAAAACAGTCACCACACATAGCATGACTGACGTCTGAATCTGTTAGGTGTGATAGCTGGAATTAACAAAGAATACACATAACGGACATTTCGATAGGATGAAAATTTGTAGCAAAATTTTGCTTGCCACGCATGATAAGTATGGCAAAAATTCTCAATAGTGGAAAAATTCGTAATAGATAACTAGCGATGGACTATTGTGGCTGTTGATTTGATGTATCTTCTTCTTCTTCCTCGGGTTGGGACGTCTGCGGAGCTCGCAGACGGGTGATCAGCTCCACTAGGCGGGAACCATTTCACCCAATTCCCAGGATGATTTGATGTATACCTAGTCTGTTTAAGATAGATGGTTTCCTGCTTAGTATATCACGCTAAGCCGTCGGTCCCGGTTGCTTTCTATGATTACTTAGACGGCGATCGTTACACAATTATGTCAGAGGCCTAGTACTTCAAGTAGGCGGATGAGAAACTCCGACACCTGTATAGAATACCTGCCTAAATTGCAACGAATTCTAACAACTAATAATAATAGTGGAGATGGGTTCGGATCGTTATACAAGAAAATAAAGTGAAGATGAAAAGGATTTTACTCACTTTTATCCCAAAACAAGTGTTCAATGTATCTGCTAAAACTTCTTTGATTCCATTATCATTTTTTAAATTGTGTGCTACTAAATTCCAAATTCCTTTCGCAGCCAGGCAGCATCTACATACATCAGGCCACACAGTCCAGGCTTCTTCGTCCATTTTTCATCAAAATCAAGTCAAAATAGTAATAAAATACACAAAAATACACGAATTCAGTTTTTGAGGTTATGTAAAAGAAAAACAAAAACAGATAAATTTGACATTTGGAGTCCGCGCCACGAAAAGAGGAAGTCTTGCGGACGCTGTGTGCGAGACGGCGAGATATGAGGACTACGCTTCTAGATTGTCTGTGGTCTAAGGCTATAATTAGTTCTGCTACTTGACGATAGATGGATCATCAACTAATATAAGTATTACAAAAATTACATAGATGGCGCTACACTTAGGTCAAAACAAGATGTTTATTTCTTTTTCGCGTAGAAGCTTTAGGGGTGTATAATTTTATAGACATCGTCAAAACATTGCCTTTACTTGCCCCGAAAACTCTGGTGGTACAAACTCACACACACACACACAGTTACATATCACGCCTATAATCCCTTGCGGGGTAGGCAGAGCGTAATTGGCCGCAAATACGGACATTTACGTTCGAACTCTATAGCAGATAAAATTAAAGTGTGTAGATTATTTTTAACGTCGTGTTTTTGGCAAAACATTAATAAATATATTTTTAAAACATTGTTAACTAAAAATGCCACTCCAGGACGTTCCCGGTCCAAAGGTGCCCATCACACTACTGGCATTACCACGCTGGATGGCAATCGCTAGCCTTTGGACAAGGAACGAACCAGAGCGGGGGTCATGACCCCTCTCCTTCAGCCGACGCCCAATCTGCCTAACAAAATCTTTAGCCTCGACACACCAACTTCCCGCCGTCTCCACCGCCAGAGGGACGAACTGATACCGTTGCGCAAGATCGGCATACTTAGCCCGCTTTTTGGTGGCCGCGGATTCGGCGGCCGCCCCTGCTGCCTGGATTGTCTGACCAAGATGACAAGCGGCAAAGGTACTGACGCAGGTCGCGTCCCATAGCAAGCATCTGCCTTTATGCCATGGTACGAGCGTCAGACCATCCGGTCTCTTGCCATCCGTACGGCTCAACCCAGGAGGCTCCAAAACGCATGGGACATTAGCCGAGACAAGAGCCCTCCGCACGATATCGTTGAGGGCATGGTGCCGCGGGAACCTACCTGCGCAACGACAACAACTCAACCCATGGTGACCGTTGGTCGGCGGCCGCCCCTGCTGCCTGGATTGTCTGACCAAGATGACAAGCGGCAAAGGTACTGACGCAGGTCGCGTCCCATAGCAAGCATCTGCCTTTATGCCATGGTACGAGCGTCAGACCATCCGGTCTCTTGCCATCCGTACGGCTCAACCCAGGAGGCTCCAAAACGCATGGGACATTAGCCGAGACAAGAGCCCTCCGCACGATATCGTTGAGGGCATGGTGCCGCGGGAACCTACCTGCGCAACGACAACAACTCAACCCATGGTGACCGTTGGCCTCCACCATGGTACCACAAATGCAGCGGTGAGGTTCACACACATTGCAGCCAAGGCGGAGAGCCACTGCCACACGCAGCGTGTCGTTGTCAAGATGCGTTCCCAGGTTAGGTGAAGGAAGCGCGTGTAGCCACGCCCCGGATTCTGACCTCGATACCGCCTTTAGTCTAGCTACATCCGAACCCACAGCATCAACCAACAATTGAGAGGCTGAAGCCTTGCAACCGATCTCATCCCAAGAGCGCTGACAATGAGGGCCTACGGTTACAGCAGCAGCTGGGTAGAGAGCCAGCCATGCATTCAAGGCATCGGATCCATGAGGGATGCTCACCCTGTCACCGTCGGGGAGAATAGTAGTGACAAGTTTAGCAACCCCATGAACCGACGCCAAAAAAGCAGGCAGGCTCACATCCTCAGCTCGTCGCACCCCCAGGCCTCCATGCCTTATAGGTAATGACGCCTGGACCCATTGAGAATCACTCAGGGAAACATTCAAAGTGGCCTCAAGGCAATCCCTCAGCACACCATCAAATGCTGATAAACTGCCCAGGTACAGCCAAGTTGGGGAGGTTCTCAGTAAGTACATAAGTTTGGGAACCGCAAAACATACACGCAGCAATGTCAACGCTACATGAGCTGATAAATTTAGCAGACGCCCCTGTGCAATTTCGAGAAGCCTCTGTCTCGACAAAATAGCCTCCGGAATAGAAGAAGAAAATATAGGAGAGCCAAGAAGTGAAAAACTATTGATGTCCAGCTCCTTTAGCCCAGGAACAAGCCTTTCCAATTGAGGAAAAACTTGACTTGATTCTGGACCACAAGCGAAAAACTCGCACTTGGTCGTATTGACTTCCAGCCCCATCTCCTTTAGTCGAGGCAAAAGAACCTCTAGGTCTCGCTCTAAATCTTCCGGCTTGCCTCCAATGGTACCATCGTCGAGATACCAGACGTTAAGAGGAGACCGCAATTCCTCAATCACCTTTTGGATGCCGAGGCTGAAAACAAGAGGACCAAGCGGGTCTCCCTGCTGGACACCAACTTGGGAAAGAATAGGAGACTGGTTATAGAAAAGGTTGGAAGGAGAACAGTAAACTTGATAAAGGAAGGGATAGAGGGAAGGTATCTTGTCCGCGACTTCCTTCAGCAACACGTCTCTTTCTATTGAATTAAAGGCATTTTTGATGTCAAACTTGACAACTATGCAATCAGCATTATCAGGATTCATTGCAAATGCGCGGACAGCATGGATGGCAGCCTCACAACCCAGCTCCGTACCAAAGCCCAACTGATGAGGGCCCAAGTAAGACGCCATCTCAGTCCTGACCGATCGACATGCCACCTTTGCTGTTAGACGGCGGAAAACGCTCCCAATGGCAATCGGACGGATGCCGCCATCCTTTTTCTGCAGCGCACAAAGAGTTGCCCCATACAAATAAGGGCAAACAGCGGGGTTAACCTGGCCGGATAGCAGAAAATTGCACAGTTTCGTGAGTCGTTCCAAAAGGCGCGGACCATTATCACCCGCAGAGCTGTCTGTCAGCTCTTTAAGGTGTGAAGGACGTATTCCATCCAAACCGGCGGCAGAACTGTTGAAAAATGATCCAAGAGCCGTTGCAACATCCTCACACTTTACAACTGCGGGGCTCGTTTGTCCCTCCGGCGCAGGAGGCAATGAGAGGGGGCGGGATGGAATCGGGTGTTTGGTCTGCAGAGAAGCCAAAGTATCAGGGCTGGCACCTGCGAACGAGTCTTCTGAAGCAGAAACATTGTTTTGTATTAATTATTCATTAAATATGTTTAGATGTATGTGCTGTAAACTCTATTTAGTTTGGTTTAAAAACCTAATGTTTAGGAGCTTAAAGATGCACAGATAAATGCATAATAAATAGGGACTCGAGTGTATAAATTTAAGGCGACAGGCTGACAACCTGCCATTATATTCTTCTTCTTCTTCTTAGCGTGTCGATGGCAGACACTACACCGTCGCGGCCCAGAACTTGGCTACGTTGACAGCGCTGACAGACGCTGTCATAAGATCGTCCTGCGTGCAGGTGCTAGGGCACGCAGGACACGATGTTAGGTGGTTCATTGTTTGAACTGCACCACACAAACAACCTACATCGGAACCCTCCAAGAAGCCCCACTTGGTCATGTTTTCCTTACTCCGGCCGGTCTGAGTCCGAAGTCTATTTAAAGATTTCCAAACCGACCATGGCAAATTATGGCCAGGCGGCAAGCTCTCAGCAATCGGGACGAAAGGATCTGGTAGGGTCACCCCCTCCTGCCAAAGGTTGCACCTCGCTTGTTCGGGGTCTGTGCAAAGAGGAGTGACGCACTTAACAAAGCCATTACGGCTTTTCAGCCGTTGTGTCACTGGGATGTGGTCGTGCAAAGGATGCCGTGCATCTGACTCCATCTTTGCTCTTTCAAAGGAGCTAGCCACAGATCTACGAACAACTGGAGGCGCTATTCCGGCTAGTGGGTACAGTTGGCTAACCGGGGTCGGTTTCAGGCAACCAGTTATTAGCTTTAGCTTTAGCTTAGCTTTGCATGAGCTGAACGGCTCCATACAGGACATGCATACTCGCCTGCAGAAAAGGATAACGCCAGCCCAGTAGTCCGCAGAACATGAGGTGTTGCTCCCCACCCAGTAGAAGTAAGGCGCTTTAATAGATTGTTCCGAGTGTGCACCTTCTTTTTTATGTTTTGGCAATTCTTACTAAAGGTAAGTGACCTATCCAGAGTAATGCCCAGATATTTTGGAAAACTAGTGTGAGCTACAGGCACACCTTGCCACTCAATATTAAGCCTACGACCTGCTTGGCTGTTGCGGAGATGGAATGCGCAAGACTCAGTTTTTGATGGGTTGGGTTTGAGTGAATTTTCTCTATAATATTTGCTTAAGTCATTCAAAGCATCCGACAGATTCATCTCAACCTCCTCAAAACTGGACGCCTGGGAAGTCAGCGCAAGGTCGTCGGCGTATAAAAAGCGGCGGGTGTTGGGGCAGGATGGTTGGTCGTTGGTGTATATGTTGAAGAGCAACGGGGCAAGAACGCTGCCTTGGGGCAGCCCGTTCTTTTGCGACCTCCAACGACTTTTGTCCTGAAGAAGATGTACCTGAAAACGACGGTTATGAAGAAGCTCTCGGAGTATTGTGACGAATTTGAGGTCCCCTGTCATGATCTCTACTTTCCATAACAGTCGCCTAAGGTTAACTGTGTCGTAGGCTGCAGACAGATCTACGAATACAGTACCGGTTATCTTCCCCAGTTCAAAACCATCCTCGATGTGTTGCGTCAGTGTCAGTGTCTGGTTGCTGCAAGACTTAGCCGGTCTGAAACCCGCTTGCTCTGGGATCAATTTTGGGTCAATGAAGCTTGTTAAGCGGGACAACAGCAGTCTCTCAAATAATTTATATGTGTGGCACAAGAGTGAAATAGGCCTGAAGTTTTTGGGACTGTCTGTTGGTTTTCCAGGCTTTGGAATTGCTATGACCTTTGATTTCCGCCAGAGACGGGGGATCGAAGCGGATTCCAGGCAATGGTTAAACATTTGCAGCAACCAGGACACGGCAACAGGGCCAAGTTGTTTAAGCTGTTCAACAGCAATGTTGTCCACCCCTGAGGCTTTACCACATTTGAGTTGCTTGATAGCAGTGATGATGTCAAGTAGGTTGAATGCCATAGCCATTATATTGATAAACGATTTTTCTGAAACGGCCCTCAAATATAATGGGTATGATTTAAGCTGTCACCAATTTAAGTAGTTTTCTGTTTCCTTAATAATAGAGTTTGCCCCCAAAATAATAGATTTGTCACCAAAATCTAGTCATCAAACAATATAAAATCAGTTCCACGCAAAATGACCTAAAATCATGGAGATATAAGGTCTAGTACCAAATTAATATTTTTGAATGTATTTTAATAGGTTTGTCCTAAGAAGTATTGAAGAAAATTAATTAAAAGTGATCACCAATAAATCATATTCTTGTCCCGAGAAAAATTTCATAATGTTTCAAAAAATTTGAAGTTATCATCAACATCGTTTCAACGAAAACAGTCTACTTACTACTTTACTGGACATATTATGCCTGCCCCCATGGAGCTTAATTCCCACAGGTACAAGCAGTATTTCGATAAAATTTCTAGTAGGATAGTAAAACACATAGTTCTCGTGAAATAGTCAATATTTATTCCTATTTAATAAAAAGAAGGCATTTTCTAGGCAAACGCGAATCGTCCTAGACCTCATCGTCACTTTCCATCAGGTGCGATTGTGGTCAAGCATTAGATACCATAAAACAAAGGAAATGCACCCTCAGCAATGAAATTGACGCCACGCATCGTATGATCCTACGACCCATTGCTGAGGTCTGATTAGTAAATTTTTAAAGCGCGCCAATTTGGGTCCGCCTATTTGAATATATTTTCATTTAAATTGACAATTCATGTATTAAATTGGTAGCGAACAATATTATTTTTATAACCTAATGAAATAAAATGTTACCACTGTATTAGTGACAAAATACACGTAATAGTAACAAGAATAAAGAACTTACACGGTGGGCACAACACTACTCAAATCTATATTCTCAGGAAATTGCAATACACCCGGATGCACTGGCTAACTTTGCTACTCGTTCTGAAGTAACCGAACTTGACAGCCCCCCCACAGCTGACGAATTTTACAAAGCCATTCGTGGTCTAAAACTGGGGAAAAGTACAGGCCTTGATAACTTGCCTGCAGAACTCGTACGGCTTGGCTGCGTTTCATCTCCCCTGTATGCACTTCTATTGCGTTGTTGGGATGAAGAAACAATACCTCAAGACATGAGAGACGCTGATATAATCACCTTATACAAAGGCAAAGGTGACAGAGGAGACTGCAATAACTACAGGGGCATCTCATTGCTAAGTATAGCCGGTAAGGCATTTGCGAAGGTCATTTTAAGTAGACTGGAAACCTTGGCCGCTAGAATATACCCTGAATCGCAGTGTGGTTTTAGAGCCGGTCGCTCGACAACTGACATGATTTTCACCCTTCGTCAGTTGCAAGAAAAATGCCGTGAACATCGCACTCCGCTATACATGGCCTTTGTCGACCTAAACAAGGCATTTGACACTGTGAGTAGAGAGGGGCTGTACGAAGTGCTGCGCAGAGTTGGATGTCCTCCTAAACTTTTTAATCTTGTCCGTTCTTTTCATGACAACATGAACGGCTCTGTTATGTTTGACGGTGAGCGGTCCACATCGTTTGGCGTTAACCGGGGGGTCAGACAAGGCTGCGTGCTTGCTCCTACCCTTTTTGGGATCTATCTATCGACACTTCTCTTGTCTGCCTTTGAGAATTGTGATGTTGGGGTGCATCTGCATACGAGAACAGATGGGAGATTATTCAACATCGGTCTCCTAAAGTCAAAACGACTACGCCTAGACTTAATTGCTAGAGAACTGCTATATGCTGATGATGCTGCACTTGTTGCAAACTCAGAAAACGAGCTTCAGGAGCTGGTGACGAGGTTTGGCAGGGCATGCCACTTATTTTCGATGAGTGTCAACACCAAGAAGACTGTGGTCATGGTGCAAAGTGTAGATCGGCCGCCTAAAATTACACTTGATGGTGTCGTGCTTGATGTCGTGGATCACTTCTGTTACCTGGGTTCCATTACCACCTCATCTCTGACGGCTGACAAGGAAATAGACTCTCGGATTGGCAAAGCATCGACTTCATTTGGAAAGCTTTTTGCACGCGTATGGAGAAATTCGAAACTCACCATTCACACAAAAGTCCTCGTATACCAGACCTGCTTCCTTAGTATATTACTGTACGCCTCGGAAACGTGGACTACTTACGCTAAACAAGAGCGCAAACTTAACGCTTTTCATATGCGTTGCCTGAGAACTATCCTTGGAGTCACGTGGGAAGACAAAATGACAAATCAGAACGTTCTCGAAAAAACGCGATGCTGCAGTATGACAGCCATGCTAAAGCAACGTCGTCTACGCTGGCTCGGTCATGTCCACCGAATGAATCCAGAAAGGCTGCCACGCCAGGTGATGCTAGGACAGATTGCTGATGCCAAACGACCAGTCGGAAGACCAATCTTACGCTTTAAGGACTGCTGCAAGCGTGACATGCATAGTTTCGGATTACAGACTAGTAACTGGGAAAATCGTGCCGAAATGAGACCTGAATGGCGCCGTGATATCCGAGCAGGAATGGCGAAGCATGACGAAGACTGGCTTGAAAGTCTTAAGCAGAAAAGAATTCGCCGTGCTCTGCCTCCTCCGTCGGATTCGCGTTTCGTCTGCAGCTGTTGTGGCAAAAAATGTCGTGCTGCTATAGGACTGTACAGCCATCAACGACGGTGCGGCCGTCGTAGATCATCGTAACCCACGAGCGCTGCAACAATCATCTAGATAGATGCTGTGGCCAATGATGATGAGTGACAAAATAGCAAATTTAAGGGAATCGCAGTCTGGGAACGAAAATTTATTTATTTGGTGACAGATCTACCATTTTGAGTACTAACCTATTATATAAGTAACAAAACTATTATTATGAGAACGAAGTATAAATTCAATCAATGCACTACAATTTCTTTGGTAATCCATCTTTTATTTAACACATTATATAACATTAATTTGGTGATCCATACCTGGGAACACATTTGTTTATCTGAGAACGAAAATATTTCGTGACGATAGATCTCATTATTTGGTGATACTACTTGATGACAAATATAAATGTTGGTGACAGAAAATATAGTTCCCAAATATAATTTATCAGACGCGGCGATAGCGATCGTGTTTTACGGCTTACGCCTACCCCGTAGGTGATAAAGGCATGATATGCAATAAATTTTCCGAATGACCCCCAAATATTTGTCAGACGTGGCGTATAGCTGAGATTCCGTTTTTTGCGGCTATTTACGCTCTGCCTACCCCGCAAGGGATTATAATATTTTTTTAATGTAAAGTTGTTCAGTTATATGGTCTAAATGCACCCTATCCTATCAGTATTCGGAGGGCTGACCCTTACACCCTGTATGTAATGAATCAATGTATAAATATGTGACGGCCGATGTGGCGCAGTGGTAGTGCGACTGCCTGTTACGCAAAGGTTCCGGGTTCGATTCTCGGTGGGACACTCACATAGTTGATATTTATCACTTTGTGAATTTGTTCCCGGTCTGGTTAGTACATTGCAGGGTGAACCACCTGATTGTCCGAAAAGAAATGGTTCCGTGCTTCGGAGGGCACGTTAAGCCGTCGGTCCCGGTTGCTGTCTATGATTACTTAGACGGCGGTCGTAACACAACCATGTCAGAGGCGCACAATTGGTAGTAGGCGGTTGAAAACATATGTAACTAATCCGCCATTTGTCCTCAGCGGCAGAAGCGGACACGCGCGACAGCTCGAGCTGCCGCGAGCATCCGCGAGCCGACGGCAGAACTGCGCGCGCGTCCGCTGTTGCGCTAGACAGTGTTGCCAACTACATCATATTAAATATGAATTCGGTGGTTAGGATGCATCCAGTGACAGGAAATAATACCAACTACGAATACCTACTCACCACAACTATTTGTATCATGACAAATATTCCAATTTCAACAGAGTCATATTGAACACACTTATTTAAATAGTTTAGATGTAAAAGGGTCTTCCCCGCTAGAAAAATTAAAACAATTGAAATAAAAGTCCTGAAAGTTTTGATTTTAATGAGGTTGATCTTATTAAGGTGAGCTCATTTTAGTAAATAATATATTTTATTTAAAAAAAAAACAGTATCTTTTTATTTCTACTTTGATGGCAACACCAAAAAATGATCGCTGTCGACCTGTCATCGCCAGACGGACACAAGCGCACTCAAGATGAGCATGCTCGAGCACCCGCGCGTCAGTCGCGCGCCGCCGCGCCGCTCGCATCCGCGCGAACAATGGCGCGCTAACCTGCCAGAGCACTTTAGCTGTCACCGGCCAATATCGCCCATATATCAATCGGATTTCTATGAAAAGTGCTAGAGCTGCCGCTCGCAAAAACGGCGCCCCTAATAGGGGGAGGCCCATGTCCAGCAGTGGACTGTTGTGGCTGTTAATGTATGTATTTTCTTAGATTTTTCTATAGAGTTGTGAACCTACCTTGTTAGTGTTGGGTATCTTCTATGTCAGAATAAAAATAAAATCACAAAAATAAAGAGTCTCAATTTCATTTATTAAATTACTCTCATTGATTCGAGAATTCAGATTGTTTTCAGGTATTTTTTTTACACTTCACACATTTACACCATTATCTATGTTACAAATTTTTATGAAAAGAAACATGACATTTCCCATACGAATACAACTACGATCACACGACAAATATTTTCATATTTTCATACAATTAGATTTTGTAAATGCAAGAGATTTAAACTTGTATTTTGCTAGAAAGAAATTATTTAGATGAAAAAAGTTACAATCGAGACAATTTAAAGATATAAGCCAAAACTAAAAAATAAGTTGTAAGTTCCATTTATCAGAAGATTTAGTATTTACTTTTTTATAATAAATTAGTACTTAATATAAGTAAAATAGTATGACTTGATATTTATAATGAACTTATGGTAAATGGAACTTATTTGACAAACATTAGGGTAATTTAAGTAGTAAGAAAATGGCTCATGTTTTTTTATAGTAGGACCATCGGGAGATAACCGATATGAAATTAAAAATTTAAGTATTATTTACTGAAAAATAAAGTAAGATCGGCAATCTCCGTCAGGCCCCACTACAAAGTGTTATAATCTTATTTTATATAACATTTATTGACTGAATTGCACTTGTGGTAGGCACACCGAAGTTCTTCGTTATTCAGATGCGAGTTAAAAAAACTCTGTTAAATCTATGGATTTGGTGAAAAGGATTTCATATTCAAAAATGTAACCCTTATAAATGAAATCTATTTGACCATAATATGTACTAAGAATTACTATTTGTTACTGTCGTATGCTTATCGCAGCGAAAAACGTGATCTATCACCGTCTCTTTCACTCGCGTGGAAGTGAATGAGACGACAAGATTTCGTTGATTTCCAATCTTCTTATATCATAATGAACACGGTGTAAAAACATTATGAATAGGGTCGACAAGGGTCACGATTAGACTGGTGGACATACAAAGTACCTAACGCCGACCAGCAAACTTGATCTTCCGCGCTTTAGCAAAGGCTGCGGTCCAAAATACACTGGTCAGTTCATATAATTTGTATGTCGACCAGTCTAATTATGAGACAATGTCACGCTGATAATATCACAGAAGATATTGCGTATCTTTAGTTCTTATTCTACACACGACTTAAGGCCCATTTCTTTACCATAAAATCATGAAACATAAGTATAAGGTCCTATTAAATTTAATGCTAATATTTTTGTGAGTTTTACTCGCGAAACTGAACAACTTTCCGCAATGAACATAAGTCGAAAAAAAATTAGACCTACAATATAAAAAGGTTCAAAAAAATGTGTTAGTTTCCAATATTTTCTCAGATTTCGACCAATGTTACTTAGGGAAACGTTGTTTAGTTCCACGAGTAGAAATATAAATAGCTTTGAATTTATTAGGACATTAATATATGAAAGTGAAAAAAAAGCTGGAAAAAGCAATCGTTGAGGAAATGCAAAACAAAATTATTCACTCGCACAACTCTTCAAAGCACTTTTTTTTCTATTACAGAAAAAAAATCTTCTTGTATTTGTATTTTATGGTATTACATGAAAAGAATTACCTGAGATCATTTTTTTATATTTTTTATAAAGGTTTGTATTTTTTTTTGTCATTTCTTTATAATTATAACTAGATATAATTAAGAAATAAGTATCAAATATTAGAATTACCGTTATATACTACCGAAAGAAATAAGAAATGAAAAATAATATAATGCCAAACAATTTTTGTATTTTTTTTGTAATTTTTAAACCCCTTTAGAAGAGTTAGTCATGAAATAAATTGAAAATATATTAAATTAATATTATCTATCATACATTTTTATAATACTACGTTAATGATAAGTGTGTACTTTAAAAAAAATCGGTGGAATTGATTTTAATTTTTTAAAACCGGGTTTTGTTTGAATACATGGCCACCCAAAAAAAGTTGATTACGAAAATATATGTAAAATTTTAAAAACCACATTTTTTTATCGTAACCAAGTATTCAATCAAAACAGAGTTATTTTTTTTCCTTTCATCCATCATACAAGACATACAAACTCGAAAACTTACAAACTAGAAAATATGGAATTTTTTAAACATTTTTTTTTTCTTCTAATACAAAATCACAGTAGTAAGCTATGGGCTGAGGGCACCGCCTGTTCCTCACACTCACCCTTATATTAAATTAAACGAGTTCGGTTCTATATTTAGCAACTTTATTTTGATAAATTATAAAGATTTTATTTTTATAATTCTATAAGAAAATTTTACAACTTTGTTATTTTCAATATAACAACAAAACATCTGAACGAGTTACTACAAAATGGAACCCAACTCCAAAGTTTAAACTATCGTATCTTTTTATATTAATTAATTACATTTACTAAAGCTTTATAATCCGATATTTTTTGGCATTCCAAGGAAGAGGCGTTGCCCGACGGACATGCGATAAGAAATCATTTACAGAATAATACTCCATTTTTTTTTTTCTTCAAACTATTCCAATTTTGAAATTGCACCACGATTCATTCATCATTGTCGTAGAAAAGGTTTCCTTACAATCTAAACATGGCCGTTGGAAAGAAGACTGTTTTTATTTCGATTTAGATCTGAGCGTTTTGGCGCAGAATGTACTAATCATGCGAATGATCATTATTGCACAATGTCTAAGTTGCAAAATGTCACAGTAATTTATATGACATTTACTCTTGTATCATGTCACACTAATATAAATGTCGATTTTGAAATGTATGACATTAAGGATCGTCAACTATGACAATATGCAATCATGACGTATGTCACTATGACGTTTTACACGCATTAACAGTACATTTTGCACCAGAACGTTGATTTTATTATTTATTCTAGTAATCTCCTATTCAAGGCCATGGAATTAAACTAACTCTTTATGAGCGAAACTCTTAGAAAAATTGATCACGGAATTTTGACTATAGTTCAAAAGTGGGATCTAAAATTTAGCGAAGTAACGTTCTTTTTTCTCAAAGAGATTTTTGTTCGCAGCTGCCTGAGACACCGCAGCTTCAATAATTTTGGTCATATTTTCGTATCGAATTGGTATCTTTAGATATTAAATATGAAAAACAAAATTACTAAATCTACGGCTTTCTCTAGTTTTTAACACAACATGACCCGAATGTACACAAATTAGACTCGACATAATGTTCTCAAAAATTGATATTTTCATGTTAAAATACAAACATTTTCATTAAATTTGAAAGGCTTCTCAAGTCTGAGAACAATTTTAACTATGCATCATACACTGATACAAACTCAAAACTGCTGTCACTGTTGAGAATTGATCATTCAACTACTAATGTAACTATGAACTCGAAGTATTTTAGAACATACGTCGGCCATATTGTGACCTCGCTTCGAAGCCATGTTGCTAGCAGCTGGTGTCCGATATTATCAAACTACAGGCTACAATTTTACAAGTAAAATTCGATGCTCATTGCGTACCCGGTTAGCCATTACAATACCAGGTGCCTATGTTATGAAACAACAGGCTACAAGTCTACAGGTGAAATTCATAGTATATTGCGTAGCCGGCTCATTTTCGTGGTTTCATAATGGCTAACCGACTGCGCAAATGAACATCGAATTTCACCTGTAAAATTGTAGCCTGTAGTTTGATATTATAGGGTATATTAACTACGTAATGCACTAATAGGTTCACCTGTGGACCAGTAGCATGTAGTTTGATGACACAGCGCACTGGTGTCTGCGGTAGTTTGCGGCAGGTGGTGGTTGCGAGCCTGTTTCACCTGACAGCACGCGCGCGGCGCGCTGTGTGTGTGTGTGTGAGGGTGGTGGTGTCTAGTCGCAGTAGACGGGCAGGACGGGGCTGCGCGGCCAGTCGGTGGTCTCCTCGCTCTCGCTGCTCTCGCTGCCAGATCTTAGAACAAAAAAAACAAACATTAAAAAAAAACTTATTTATAATTTTTTTATACTTAACGCCTAGTATACCCTAAATTTTTTCCTTATTTTCTCCCAAGGCACATGGAACGAAATATAAAATAAAAATGTCCTCCCGTGCTCCCATACAAAATCAAAGGGTAGGACTATATCTTTTTCATATTTCTCCTATACGAGTATTCATTGGTGAAAGTTATTCCTTATCAGCAACCCTATTCAAGTTTTCGTTATAGATCACATACACCTTATTAAAAAAAGGAAGTGAGTATTATTATCAACTACCTAGTTTCCATAGTATTGGTATGCGGAGACACAGGATCGCGAACAGTGGAAGAAGGGGAGGGAGGCCTTTGCCCAGGAGTGGGATACTGACGGCTAGATAAGATAAGTTCCCATAGTAAAAAAGCTTTGCTTAGTTTGGAGCTAGATGGCGCTGTGTGAATTGTCCAAGATTTTTATTTATTTATTTTTATAATTATACTGCTATCAAATAACAACAACTTGCCGTGTGATGCCGGCTTAGAATAGCATCACCCCATTTCTTTCCCGTGGGAGTCGTAAGAGGCGACTAAGCGACTCGAGGGTGTGTATTGCAATTTTAGGCGATGGGCTGACAAACTGTCACTATAGTGATACACAATTTTCCGAATGACCCTCAAACATTTGTCAGACGTGGTGTAAATGGCCTATTTGGCGGCTGTTTACGCTCTGTCTACCCCGCAAGGGATCAAATAACAAGTAATTACCTGTTTCTCGGCGGAGAGTTTTCACTGGCGAGCTGTTGTTGTTGTTGCTCTTCAATGGTGGGCAGCAGTGAGCCGAGACGGTCCGTGGGGCGTAGCACCTGCACACAAACAACGTTTACATTAACATCGGGCAAACGAAAAGAGAGATGCCGGCTTGGAATAGCATCACCCCATTTCTTTCCCGCGGGTGTCATAAATTCCCTAGGTGACTACGAGACTTAAGGAATAGAATAGAATAGAATAGAAAACACGTTTATTCACTGTAAACATACACAATACACAAGAAGTCTCTTCTCTCTTTTCGTGTGGGACACCGAGTCGTCCAACGACCCGATGAACCCTGGTGTCAGAGTTTTTCAACCGCCTACTACTATTATTAGTAGGCCTCTGACATGGTTGTATAACGACCGCCGTCTAAGTAATAATAGACAGCAACCGGGACCGACGTCTTAACGTGCCCTCCGAAGCACGGAACCATTTCTTTTTCGGACAATCAGGTGGTTTTCACCCTGCAATGTCCTAACCAGACCGGGAACAAATTCACAAAGTGAAAAATACCAACTTTGTG